>JAWPHD010000295.1:0-518292 GCA_037043455.1 Cyrtodaria siliqua
GAATTGCTAAAACAACAAAGAAATATGTAAAAAAAAAAAAAAAAAAAAAGTTCCAAGTGTGGGGCGGGATGGGGGGATGGGGTGAGGGGAGGTTAAAACATATAAGTGTCAGAATTGATAAAAGCAACACAGAAATATGTAAAAAGAAAATTCAAGTGGCGGGATGGGGAGGGGGTGGGGTTGGGGGGGTGTGTGGATGGGGCAACATATATGTGTAAAAATTGACTAAAACAACAAAGAAATCTGTAACAAAAAAAAATGTCTCAAGTCTGGGGCGGGGTGGGGGTGGGGGTGATGGGGTGAGAGGCGGGAATCAGTTGGGGGTTTGTGGAGGTTTATGTGTGTAAGAATTGACTAAAACAACAAAGAAATATGTAAAAAAAAAAAAATCAAATGTGGGGCATGGTGGGTGGGGTGATGGCATGAGAGGCGTCGGGGTGTGGGGGGGAGGGGGTTGGGGAGCGGGGAGGCTTGCAACATACATGTATAAGAACTGACAAAAGCAACACAGAAATATGTAAAAAAAAAAGAAAAAAAAAAAAAAAAAAAAAAAGTTTCAAGTCTTGGGGGGGATGGGGGTGGGGAGGTGATGGGGTGAGAGGCGTGGGGGTGGGGTGGTGGGTGCAGGGAGGGTTGCAACATATATGTGTAAGAACTGACTAAAACAACACAGAAATATGTAAAAAAAAAAAAAAATCAAGTGTGGTGGGTGTGGTGGGTGGTGTGATGGGGTAAGAGGCGGGGGGGGGGGGGGGGGGGGGGGATGGGGGGTTGCAACATATATGTGTAGGAATTGACAAAAGCAACTCAGAAATATGTAAAAAAAAAAAAAAAAAAAAAGTGGGGGCGGGGTAGAGGGGGAGGGGGGGGGGGAAGGGGTGGGAGAGGAGGGAGCCCATGCCCAAATATGGGTGAAGTAATAAGATGCATAATGCTATAACAAATCCCAAACCAAAATTATAGATATATACATGCTTACATGCAAACCTAGATCTGCCTTTATTGCACATTTTATGGGCCATCACAATTTGGGTTCCACGGGAGCCCAGAATTTGCAAAAGACAAAATTACTTATCCAACCCTTTACAACATACTATAAGGAAACCAATTCCAAAATTTAGTTCAGCTAGGACATGAAATGTAAGAGATATAAACACAGCTTACACACAAAATTTGATGTGAAACAGACACATTTTAAGGGCTATCAGAATTTGGGTTCCATGGGAGCCCATGGGTTACAGGAACCAAAATTACTTAAGCAGCCCTTAAGATAATGCTATAAGGAAGCTAATGGCCAAATTTGGTTGAGCTAGGGTAAGAATTGTAAGAGATATAGACTTGTAAACACAGCTTACACGCAAAATTTGATGTGAAATGGGACACATTTTATGGGCTATCATAATTTGGGTTCCATGGGAGCCCATGGGTTACAGGAACCAAAATTGCTTATGCAGTCCTTAAGATAATGCTATAAGGAAGCCCATGGCCAAATTTGGTTGTGCTAGGATAAGAAATGTAAGAGATATAGACTTGTAAACACAGCTTACACGCAAACCTGAATGTGGGACGTCGACGCCGACGCCAACGCCGACGCCGACGCCGGGGTGATTACATAAGCTCTCTTATTCTTCGAATAGTCGAGCTAAAAATGGCATTATTAATGCAAAAATATATTGAAAATTTTGTGGAGCCACTTCCTGGCAACGATGGGGACGGGGTAGACCCCGTCTATGAGGAGCACAGAACTATTGGAATATCGTGTTTTGGACCCCTTTTTGCGGCTGTGTATAAAATCACAGGCAAATTTTGGCGAGTTAAAGCCTAGTTCCTGGTTGTAGGAGTCTATTACTGTAGAGATCCTTTATTTGCACATGAAGATCTTTGTCATCCGTGCTCTCCCAGTCAACAATACCCCTGGCCCTGTTCCAGTCCTTGGTAAAAATTGGTGGAATTTGAAGAATCCCTATGTGGATATTGTCATATTTACTGTTTATGACAACTAATCGGTCAAGTACAGGCCTAATGGCAGTGACAAGTTCCTCTGAACTCGTGTATTGAGGATATATAAATTTGCCAACCTTGCATGTGACATCACACGTAAAGCGCCAAAAGAGAACAGTAGCCTCACTGTTATTCTTCGCTAATTGTTCAATGTTAGATTCTAAGAATCTTAGACCATCGGCCGATTTCCTTCCATACCTGCACCACCAAACCACCTCTGGTTTATTTAAGGTTATATTTAACGTTTCTGGGATTAAATAATTCCCTTTGCTGTCGGTCAATATAAAGAGTTTATTTGTGATTGGCTGAAGCCCTTGCCCAGGATTCGCCTGCAAATATTTATGTATTTTTCCTATTTCTGATGACATAGTATAGCATACCAGTCAATGACTTTTAGATTTTAATTTTAAATTTGTTATAAATTTGATCATAACTGGCGAGCGGTCCGACGTGACTCAAATTTACCGTGTTGATAGAATTATAAAATTTGTAAGTTCAATTTGAACTCAATAAAATCACATGCATTGCTTACTTTGTAGAATCCTGGAATACTACACTACAGGACACAAAACAGAAACACAACATCAACTGAGTTCAGGCAAGAGGTGATGTAGGGCAGTCCCCACGCTCACAATACCCGACTCAAGATGGTGAAAGTTTACATGATTAAAATGGCGCTTGTTTGTACTGGCATTTACCAGTGAAAAATATTATAAACAAGTAATTAGTAAACTAATGTATAAGAACTAGTAATTAAGTAACAAGCCCAATATTATTTATTTAATTTGAGTAAATTTAGGATGTATGAGTTGAAGAAACGAGTCTGAAAAAATTTAGAAAATTTCCATTGTTCCAATATGGAACGAGACACCCGACCAAGTCCGTAAGAGAAAAATGCCAAAAATTCCTAATTAAATTAAATCAAAAAAGCTTATGAGCCATCCTTAATGATCGTAAAAGATATCAGATGCTTCTTGAAGTTTGTTGAGCTGGGATGATGAAGATTTCACGTGGATTTCAAGTGATGATGCGAGAGCACATTTTGGAGACGTCTTGTTTTGAAGAAGCCGGAACCAGAAGTGAAAAGTCTCACCCACAAACACATAACTATCACACAGACGAAAGATGGTTTCTATTCAAAATGGCTACAGACATGTAACGTTTCTGACCGATTTTTAAAAACATTTATTTGATTAAATGTTGCTATTAGTGTTATTTCAACAACAGTCAATTGTATTTGTTTGCACAAAAAGTCTGCATATTTTGAACGTGGGCTGGCACAACTAAATTGTAGTATCAACATGACATCATGCTTTTGTTAATAATGAACGAAACAATATTTTTAACCAAATTGCCTTATCAGTTCGACCGGTAACATGTAGCTATGTACATACCTAAAGTACAAAAGACTTCCACATTCGTGATGGAACTTTAGAAAAAGATCCAACTCTTTCTTCTCTGGATCGTCTCCCAATGGCACTCGCATATACTGTTCGTTGATCTCAGAAAGCTGAGATCTTTTGATTATCTGGAAAACGATATTAAACACCATTATTGTCTTGTTTAATAAATATGAAACACAGGATATTTTATTAAATAGAATTTAGAATTCGACCTTGATTACTAGTGTTCAAATGTTTTACTCGTACTGGATTAAATAATCTTGTTTGTTTCAAATGACTGACAGCGACTCTTATATTAAATTTATTTGAAACCTCAAATAACAATAAATACGGAAATGTTTGAAATGCCAGGTTAAAATGAAATGCCCAGTGGATTTGACAGACAACTGCATATATTCAATGTTGATTGTTGCATTGTTTGATAAATTCTTTAACTTTACCACAAACCACTTACATTTAACAATTTAACAAACAACAATGAAGCTGTACACATTTTAGATCCTTCGAAAACTTTAATCTATAAGATATGTAGACAAGTATTATCAAATAAAAGCTAAGATCGACACTTTTGAAATGTTTTGTCTTAAAACAAATAAAACCAGGGGATGTGTGTGGGAGAAAAACGTGATAAACCCTAAAAAAAGAAAAGATTATGAAACTTTCTTTGACTCCTCTCTGCTCTGATTCTCTGAACCAATCTGAGCAAATCTGTCCACTCTTTTCTAGTCAACGTATTATTTAATACATCCATGTCATTATCATCGAGCTACCGAATGTCAATATTCAAATAACATATGTCTATAGTTTGTACCAAATGTCAGTCATGTTAATTACAGCTTTTTGTTTAATTACATGGTGTCGAATACGCCAACATAATGTAATCATAATGGATGTGATATATTAACTATATTCAAACCTTCAATAGGTGATGCAAGCATTATGTATAGTTTGCGAAAATCTTTTTCTGAAATATCTAGCACGATTTGGTTGATCAATGCTTGTATTTACTAAACTAAAAAGACATTAAAGCAACTTGTAATTGGAATTTAGTATATCAATAGAGTTTGCCAAAAAAGAATTAATTAAAGATGTATAGTTAACCCACATTAGGCGACTGTGCTGCACGACTGTAAGCTCTCATTTGAATTGTTATCGTCTTGAAGCCTATTTGCAATACATGTCAATGATAACCTGAGCTTTTGAGACAATGTTATGGTTATCTGGATCTTGAATATAGCCCTACTTTTTTAAAGAAACGCGTAAGATATGTTGACCACAAGCAACACCTTGTAAATAACCTTGAGGGACGTGAGAGGCGTAGCATTTTATATAACCTCTCGATGACACGTAGATACGCAATACAACCGTAACGCCATTTGCTCCTGTATGTTCGTTGCGCCCGAAAGATCGCATTTTTTTATAATTTTAACCTCAGTGCATTGCCAAGTTTATGGGCTGTAATTCGAGTTTCTGTTCCAAAGTTTACGGGTGATAATTTACACGAGTTAACACGACTTATTTATCGCCTCCTATTACATGCACACATAATAAGAAAGCGCATTCCAACATCGGTTGAGTTGTGGCAAGACATGTACATATATTGTCACAAACAAGAGACTAAGCCGAAACACAGGGTACTTCATAGTTAGCATTTTTAAATATCCAAAAAACACAATAATTAAAACAATGTTGTTTTGTTTTTGAAAATATAAATGTAAATTAAATTAGTTCGCTCATACGTTAGTTTTTACAAATTAAAATAAACCAACTATTACTTGATTTGAATCAATATTTTCAATCTTCTTTATATTTTGAAATTCTAAGAGACTACGCATATACGCATATTTTGCTTCTTCTTTGTGAAGCTATACCTTGCATCCTTCATCTTTTAACGAAATCAGCTTTTGTTCTAGAGTTATCCATTTCCCCGGGATCGACTCTCCCCAGTAGGTTTGCTTCTTTGCGACTTCCCATATTTTCTGTTTTAGGTCTTCAAGTCTGGGATCTTCGATTTTATTCTCAATAGGAAAGTTGCCATCTTCCAAGATGGTGCCTGCTATTTTCCCATCCAACTGATTTCGTATAGCTTCAAAATAGTCACCTGGCTTCTCCGTCTGTCGTTTAACACAAATAAACGTTATATAATTATAACATGCAAAGGTTGGCCTATTTTGCAAAGAATTAAAATTAAACAAATGTAGTAGAGTATCTAATCAAGTAAGTAAGAGGCAGTGGAGTGTCTACGAAATTTCACGGACACGTGTAGCAGTGACTATATATGCATATATGTTGACCTTTGAAGCAAATTATGATTTTATCTGTAAGGTATACAGCCGGTTTTATTACGTGACACATTCCTGGAGAGACACACATTTATGTCGGGGTTAATAAAATCGCAAAATGTTTCGTTGTAAAAGAGCAAACAATATCCGTCCTTCGTACATTCAGACTGACGGCTAACCATTGCTATATCTCCAAAATAGTAAAATATGAACGCTGAACCCAAATATACCTGTACCGAACGTTGCCTATACATGCATATAACATGACATATGACCCCAAATTTAGCCCCGATATATGTTCCCGTGGATCTATTTCTACCGAGATATTGAACTTTTTTTTAATTAATTCCAAATTTAAAGCGCTGAAATGTACTTACATATATGAATACACTATGACCATTAAGTCTACAGTGTTACCTAAACATTTAAGAACGTACCTGGTTTCGGTACGCGGCACACCGTATTGCTGGGATACATAATTATGTAAAGTTTAATTAGCATACTTTACTCCGACCTAAAATTCAGGTCAGACACGAACATTGCCTATGCTTATGTATGCACTTAAACTCCAATTATGACAATGACGTTCAGGTTTGGACAATGATTTAGTAAGCGACACAGCTTGTCCTTGTTGTACTGGCCTGGAAGGGCAAGTCCATGGTTCGTCCCGGTTCAGAACGCCGACTTGTAAACGTTACAAGAGCTGTTGGAGAACAAGAGGTCAATGACCTTGAAGCTCTACTGATTGATTTTGATTTCAGGAAGTAGTCGCTACAGACTTGTTTTTTGAAAATCTATTTTTAGCCGTGGCAGCCATCTTGAATTTCCGGCCGATCTGAAATTTTGCTAGGATCAATAAGACATTAAGAGCAACATTCCTGTGAAGTTTCATGAAAATCAGTCAAGTAGTTTCAGAGAAGTAGTCGCTACAAGTTTTCATTATATAACTCTATGTAAACAAAGATGGCCGCTGGCAGCCATGTTTAACGTCAAATCAAAACGATTTTCGACAAGGACCAACATCATGTCATACTGATCATTTTAGAAAAAGTCCCATATCAATATCTCTTATTGTTTTGAAGAAGTAGTCGCTACAAACTTATTTATTTTAAATCTATTTTTAGCTGTGGCGGCCATCTTGAATTTCCGGCCGACCTGAAATTTTTCTAGGATCAACTAGACATCAAGAGCAATATTCCTGTGAAGTTTCATGAACATCCGTCAAGTAGTTTCAGAGGAGTAGTCGCTACAAGTTTTTACTATATAACTCTATGTAACCAAAGATGGCCACTGGCAGCCATGTTTAACGTCAAATCAAAATAATTTTCCAGAAGGATCTACATCATGTCATGCTGATCATTTCAGAAAAAGTCCCATATCAATATCACTTATAGTTTTCAAGAAGTAGTCGCTACAAACTTATTTTTTAAAAATCTATTTTTAGCTGTGACGGCCATCTTGAATTTCCGGCCGACCTGAAATTTTTCTAGGATCAATTAGACATCAAGAGCAACATTCCTGTAAAGTTTCATGACAATCCGCCAAGTAGTTTCAGAGGAGTAGTCGCTACAATTTTTTACTATATAACTCTATGTAAACAAAGATGGCCGCTGGTAGCCATGTTTAACGTTGAATCAAAACGATTTTTGACTAGGATCAACATCATGCAATGCTGATCATTTTAGAAAAAGTCCCATATCAATATCACTTATAGTTTTCAAGAAGTAGTCGCTACAAACTTGTATTTTGAAAATTTATTTTTAGCCGTGGCGGCCATCTTGAATTTCCGGCCGACCTGAAATTTTGCTAGGATCATTTAGACATCAAGAGCAACATTCCTGTGAAGTTTCATGAAAATCCGCCAAGTAGTTTCAGAGAAGTAGTCGCTACAAGTTTTTACTATATAACTCTATGTAAACAAAGATGGCCGCTGGCAGCCATGTTTAACGTCAAATCAAAACGATTTTCGACAAGGACCAACATCATGTCATGCTGATCATTTTAGAAAAAGTCCCATATCAATATCACTTATAGTTTTCAAGAAGTAGTCGCTACAAACTTGAATTTAAAAAATCTATTTTTAGCTTTGGTGGCCATCTTGGATTTCACATCAACATGAATTTTTGCTAGGATCAACTAGACTTCATGGGCAACATTTCTGTAAAGTTTTATGAATATCCATCCAGTAGTTTCAGAGGAGTAGTCGCTACAAATAAAAGTTAACGGACGGACAGACGGACGGACGGACAGACGGACGGACGACGGACGCCGCACCACGGCATAAGCTCTGCTGATCTCTGATCAGTAGAGCTAACAACACACACTCGTCGCTTTTTCAGGGAACAACCCATTATACACCTGTTATACAATCAGAGAACATGGAATCTCTCTTCATACAAGCATTGCAATGTATATAAAGATTTATCCATAGGAAATATAAGAAAAATAAAAAAGGGGACATTTAAAGAAATGAAATAAGGGTGAGAGTTGAGTTGGCAGGGTGGGGGGTAGGGGGTAGTGGGGGCTAGGGGACTGGTGAGTGGAATAGGACGATGATTGTCATGGTAAAACGTATAACGTGTGTACCATTAATCAATGTAAATAAAGAAGAAAGTTGTAAAATGCACAGGGTATTATTTCGATGTAGAGTGGGATTATGATAGAGATATGCAGAGTCATGCACTATATGTCTATGAAAAATATCAACATCACGGACAAGATGAGGGAATGGGATTTTTGGATTGGGGACGGTGATGAAAGAGATGAGGGAAGGTGTACTTTATATTACTCAGAAAAATAGGAAAACTATATTGTAAAACAAAACTGTGGTGTAACACAGAAACATTAAAAAAAAAAATAAAAAAAATTAATAGGGGATTTGGGCGATTGGGTAAAGGGGTGCGGATTGAGGTAGGCAATAAGAACCATACTCACGGTTTAAGACTAACAACGCTGACATATGTACTCTTCTTTTTAAATAAATGGATAAGGATTGATGTTATATTTTAAGAAAAAAAAATCATTCTATAGCGTACCCCACCCCACCTCCCTCACCATAACACCGCATGCAGCATATTTATTGTGTAAGTAACCAAACCTAACAAAATATAAGAATTTACATTTTCCCCACTCTCGACCTGCCAACCGCACCGCCAAGACAAATTGGTTGAGGATTGGTTATTTTTTTAACAGAAATATATAAAACAATCAGTTTATAGCCCCTCACCCAACCACCAAAACAACAAGAGGTCAATGACCTTGAAGCTCTACTGATTGATTTTGATTTCAGGAAGTAATCGCTACAAACTGTTTTTTTGAAAATCTATTTTTAGCTGTGGTGGCCATCTTGAATTTCCGGCTGACCTGAAATTTTGCTAGGATCAATTAGACATCAAGAGCAACATTCTTGTGAAGTTTCATGAAAATCCGTCAAGTAGTTTCAGAGGAGTAGTCGCTACAAGTTTTCATTATATAACTCTATGTAAACAAAGATGGCAACTGACAGCCATGTTTAACATTGAATCAAAATAATGTTCGACTCGGATAACCATCATGTCATGCTGATCATTTTAGAAAAAGTCCCATATCAATATCTCTTATAGTTTTCAAGAAGTAGTCGCTACAAACTTATTTTTTAAAAATCTATTTTTAACTGTGGCAGCCATCTTGAATTTCTGGCCGATCTGAAATTTTGCTAGGATCAATTAGACATTAAGAGCAACATTCCTGTAAAGTTTCATGAAAATCCGCCAAGTAGTTTCAGAGGAGTAGTCGCTACAAGTTTTTACTATATAACTCTATGTAAACAAAGATGGCCGCTGGCAATCACGTTTAACGTCGAATCAAAACGATTTTTGATAAGGACCAACATCATGTCATGCTGATCATTTTAGAAAAAGTCCCATATCAATATCACTTATAGTTTTCAAGAAGTAGTCGCTACAAACTTGCATGAAAATCTATTTTTAGCCATGGCGGCCATCTTGAATTTCCGGCCGACCTGAAATTTTGCTAGGATCAATTAGACATCAAGAGCAACATTTCTGTGAAGTTTCATGAAAATCCGTCAAGTAGTTTCAGAGGAGTAGTCGCTACAAGTTTTCATTATATAACTCTATGTAAACAAAGATGGCCACTTGCAGCCATGTTTAATGTCGAATCAAAATAATGTTTGACTCGGATAACCATCATGTCATGCTGATCATTTTAGAAAAAGTCCCATATCAATATCACTTATAGTTTTCAAGAAGTAGTCGCTACAAACTTGTATTTTGAAAATCTATTTTTAGCCATGGCGGCCATCTTGAATTTCCGGCCGACCTGAAATTTTGCTAGGATCAATTAGACATCAAGAGCAACATTTTTGTGAAGTTTCATGAAAATCCGTCAAGTAGTTTCAGAGGAGTAGTCGCTACAAGTTTTCATTATATAACTCTATGTAAACAAAGATGGCCACTGGCAGCCATGTTTAATGTCGAATCACAATAATGTTCGACTCGGATAACCATCATGTCATGCTGATCATTTTAGAAAAAGTCCCATATCAATATCACTTATAGTTTTCAAGAAGTAGTCGCTACAAACTTATTTTTTAAAAATCTATTTTTAACTGTGGCAGCCATCTTGAATTTCTGGCCGATCTGAAATTTTGCTAGGATCAATTAGACATTAAGAGCAACATTCCTGTAAAGTTTCATGAAAATCCGCCAAGTTGTTTTAGAGGAGTAGTCGCTACAAGTTTTTACTATATGACTCTATGTAAACAAAGATGGCCGCTGGCAGCCACGTTTAACGTCGAATCAAAACAATTTTTGATAAGGACCAACATCATGTCATGCTGATCATTTTAGAAAAAGTCCCATATCAATATCACTTATAGTTTTCAATAAGTAGTCGCTACAAACTTGTATTTTGAAAATTTATTTTTAGCCGTGGCGGCCATCTTGAATTTCCGGCCGACCTGAAATTTTGCTAGGATCAATAAGACATCAAGAGCAACATTTTTGTGAAGTTTCATGAAAATCCGTCAAGTAGTTTCAGAGGAGTAGTCGCTACAAGTTTTCATTATATAACTCGATGTAAACAAAGATGGCCACTGGCAGCCATGTTTAATGTCGAATCAAAATAATGTTCGACTCGGATAACCATCATGTCATGCTGATCATTTTAGAAAAAGTCCCATATCAATATCACTTATAGTTTTCAAGAAGTAGTCGCTACAAACTTATTTTTTAAAAATATATTTTTAACTGTGGCAGCCATCTTGAATTTCTGGCCGATCTGAAATTTTGCTAGGATCAATTAGACATTAAGAGCAACATTCCTGTAAAGTTTCATGAAAATCCGCCAAGTTGTTTTAGAGGAGTAGTCGCTACAAGTTTTTACTATATGACTCTATGTAAACAAAGATGGCCGCTGGCAGCCACGTTTAACGTCGAATCAAAACAATTTTTGATAAGGACCAACATCATGTCATGCTGAGCATTTTAGAAAAAGTCCCATATCAATATCACTTATAGTTTTCAATAAGTAGTCGCTACAAACTTGTATTTTGAAAATTTATTTTTAGCCGTGGCGGCCATCTTGAATTTCCGGCCGACCTGAAATTTTGCTAGGATCAATTAGACATCAAGAGCAACATTCCTGTGAAGTTTCATGAAAATCCGTCAAGTAGTTTCAGAGAAGTAGTCGCTACAAGTTTTCATTATATAACTCTATGTAAACAAAGATGGCCGCTGGCAGCCATGTTTAACGTCAAATCAAAACGATTTTCGACAAGGACCAACATCATGTCATGCTGATCATTTTAGAAAAAGTCCCATATCAATATCACTTATAGTTTTCAAGAAGTAGTCGCTACAAACTTGTATTTAAAAAATCTATTTTTAGCTCTGGCGGCCATCTTGGATTTCACATCAACATGAATTTTTGCTAGGATCAACTAGACTTCATGGGCAACATTTTTGTAAAGTTTTATGAATATCCATCCAGTAGTTTCAGAGGAGTAGTCGCTACAAATAAAAGTTAACGGACAGACGGACGGACAGACGGACGGACGACGGACGCCGCACCACGGCATAAGCTCTGCTGATCTCTGATCAGTAGAGCTAAAAATGGATAAGGATTTCTGATATTTATGGAAACAAATACAAATACAACAAAATAACTGACTGCCCCACAATTCCAAGCTCTCTTGATGTTGAATGGGTGGGAAATTATTATCGATGGGATTTCGGGTGGGGGACTGGTCGTGGCGAGAGACCATGCCCCAATATGATTGACCTAAGAAGAGTAAAACATATGGTCAACCAAAATTATTGCACATTTCATAGGCTATATTAAGTTAGGCTTTACTGTCAAACAGGGAGCTCATTTGCTCCAGGATTCATTTGCTCCTAAATTATTTACGCACCCATCTAGATAATACTATAAGAAATCATAATCCAAAATTTAACTGAGCTAAGACAAGTAGTTTAAGAGATAAAGGTATATACAACAGTTTACAGGCAGACCTTGATCTGCGTTTATTGCGCATTTCATGGGCCAGCACAAATTTGGTTCCATGGAAGCCCAGAATAGGAAGGCAAGGACATCATTACTGACGTAACCCTCTAGATAATACTATAAGGAAACCCAAGTTCGAATGTGGTAGAGCTAGGACAAGATATGTAAGAATAAACATGGTAAACACAGCTTACACGTTAAATTCGACGTGAACTGGGACATTCCACATTTTAACGTCTATCATAATTTGGTTTCCATGGGAGCCCATTGGGACAGAAACAAAATTTACGGTTGCAGCCCTGAATATAATAGTGTTAGAAAACTCATGGACAAATTTAGTTAAGACAAGTAATGTAAGAAATATAAGGCTGTAAACACAGCTTACATTCAGAGCTTGATGGGGACTGATTGCATATCTTGCTAATAAAATGTTCACAAAATATAGGTTAGCTTAAATTTATCATCATATTTTTAATAAGCATGAACAACGGGTCAAATTATATAAATATGAAAAATGTATCCACCAATCAGTAATTGCATACAAATACACATGCAAGTCCTTTTGACGGCTCTTTTTAAAGGAATATATGCAAGCGTTTGTTTTGTATCCCCAGAAAAAGACAAACTCTAGATAAAGGCATGAATGTGTGCACTTATCACATGACTCATCCAGCAATAGCAAAGATATTAATGCAGCAACCAATATTGTTGCTTCGGTCTTCTCTTTTGATTTCCGTAACTCGGTAATTATAAACTGTTTCGGACGACTGCACACCGAACTGAACACAAAATACTAAGCGACGATTCGGCCTTCATTTACATATTTCTAACACTAATGTATTGTGATATTTTTGTCATGGCTTTATTACACTCCTACGCAACAAATTATGCGATAACATAGTGTTTAAAGTATCCAATACTCCGACACATCACATGGACGAGTCAATACGAGTATAATGGTTACAACCCACCCACCTGATCAGCGTGTGTTCCAACGAGGATTACAGGAGGAATGTCTGGAGCGCAGTAAGAATGGATTGAGTTCAACCAAAATTCCACGTACTCTGTCAAAAGAAAAAAACACGTGTTGAGCTGCGTCTTCTACCGACAGCATAAACATGTTAACAACAAATAATAAAAATACACGTTTGTGGTTTAAGAGTGGGTTAGGCGAATGAAATCAATAGTTTCAACAAACTCTATATAGAATCAATCCCCAATCGCCCAACCACACGAAGGCATACACGCACGCAGGCACCTTACGAACTCACAATCATGCACTCACGCACGCACGCAAGCACGTACGCACGAACGCAGGCACTGACGTACGCACTTACGCACGCACGCACATGCGTAAGAGGGTTAATTTATATTAAAGGGAGTTATTACTATACACTTGTAATCCATTTCATATGTATCTTTACAATTCCAGCAGTGTTTACACGGGGCGGGCTGGGTCTTAAATGTAGTTTACCTCTTGAGATTTTTTGATCGTGTTTTCCAGATATCCGGGTTAAGAAGAGGCTTCGTTTGAAATACAAATCTCTCTGGTCCAGCAGTTTATGAAAGTCATTATACAACATTATACTCACCACCCCCAACCTCGTTGGACGAGTCCATTTTGCACATTATGCGCTTTATTTGTGAAAACTTGTTTCTTCATGTCACTGTATTACAAGCCAGGGACACGGTGCTAGCGGAACGTATTGCTTTATTTTCAATAAAACACATATACGATGATCATTTATTTCGAATACCGTGTTATACAGTGCCCCAGATAAATATTTGGACCTGTTGGGTATTTCACTCATGAAATTAAATTAATTGAGTGAATTTCAAATTTTCAAAAATAATAGGGTGATTTGGGGATCAAATGTAAAACAAGCAAGGTAACTTACCCGTCTTTATCTGAGCTTTATTGACTTGTTATTCATGGACTTTGGTTTGTCAATGATTAATAATTATTAACGATTAATTTCCATAGAAACAATAATCACATGTGTTAATTTCAGAAGTGTTTCTTAACGGTAACTCGGTTTACGTTCTCGTTTTGACATTTTAATCGTCTGTACAACGCAAATGCTTTTGACAGTAAACAAGAAAGCGCCCAGACGACTACACAATAGTATAGACTGGTATAGCGTACATATTCAACTATATAGCATTCTCTTTTACTGCTCCACTTTATCGATAAGTTATTATGTAACGTCCCAGTCAATATAAACACCGGAAGTAATATCTGCTTTTTGTAAATATTGGAATACGTACGAAAACATCAATCCATCAATCATTTGAACACTTTGACTGTCGATACGCTCGAAAATTAAAATGTTTGAGTGAAAAGGAAATTGCTTGCGTATCTGGTACGCATGTCAGGGAAATTAATTGGGTATTTGACAATCTTAATTGAGTGAAATACGCAGATACGCTGCTTATCTGAGGCACTGGTTATATGATCCACTTACGGTTTTTATTTTACGTTTACGCCTAATACTTTACTTCCAGAGGTCAATTGAATATCAATGTTACTATAGTTTAAAGACATAGGTCTGACGTGTTGTAATTAACAAGACTTTAGTTCTTGTCAGTGTTAAGTACCATGCTGTGTTCTAATCACCAGTCTTGCAATATATGCAGTGCAGCTTGCCGATTGTTTTCAATTGTAATTAATGAATCATAGTATCATATATAGTTGTATCGTCACCATACATAAACAGTATGACTTACTGTGTCACTCATATGTAGAGGTAAATCATTAATGCATATTAAAAAGAACAGGGGACCAAGTAAGAACTACTGCGGTAACACAATTTCAATTTGAAAAAAAGGATCATTTAGTGCAACTTTTTGTTTCAGGTCAGTTAAGTACATGTAAACCATTTTATGATGAAATCGCTACATTTATAAAGCGTTAACTTTTCAATAATATATCGTGATCAACTAAGTTAAATACTTTTCTAACATCAACCATGATTGTTCCACAATTTTTCCTTAATTTGGGGCTATAAGCCATTTCTTCAAAATGATTGTGCTCATCTATTGTAAAAGTGATATTGGAGTATTTGGACATGGTATAGAAGCAAACCAGGAAAGAGTTAACATAATTTGGATTAAAGGGACACTTGACAATATTATTTGGACTTTATCCTAAAATTGGATTTGAAAGGAATACTGTACTCTAATTTGTGTTAGAAATATTTCCGTTTCCTTTCATCATGTAAACATTGCTTTTGGCAATAATGAAGTAAAATATATAAACAATAAAAGTACAAAACGACATGTTCATTATGAATATTATATTAAATAGTGAAACAAGCTGCAATCAAAATGGCTTTTGAACTAGAGAAATATGTTGCTACGCCTACCCAGAAGGAGTTTAAAACACTTACAAAAGAGGACTTGCGCTTGCTTGCCCAACATTATAATTTATCAAATTGTAAATCTTCTATGACAATATCAGATATTTAGTTGAGACAGAGTTTCCTGTTCGACTTTTATACTTAATTTGATCTTAAATCAAAATAAATTGAATTGCAAAATAAAAGAAGGAAACTGAATTGGAAAACATGAAAATAGAAAAAGAAATGCAAATGCAAAAATAACAATAAAGAACAGCAATTGAGAAAAATAAAAATGCATGAAAGATTTACTGCATAAAAAATAAAGGAGTGACTTTGAATTAGAGATGCGGAAATTAGATTTAGAAAGGACATAAAGGAAGGCAAGTTTATCTTCAACCCCATCCCACTCATTTTTTTTTGGTTGTTACTAAGCATATTTGATTAGTACAACCTTTTCAAGAAGAATGTTGACAAATATTTTCTTCATTTTGAGAAATTTGCAGAAAATTTGAAATGGCTAGCAGATAACTGGACATTACTCTAACGAGTGTTTTAATTAGTAAAGCCCGTGAACTTTACACTCAATTAAGAGTACCTCAAATTTCTTCATGTGAAAGTGTTAAAGAAGTGATATTGAAGGCTTATGACTGGGCATATTGTGGACCCTATGATGAGGTCGAACTAAATCCTCAAAGGATGGTAGTGTTTGATATATTTCTTTAATCTTGTCTTGCCGTACCTTAATGGTTTGTTCACTTGTTTCTCTGGCTTCTGCCAAGTCATTGAGTACTTTATATGTGGCTTTCTAGGCTTTTCTTCTTTATATACATGCTAATCAATGGATTATACTTATATTGTCTATTAATGCTGTCTTGTTTGGTAGAGAATATAACATGGCAAGGATGTATTTCATTACACTGTCACAGTTAATTGTGATGACAATAGGGTAAGTGTGAGGTCTGGTGCACCCTGGTTTAAACCCCAGCGACCTTTTTACCACTGACCGTTCCAAGGCGGTAGCCCTATTGTCAACCCGTGTCTGTTTGTGATGTCGCATGTCTTGCTTATTGACATCGTGTTTGTTTTAATGCGTGTTTCTGGTTAGCAGTGTTCTGTGAAAGAGTATTTTCCTGTTCGACTGGTATACCTACACTGTAGGAAACAAAATTCCTAATTACACACTTTTGTATCTTAACTAATTTTATTATTTCAAATCTATTTTAGAATAGTTGTGTGATAAGCGTTTTTTTTTTACTAATAGCTTGTAAAATATTTAATTTGTGTTTAAATGGTTACATCTTTTGAGAGTTACCCTCTCTTTATATGAAAACGTGAAATGTGCTGATAAAACACTTAACATGAATCAAAGTCCGCTTAAAGATATACATTTCTTCAAATTGATATGAAACAATATAAAACAAGAGGCCCAAGAGGGCCTGTGGACGCTCTACTGGCTATGTTGGCTCTTATAACATCAATGAAGCGAGTGACTGCCATATACGTGCTTTTGAAATTTTCGGTCAAAAAAACAGCTTTTTAACTAAATCAAGGGCCATAACTAAAAAACCTGGTAAAGTTTGGTAAAGATCAGATGAAAAATGAAGGCCATACCGTATTAACGAGGCAAAATATAGCATTTTTAACTAAATCAAGAGCCATAATTCCTCTGTTACTAAAATTATATATATATATATATATATATATATATATATATATATATAAAGGAATAATTTCCACAAAAAAAAAATATGAAAATAAAAAAAAAATTAATTAAAAAAAATAATAAAAAAATAAATAAAAAAAGTAAATAATAATAATTAAAATAAAATTAATAATAATATAAAAAAGACAGTCATAAAAGCTGGTAAAGTTTGGCAAAGATCAGATGCAAAATGAAGGCCCTATCGAACGACGAGGCAAATAATAACATTTTTAACAAAATTAAGGGCCATTACTCCGCTGTTACTGGGCCGATCTGGTTGTTTTTCGAACCTGACAAAGCTTTCATAGACATTAACACTCTGGTGAAGTTTGGTAAAGATCGGATGAAAAATGAAGGCCCTATCGTCTTAACGAGAAAAAATATATCATTTTGAAGTAAATTAAGGGCCATAACTCCGCTGTTACTAGTCCGATATGGCTGGTTTTCAAACTTGTCTAAGCTTTCATTGATATTAACAATCTGATCAAGTTTGGTAAAGATCGGATGAACAATGAAGCCCCTGTCGTCTTAACGAGGCAAAATATAGCATTTTTAACTAAATCAAGGGCCATAACTTCGCTGTTACTGGTCCGATATGGCTGGTTTTCGAAGTTGTCCGAGCTTTCATTGATATTAACAATGTGGTAATGATAGGATGAAAAATGAAGGCCCTATCGTCTTAACGAGGCAAAATTTAGCAATATAGCATTTTTAACTAAATCAAGGGCCATAACTCTGCTGTTACTTGTCCGATCTAGCTGATTTTCGAACTCATCCGAGCTTTCATTGATATTAACAACCTGTTAAAGTTTGGTAAACATCGGATGAAAAATGAAGGCCCTATCGTCTTAACGAGACAAAAGTTAACAACGGACGGACGGACGACGGACAACTCGGCATCCCATAAGCTCTGCTGGTCTTCGGCCAGTAGAGCTAAAAACATTTAAGTTTGACTCATTTATTGCGGACAATCCGTCTATAACCAAATGAAACATGGATAATCTTAAATTACCTCCCTTTTCATTGAATATCGCTTGAATTTCAAGTAACTGTAATTCAGCATTAACATTCAATATTTCAAAAAGTTCATTTGCAAACGCATTAGTAGTGGTAATGCTAGTAAAACATGATGTCAAAATAATTTCAGTTGGCATATTTAGAAATTAAGAACATCGAAAGCTGCACTAATTCGAAGTGCTTAACAAAATGCTATGTACCCAGTAATATAAGTGTTATAATGTCAATTAATGGCTTCTGTCAAGTCAATGAGAACTTGTTTTGTGACTTAGCATTTTTTACATTATATTTATATATGATCATGTATGTGTTATACTTATATTGCCTATTAATGTTGTCTTGTTTGCTAGCGAACATAACCTGGTGAGATATCTTTATTTATACTGTCCCGTTGTATTGGGATGAAATAGGGTAAGAGCGATGATTGGTACAACCTAGAATCTGGTTTATAGCTCCAACGGCCTCGTTTGCCACCGACTGTTCCAAGGCGGTAGCCCTATTGTAAACCCATTTATGTTTGTGGTGTCATATATTGCCTTTTATTCATCTGTGTTGTTGTTGTTTCCGTGTGTGTTTGTGGTTGACTGTGGTACTTGAATGCTACATTTCCTTTTCTCTGTGCAATGTTTGAGATCACAAAATCCCAGAGACTTAAGAACCATTCATGTGTGCAGGTTCTATATCACGTAGTGGTGATTCAACCAAGAATATCAATATTCATATACACATGAGCTTCACAATGATCAGATACTGCCTTTTTCTGAGAAGACTTACTCTGGTACATGTCAGTGACCTTATTCAAAGGGTAAAGTTTGGTTATAGGACTGTCCCTCTCCATAATATTAATGTATCATTAGATTTGGCCACTGGACATGTAGCTGTGGGAATAGAGATATTATCTTTACCATTTGGATGTGTCCATTTATTACTAGGCAATGACCTAACTGGATATAAAGTTGTAGTTAATGTACGTGTATCTGACAACCCTTGTTTGGATCAATCTTCTGATCCCGTTGAACAGAAACTACTCGACATATATCCGGCTTGTGAAGTTACTCGAGCTTTCGCAAAACGAGCCATTGAGAATGATCTTTGTTTTAAAACTGATTCGGGGCCGATACTTGTACTGGTCAATCTGATAATACAGAGGTTAGCCCAACTGAATCCCAGACGGACAGTGGAACTAATATTCACTTATCTGAGCATTCTCCTTCTATTAGTTTGAATGACAAAGATCATGAACAAACTATCAAGATCACAATTTATAAGCGAAAAGCATAGAGATCCTTAGATGTTTTGCTTATTTGATAGCGCTGTTAGTGAAGATGACGCTTCACAAGTTCCAGTTAGTTATTTTACTAAACATGGTATCCCGATAAGAAAACGGCAACCACCTGATGTCTCTGCTAATGATGAATGTACTGTCAATTACAAAAGTATGGTTCCTAGTTCATATCTTAGGAAATTTTCAGTTTGGCCCATGAAACTCATATGTCTAGCATAAATAAGACATATCACGAGATGTTGTGTCATTTCTAATGGCCAACAATGAAAACGGATGTTTCAGAATACTGAAGGTCTCGTCATGCATGGCAAGTGGTAGGAAAACCAAAACGGAATTCCAATTCCAAGAGTCATCGTTCAGCCTAGTGCAGTATTTGACGAACCGTCCAATAGAATAATTGTGGACTGTGTTGTCCCTTGCATAAGACCAAGTCTGGTAATCAATATATGTTGACAATTAAGTGTGCAAAGAAAAACATGAAGCTATACTACTTAGGTATATTAAGACAACATATATTGTGAAGGCTTTTTGAAGTGGAAAGTGGTTCAAGTGTCAAGTGTTTCACATACTTCGGCCTTCTGATCAAGGAGCAAATGTTTTGACTTTGGCTTATCATCCTGAGGTCCAAAGTGCTCTAGAAAGAGTTCACGACATTGAAACAAATGATTATGTCCTATTGCTTTGACGCTTATAAAGACTGGGATGAGGTAATAAACATTTTACCTTTCGCAGTGAGAGAGTCTGTTCAAGGATCTCTTGCTTACAGCCGTATTGAACTACTGTGCTTTTCACCAGGTCCAGAGAACGATTAAGAAACGAGAACGATTATGAACCGAATTTCTTTTTCATTACGGGAATTTTCATGTTATGTCTTACATTAATAGAAAGATGAGTTTTTGACGCTTTTAACGAAGACAAACTTTTTTCAATCGGTCCCTTTGGAGCCTCACGATCTGTCAAAGTCTATTTTGCCCCTCCCTTTCCAATGCAAAATGTAAACATGGCTACCGTTTGACCCAGAAAAACAATATGTACGCATGACCGGAAGTCGATATGGGCAGTAGTATTTAAGATGAAGGGTAGACAGCTTACGTTATAAGGTGTTGAAAAGAGCGTATTTTTCATGATCACAATGTTTTTCAACAATTGGATCTAAAAGAAATATTGCTTTTCGAGCTTAAAACATAAACTTAATTATGGCAAATGAAAAAAAATATTCCATACCATATACAATCCAAAGTTACATCCATATAAATCCGAAGTTTGTATTTCGATAGGCTACACCAATTTTTCTTTAACCCTGCTTTGCCCCACTAAATAAGTTGTTGTGAACTCAATAACTTTGTGATGTAATGCGTGTCAGTTATGGTGACGTAACATATCATACATATGACGTCATCAATTCCTAGAAATTATGAAGCATATACAGAGGGGCGTTAACAATGCAATGCATTAATTTGGGTTATGCGATCCAAAAAATACGACTTAGTGGAAGTGCAAGTGAATGGGGCCTAATGGTATAGACCAGACCCACCCACCCTGACAGTTGAGAACTGCATTTTTCATGTTACAAGTGCTTAGTACTTGTTACGTTTAATGTTGCCAACATTAAACTTAACAAGTAGATCTACTAAGCATTTCATGATTTGTAAACATAAAATGATTAGTTCTGTAGCAAAGTCAATCTCTGCCAATCCAACTTGGTATAATAATTTTATTAACAAATGCAGAGATTGTACGCATTTAATTTACAGCCTAACTCAATGTAGTATATTGGTACTTCAATAATCCGAGCCTTCTCTGACTTTATCAGCCTTTTTACGATTTTGATATTTCATCTGGCTGACAGTGTACCTAAAAAGCCACAAAGCCACAAAAAAAAAAAAAATCAGGGTCAGAGATGGCTCTGATTATTCTTCAACTCCACCAAAAATCTGTTTTAGTTAGATCGGCCTCCATGTATTAGCTGGAAGGATTTCCATCACATATTTTCATCTTGCGACAACCATCCCCACACACAGTAAAATTCAAAAAAAAAATCAAAATGAAGGTAAAGGGAATATTAACAAATAACAAAAAAAAAGAAAGAGTAAAACATGTAAGTAAATTGCAGGTTCAATTACACACCAGTCACTTATACTGCACCTCCACCCCTCCCCGTCACCCTAATAAAGAATGTTGTCAGTGAATGAAATGCGAACTCAGATATGTATATATATATATATATATATATATATATATATATCAAAATTACCAAGATGGAAGCCTTCTACTTAATGACTATGTCCCCACAACTTCCATGTATATGAATTATGACAGAATATTCGTTTATTTACAGTTGATATTTTGTATGTGTGGATTTTTTTTGGGTCGACTGTTTAAGCCCGTTACATCGGGAAGCCATTCAATTCTTTTTCTGTGTGTTAACCTTCATTTAATCTGCGAATTTCGATAATTGATGAAGAATTTCCTAGTCGGTATGGCATATAGGTTGCAAAAACGAAGAATTAGGCCATCCTTACAAAAGTGTTGGTCTGCTGTGCTCCGGCCCAAAATGTTTTAGGTGAGTAGGTAGGTAGGTGAATATTTGTTTTTTTACAAAAACCATAAGAAATTAAAGGAAAAATTCTTAAAATAGCAAAATAGCAAAAATATTAAAAAAATAAAAAAATAGTGGTAAGAGAGTTGCAATAAAAAGTTTTGGGTAGGGCTATGTTTAGTGAGTAGGTCGAGCACAGCAAACCAACATTTTTTCACGGATGACCTTGTGTATATCTGACTTGATCGCTGAACAACATTTACACGCAACTAGTAGCAAAAAGAAAAATCCGAAAACACGAGTCGCTTCTTTTCTCCGCTATCCTTCTATACTATCGTCATGGAAGTGCAAATCCCTGCATTATAAAGTCATCACATCACGATTATACAGAAAAAAAAGTTCATCGCAACCCAAACTATTATTTACAGGCTTAAAACTATTCAAATTGCCAAAATATATCTGTTTTAATCCATTATGTAACTACAAATGCATTGGTGGTCACCCCTTCAACCAAACACATAAACATCCCTTCATTGTTTGAATGAACTGTTCCGTAATTTGTGGATTGTGCGACGATTTGTCAACCAATTTAGATGGCGTGGAGATAGCTAAAAGCGTCAAAAACCCACATTTCTATTGATGTAAGTTTTAATAGGAAATTTCCTGTAACGAAAAAAAAATTCTCTGGACCTGGTGATAAGCACAGTAGTTTTGGCAACACTGTTCGTGGACAACTTAAGTTACTTCAAGAGAACATTCTCTCTGAAGAAGACAATACTTTTAATCTTATACAGTGTGTGCCTGATTTTATACATTAACTGCCAACAGTGTGTGAGATAGCTCAGTTTAATCTCAAATTATCACAATCAAAATTGAAAACAATGTATGATTTGATTGAACAAGAAAGAACAAGAAAGAAATTTCAAACCTGGTGATAAAGTTTTTGCTTTGTTACCTATTCATTGAAATATTTTACAAACTAGGTATCATGGTTCTTCACTAGTAAATAAAAGTGCCATTAATTTAAAATGATAGTATCAATACTCCTGGGATGCGAAAGCAACGTCAACTTGGGCATATCAATACGTAAAATTAATACACTGTCTTTCTTCACATTTAGTTAAAGTAGTTTGTTCTGTCAAACTTGAACATTACACCGACGGTTTACAAAATGAGAGTGAACGTTTAATTGAAAAATTATCCTGTTTTAGCTAAACTACAAAACACTGACATTCTGAAAAATCATGACGAAAATGGTCACATCTAGAACCATCCCAGACATATGGGCTGAACCAGTAAATACATGATTATGATAACTTATTTTCTGATGTTGCAATAATAACTGACAACAATGATCATGATGTCGAAGTTGGAAATTCTTCTACAATAAAACAACATACATATAGAATGAATCTTTATAAACAATAGTACCTCAAAGAAGAAATACAATACTTATTGGAAATTGATTACATTGAACCAAGTACAAGTGACTGAAATATTCTTGTACCAAAACCAGATAATACATACCAGATGTGTACCGATAGAAAGGTCAAAAGCGTCTAAAAAAACTGATTTATTTTCAATTCCATGAATTTATGATTGTACTGGTAGATTTGGAAATTCAAAATATGTTACAAAGTTTGATTTCCAAGAAGGATGTTGGCAAGTACCTCTCACAAAATGAGCAAAAGACGTTTCAATATAATGTTATGTCATTTGGAATAAATCATTTACCAGCAACGTGTCAACGTCTCGTCAGCAAACTAATCTCTGATTAAGATAGATGTGACACGTTCACTGATGATGCCATCATTTACAACAAGAAGACCATTTGTGGATTATAAAAAAAAAAGAGTATGATAATGGACCTTTGGAAACGGCCGAGCACGACACATAAACCTTTCTTTGAACGTTTCTTTTAACAACTTACAGATGACAATTTAACAAACAACCTCAACAAAAGTGAATTTTGTCCCGTTATTTTAGGACATGAAATTGAAAAGGGTCCGGTTAACCATATTGGAGCAAAGGTCTAGGATATTTCTTAATTTCCTGTACCGACACGTAAAATACTCGTTTTTTCTCCTCGGTATGGCGCGTTATTATAGAATATTTTGTCTTACTTGTTCTGCCATTGCTGAACAGTCGACAAACTTATTGAGTAAAATAAATAAATATATTTGGACTGCAAAATGTCAACAGTCATTTGACAAATTAAACGCCATACTTATGAATGCACCAGCGCTTTCAACACCAAATTTTGTTTTCATTTTAAGTTAGCTGTTGATGCAAGCGGTATTGGTACTGGTGTAGTGCTTTTGCAAGACAACAAGGTTGTCGATCATCCAGTGTGTTACTTCTTTAACAAGTTCAACAACATCAGAAATCCAAACCAACTATTGAAAAAGAGTTTCTTTCTCTTATGTTAGCACTACAGCATTTTGAAGTATATTTATCTTCATCTATTTCATCAATATAGTCTTCAGTGGTCCAAGTCCCTTCACATTCATATATAAAATGTAAAAAAAAAAATCAAAGATTAATGAGATGGAGTTTGATGCAAGAGTAGTTTTATTGAAATTAGACATAGACAAATAATTTGATTGCTGTCGCATCATCTCATGTGTAAGATACATGTGTATATCTAAAGCTAAATCATTGTAATTCAATATATGTTGACAATTGTTTTCTAAAAAAATCACGTGTGTCGTGTTGTATATATTCTTTAACATATGTCCTGTTAACTGAAACATTATTACATTGCTTATTACATTTCGTTTAAAGAAATGCTTTATTACTAATTCTAATACACCCACACTATATAGCCTAGTTTAAAATATCTCGTTATATTGAACGATATATCACTAATTTTTGCAACGTTAGGAGAATAAGCGTTGCGCATTGCGCATTGTAACGTATGCAACGTTAGGAGAGTAAGCAAAGCAATGAGAAATATTTCAGATGTGTGCGTTATTTTCACATTTTAGGGGTATTAGAATAGAAATAGAACATCGTTTACGGTGAGTTATCTATAATATATAACGGTTTGTCATTCAATTGTAAACAATAATTTCACTCACCCTTAGGGCTCGTGAAATTATTGTTTACAATTGAATGACAAACCGTGATATACGAGAGGTGTTCAACTTATATTTGAACACTTTTATTGTGTAACTGAATCAACTATCTTGAAATTCTCGCCGAATATGTTGATTGTAATGTCAAGTCTAATCATTCCTTCGATATGAAACATTATGACATGCGCTATTATGTGCTTCCTAATGTTGCTGCATCCGCATTTTTGAAAATGGGTAGAGAATGACATTTTGAAACAAAAATCGTCAATTATAAAAATAACTGCAATACAAATTTTAACACAAATGCTTTTAAAATATCGTTAAAGGTTATAGTAATCCGATATGTCCATGCCTGACCGTAGAAAAGTGTAATATGCATTTTTTTTTAATTTGTCGATTTTCAAGATTTTAGCGAAAATTAACTTGAAAATCAACTATGTAAATGACTAAATTTACGAAAGCTTCTAGTTCAAAACATTAACTGCAGGCATTTGTGTGACTTCCTCCGCTATAAAAAAACAAGTTTCATAAGTTTCTCAAAAGAAAAGGTAGAAAAATATATAACTTAAAATTTAGGGTCAAAACACACACATTTGCAAATAATGATAAAAATAATAAATTTGTTTATCAAATATATCTTTATAAGGTATACGATATACATATATGATATACATCAACAATAACTGTTCATGTTTTTATATCACAAAATATGATTAAAACAGCTATTTTGGTTAATTTATAAAATTATCAGTAACACAGGAGCAAATTTTCCTATTATCTGTCAATGTTTTAATATTGCGATAAAAAGTCGAGCTTTTAATTCAGCATCTATATTTTTGTCTTAAAACAAAACATACGATCATATTTAAATTATAAACACAGGTTTAAACAATTATGATATGCATTTAGTGCAATTATTTGGTTTAAGGTAAAACTCCACGGCAACAGCAACATATAGGCTTCAAATTAGAAAATGGTGAACACCTTATTCAAAATGTAATTTAAAAAGGACCGCGTGAAATTGGATATTATATTTAAATGCATACGTTTTAAATGACAGTTTCACATCATTAAATCACGTATTTTTTAAGACAATCACTTCCGCTGAAAAAAAACATCTTAAACAAAAGTGTTCATTTATAAGTTGGAACACCTCTCGTATTAAACGATAATTTACAGTAAACGATGTTCTATTTCTTAAATCATCATTTGTCCGCATCATGTTTATTGTTTTATCATTTAAATCAATAGCATGTTATTTTTATGTTGCATGCTTGTTTTGGAATGTTCTTATAAAGACATATCTAGAGAGTTATATTACAGTATATAAGCAAGGGCTTGTGAGATGGATGGTTGATTACTGAGCACTCATCAGTAAAAAGTTAAATTAAAACAAAAATTGTGAATAGTTGGGATGTTTTTGATTAACAGAGAGAATGTATCTTAAAAACTATTGTGCTCATATATAATAAAAGTGATACTGGAGAACTAAACTAGGACATACTGAAGTGGAAATTTGACAATTTGGATTAAAGGCACACTTGCCAATATTATTTGGACTTAATTCTAAAATTGCATTTTAGAGGAATACTGGATCAATATATGTGTTGTACTATTTGAATAGATGTGTTGATTATATTTGTGTTGTTACTGGTTTTGCACTTCCTGTCTCAGTACATTTTACCCATAACAATATGTTCATGTAAGTCATGAATTACAAATATGTATATGCGTATTCTACTTAATTTGTGTTTGTTTCGCTACTGATAGTTCTAAGTTGGTACTTCTATTCTCAACACATTTATATTTGTGATGTCGCATAATTTACTTCTGTTTTCTTGTAATTGATTTTTGTTTTCTATGCGTGTTTTTGGTTGCCTGTGTTCTGTCAGATATGGTGGTCCTGTTTGACTTGTATTCCTACTTTCAGTGATAGATACACATTTTTGTTATTATATATTTTCACTCACGTCTAAGAGTCCTTAACGTTTATTTTTTTAATTCAAGATAAAGATATATATATATACTACCCTTATATAGGCCAACAAATGGTACATGTAATTGTTACGTTTACCTGAAATGTTACATTTTGTAGAGTCGCTATCAAAATTGCACAGATCGTCTTCCATTACCACATTGTCAATATCTTGAGATATGTCGGTGACCAAAAGGTATATTGCTTTCCTAGAATGAAATACTTGATGTGTGCTGTAATAAACATACTGGCCAGCAAAATCCCAAATGGACACATCCGCTTCTTCCTTTTCTTCATTGACGGTATTTGCTTCATTTACAATTTCCTAAAAGTAGATTAAAATTAAAAAATTTAAGTAAAGAAATGAAATGCATTTGTATGTCTCTAGATCATGTTTCTCTCACTAATGCGAGTGCTTCTAGACCGATCACTCTCTCGTATTTGCATATCCGTATGTGTTTTCTTATGTTTGTTGTGCTTACCTTATGCACCGCAATTGTGTAAGTATTTCCTATCTGTATTAAAGTGTGTTAATGGGAGGGGTCTAGCAGTTCACACTCTGCATGTCATACATATACATTCATGCATTTGTTAAATCTTTTGTTTAATAAAACATTAAACTGCACATTTTATTTGTAATTGTGCTATTCCGAATACTAACAAGGTGCACCTGTAAGAGTGAAAACCAAATGGAACAGTACAATTTAAAAGTCGTGTACAAATAATTGTTAGAACAGAAACAACTACAAAGAAAAATAGAAACAGTGTATGAGACACCACAAACATAAACGGGTTGTATTGCCTTGGAACGGTCAATGGCAAAAAAGGCCGCTGGGGGTTAAGACCAGGTAGCAGGGTACACCAAACCTCACTATTATCCTACTGTCATACCATTATTATCCAATATTGGTGGATTTCGAACTCGTCCGAGCTTTCATTGATAGAAAAACTCGGTTTAAATTTGATTAGACGCAAACTGGAGGTGCTAGAGTGTTGACAAGACAGCAAATAGCATTTTTTATTAAAATAAGGGCAATAACTCTGTTTATTATCTGAAACTGGTATTTTTCGAACTTTTTCGAGCACTCATTGATAGTTCGACTCTTGATAAACTTGATAATCATCGGACGCAGAATGAAGGAGCTAGAGTGTTGAAAATGCAAAATATAGCAGTTCTCATTAAATCAAGGGGCAATAAATCTGGGCCCCATTTTATGAAACAACTTACGACCATTTTGATCGTAAATCGATTTCTTAAATACTTCACTATAAATTACACTTTTCAAACATGATTTAATTTCATATTCTTTTACATGTGATATTTTTGCACTGCGCGCACACATAATTGTCTACATTGAATGCTAAGGTGAAAACAAGCGAATGATTTTAAAATTTGAGACTCATCGTAAGATGTTTAATAAAACAGGGCCCTGATGTTTATTATTCGAAATTAGTGGTTTTCAAACTCAGAGATGTTATTGACATTAAGACTCTGGTTAAGTTTGGTAAAGATTAGACGCAAAATGAATGCACTAGATTGTTTAGCATTATTAAGTCCTCTGTCAGTGAGCATTTATTGATATTACAACCCTGGCCAAACCTGGTAAATACTGGACGCAAGATAAAGGTGCTAAAGTGTTGACAAGGCAAAATGTAGCATTTTTCGTTAAATACGGGCATTAATCTGATCTTTATTACCTGATTCTGGTGTTTTTCGAACAAGTCCGAGCTTTTATCGATAGTATGATTCTATCCAAGTTTAGTTAACATCGGACGAAAAAATAAAGGTGCTTAAATGTTGACAAGGCAAAATGTAGCAGTTTTTCATAACATAAGGACCTAACTTTGACGTTTATTATCCAATATTGGTGGTTTTCTAACTCGACCGAGCCCATAGATACATGTATAAAAATTCTGGCAAACGTTGATAAAGATCGGATGCATAATGAAGCATAAGCCAAAACGAGCTAAAATGGTACTGCAATTGAATTTGTTATATATTTGAACTTTTGATGCCCCTTCTCCCGGGCCCCACGGAGAAAAAAAAATATACATAACTTATTATACACTGTAATCCCAGCATAATAACGTTCATTTGAGACATAACATATGACCCACCACCCCTCCACCCACAACCCTTGGCAGACGTCTGAGTTTTAAATAAAATTATTTGACATTTCCTTTTATCGTTCCTAGAGTATTTATAGCAAAAGTAAATATAACAAGAGGTCAATGACCTTGAAGCTCTACTGATACATTTCAGAGGAGTAGTCTCTACAAGTTGAAGGTTTTACTATATAACTCTAGGTAAACAAAGATGGCCACTGGCAGCCATGTTTAATGTCGAATCAAAATAATTTTCGAAAAGGATCAACATCTTGTCATGCTGATCATTTCAGAAAAAATCCCATATCAATATCACTTACAGTTTTCAAGAAGTAGTCGCTACAAACTTGTTTTTAAAAATATTTGTTTAGCCATGGTGGCAATCTTGAATTTCCGGCCAACCTGAAATTGTGCTAGGATCAACTAGACATCAAGAGCAACATTCCAAGGATCAACATCATGTCATGCTGATCATTTTAGAAAAAGTCCCATATCAATATCACTTACAGTTTTCAAGAAGTAGTCGCTACAATTTTTTTTTTAAAAACCTGTTTTTAGCCATGGCGGCCATCTTGAATTTCTGGCCGACCTAAAAAAATTCTAGGATCAATTAGACATCAAGAGCAACATTCCTGTGAAGTTTCATAAAAATTCGTCAAGTAGTTTCAGAGGAGTAGTCACTACAAGTTTTAACTATATAAATCTATGTAAACAAAGATGGCCGCTAGTGGCCATGTTTAAAGTCGCATCGAAATAAATTTCGACAGGGATCAACATCATGTCATGCTGATCATTTTAAAAAAGTCCCATGTCAATATCACTTAGAATTTTCAAGAAGTAGTCGTTACAAATTTATTTATTTTAAATCTATTTTTAGCCGTGGCGGCCATCTTGAATTTCCGGCCAGCCTGAATTTTTTCTAGGATCAACTAGACATCAAGAGCAACATTCCTGTGAAGTTTCATGAACATCCGTCAAGTAGTTTCAGAGAAGTAGTCGCTACAAGTTTTTACTATATAACTCGAGGTAAACAAAGATGGCCACTGTCAGCCATGTTTAACGTCGAATCAAAATAATGTTCAACTAGGATCAACATCATGTCATGCCGATCATTTTAGAAAAAGTCCCATATCAATATCACTTATAGTTTTCAAGAAGTAGTCGCTACAAACTTATTTTTTAAAAATCTATTTTTAGCTGTGGTGGCCATCTTGAATTTCTGGCCGACCTGAAAATTTTCTAGGATCAATTAGACATCAAGAGCAACATTCCTGTAAAGTTTCATGAAAATCCGCCAAGTATTTTCAGACCAGTAGTCGCTACAAGTTTTTACTATATAACTCTATGTAAACAAAGATGGCCACTGGCAGCCATGTTTAACGTCGAATCAAAACGATTTTTGACAAGGACCAACATCATGTCATGCTGATCATTTTAGAAAAGTTCCATATCAATATCACTTATAGTTTTCATGAAGTAGTCTCTACAAACTTGTATTTTAAAAATCAATTTTTAGATTTGGCGGCCATCTTGGATTTCACATCAACATGAATTTTTGCTAGGATCAACTAGACTTCATGGGCAACATTCCTGTAAAGTTTCATGAATATCTATCCAGTAGTTTCAGAGGAGTAGTCGCTACAAATAAAAGTTTACGGACGGACGACGGACACCACACCACGGCATAAGCTCTGCTGATCTCTGATCAGTAGAGCTAACAAAACTATCACATTAAACCCCCAAAAATGAAAACATCTAAGAACTGGAAAAATGGCAATCTCTACTGTCTGGTTCTTATAAAATATAAGATATACTAAGTATAATACTTATGTTCTAAAGAAATAAATGACCCAGGTCTGAATTGGTCGGTGAATAGCAAACTCGCATACGTTAATTGGTGGCCTACCTCCAAATCTTTCTTAGACTGTCCTTTATCTGCAGATATCTGTGTTTTTCCATCAACATTGTCTGTTAATAATGAGTAAAAAACATGCATGAAATGTCAAATATGATTGCAATGAAGATCATATGTCCATACCATATTAAATGTGGTTGTAGAATTTTCCAAACGGATTCTATAGCTTTGGTTCTATTATCTACACTTTTGCAAAAAAAAAATAACAATAATCATATTAAACAACAGGTACTGCTCAACTGTGAAAGGACATAAAAATTGCGGGTTTTGGGACAAATTTGAATAGCATTAATTTAATTATTGTTATTGCGATAGCTAGTGTGTAGTGATGACGCCTTTTCATATAGGAGTCAAAATTAAGATTCATGGTTGCATGTTAGTCATTAAATGTATATATTAACATATATTGTTAACATGTTTGATATTGGTGCTATTGATAGTTTCAGAGAAGAAATGATTAAACGTGTTCTCGCGTGTTTGTATTTATAACAATGGCTACTGTGTAGACCTGAATTATGACTAAGGACCCAGAAAAGTTGCATGAAGATGAAATAAGAACTTTACTTAGTGTACAGTTTTTACGAGAATCTGCTTAGCATTAGTATGAGCATTAGTAAACAGTATTTACATATGTTTTGAGCGTGCCATTTTTAACACAGTACATTTAGAAAATAGACGAGTGATTTTGAAAGGAAAATGCATTTTTCAGTACGACATTAAAATACTTTGTAAAGTATTTCAACAGATACAATATCTTTCGTTCTATTTATTTTTTTATTTTATAACGTTATAGTAGTTTTACCCAATACAACTCTGTCCCTACCTATGTTAATTGTTTTAATTGGTTTCCGGCTGTAAAGTATATCCGTATCCACTTCCATCTGCTTGAGTCCACTTTGACTGGTATCTGCCACGTTAACTTTTGGACTAGCTGAAGATAACAATTATCATATAAAACAACACATGCCAGTGGTACGTCCTCAACTGTCAAATGAAATAACAATTTCGGGTTTTGGGACAAATCTGAACAGTATTAATTTAATTATTGGTCGTGTGATAGTTATCGTATAGTGATGACGCCTTTCATATAGGAGTCAAGATTAACATTCATGTTTGCATGTCAGTCATTACATGTAGTACTTGAACGAATATTTACAAGTCATACATATATTTTTAACATGTTTGATATCGGTGTTATTGATAGGTTAAGAGAATAAGTGATTGAACGTGTTCTCGCGTGTGTGTATTTACAACAGTGGATATTGTAGAGACCTAAAGTATCACTACAGACACAGAACAGTTGCACGAACATGAAATAAGAACTTTACCTAGTGTATACGAGAAACTGTTCAACAGTAGTAAACAGTATTCACACAAGTTTTGCAATAGAAAGCCTACATACAACGTTTTGGAACTTAACAGTGTGTATACAATCACTTCATTTACATTTTATTTTTCTAAACGTTTTGAGTATGCACGATCGCATTTGATTTCTAAAATTTCGTTTATAAACTATACTGACCAAGTGTACCATCTTCAGTATGTTGTAAATTCTCATCTGCCTTGTTTTTGAAGTATTGTTGTAATAACCTCGCAAGTCGCTTTACACATTTATCTGCTTTTTCATCGGACTTTTCATCTGTAAATTGTGCAGTGCATCAACACAAAACATTTATGTCATAATTTTTCAGTAATTAACATGAATTAAAATAAGTATAAGTTGGATTTGTCATGAACGGGTATATACAAACGAAAGTCTGTCAAAACTCTTTTGTGATGAAATATGCTTTTAGCTAATTCGGCAAACAAATACGACAAAGACTAGCTTTCATGTGTCTTTTTTCTTTCGTTTCTACAAAGAAAGTTACGTTTTACTACGCCTTGTGATCTATTTTTTTCTGGGTTTGTTTACCAAATTTTACATAACACGTATTATATAATTCTAATAGACGGAATTATTGATGTTCCTTCACAATAAAATATATAAGTGTACAGATATTGAAATGTTTCATAAGATGTTGTGTTTGCTCATTTTTTAATCTATATTGAGTATGTTTTGTTATAATACCATTCCAAGGAAGTTTTGTATGAATGTATGAGTTATGTTTAGTGTGCATAAAGCTGATTTTCAAACTATGGTTCAGTATATTTATCCTAAAGAACTTCGGCTTAATAAAGAAAATATATCTGATAATAACGCTTCTTGATTTAGATCTCTCGATTGAAAATGGTAAAATAATTAGCAAAATCTATGACAAGAGAGATGATTTTAATTTTGACATTGTTAATTATCCCCACTTGGATGGGGATGTTCCCCGAGCAACTTCTTATGGGGTGTATCTGTCTCAACTCATTCGTTTTTCTAGAGCTTGTACTCGAGTTGAGGACTTTAATATTCGTAATCTTTGTATAACTAAAAAGTTACTCAATCAGGGTTACCGTTACCATAAACTTCGTAAAACCTTTGCAAAATTTTATTATCGTAACCCTGATCTTCTTTCCAAATATAATTGTAATTTAAGGACTCTTCTGCGACAAGGACTATCACAACCTGACTTCTATGGTGATGTGATTTATAAACTTCGTAAGATTCTTGGTCATGATCACTTTCATACTATCTTTGTTAAACTTGTTAAAAAGTTTATCAAAAGAGGTTATGACCCTATCATTTTGCAACGTACTGCATGCTTGGTGGTGGACCCTTTTACAGTTCGCCACTATGCTTTCCTCTTTAATTGTACGATGACCGGACAGGCTGTGGACCCTATGATGACGCCTACCTAAAGCCCATCGGGAAGGTGGCGTTTGATGTTTGTCCATGTTCGTTCTTGTCGTGCCCTTAATGGTGTATTCTCTTACTGCTCTGGCTTCTGCCAAGTCATTGAGTACCTTCATTGTGGCTTTCTAGGCTATTGTTTTTTTGTATTATATTTACACGAGCATATTTGTGTTTTACTTATATTGCCTATTGATGCTGCCTTGTTGGTTAGAGTTTAGATCATGGCGGGGATTTCTTTATTTACACTGTCCTGTTTTAATGGGATGACAGTAGGGTAAGTGTGAGGTTTGGTGCACCCTAGAACCGGTTTAAACCCCCAGTGGCCTACTTTGCCACTGACCGTTCCAAGGCGGTAGCCCTATTGTCAACCCTTTTGTATTTGTGATGTCGTTTGCATTTTTTATTACTTTTGCCTTTTCGTTTGTCTGTTTGCGTGTTTGTTTTTGTGTTTTGTGGTTGACTGTCGTCCTTGAATGCTGCTTTCCCTGTCCGATATTTTTATCCTTATTTAGATGTCAATGGTAATATATGAACAGGTGTATCTGGCTTGTTTGTGTCAATACTATAACGCATATACTTCGCTTAGACATGTTGTATTGCCACAGACAAGTTCAAGGGGTCTTGTCAAACGTTCTGTCAACCTTATTACATGTTAATACTATATATTTTACAGGGCCTCATCTGGGATTCGCAAATGGAGCCAAATAAGACAAAATTATTAAAGTGGCCATAAAAAAAAACTTTGGCGAATGTGATTGGCGAAAGAAATATCCAATGTCAGCCATGAATGTTGTGTATTACTTTCCAATCTCGTCATACCCCTTAATTTTCCCTGTATAATCGCCTAATAACTCTGCCAAAATTAGCACCTCTTATTTCCAAGTCCAGAAGGCAACACTTGTCCATGTACACACATTTGGTGTCAATTATACATTAGGCTTTGATTATAACTGACAGGATAAAATAAACCAGTGATCAGTATAATTCTAGATAAGATGTTGTACTTGTAAACATGTACAGTATTTATTTCGAAACTGAAACATTTCCAGATTAATAAGTTTTATTTTTATGTAAAAAATTGAGTAAAATGTTTTTTTAAATATAATTTTATGATTATAATTATTACTAACTGCTTTAATCATGGGCTATACTTCATTTAAAAACACATAAAAATAATTTCGAAAAGATTTTATGCCTTTGAGCCAATTTTGGCTCCAATGTCTCCAATTTGGCTCCAACTTTTTTCATTTGGCGAAATTAGTTGCGAAAGGAAAAAAATGGCCAGAGGAGGCCCTGATTTTACCACTGAAAATGTTAAGTAGTTACTTAGTATTTACAATCAACAAACAAGTAAATACAAATAATAGCTTTATTGTTAAATACAAAAAATAGGGGCTGGAAGTAGCAAAGTCCCGACAAAAGAAGAAGTGATAACACAAATGGCAATACAGTAAATCACAACAATATTAACCCTTAAAAGAACTTTTGATAATTTTGATAATGTGCAAAAGAAGGTGTATGGTTTGTGTAAAGGCCGTTGTTACGTTTGCTTCATGAATTGAGCAATCGTGCATGCACAGCTGCTAGCAGTCGTGATCCATATATAAAGAAACTGGGAACTTTAGGATCTATACATATTGAGCTTATATGTTTATGGATATATATGATGTTTCTAATGTCGTTTGCCATGTTGTTCCATCGAGTAATGGATGTTACACATGCTCTGGAATTAAACATCTGTTCTTCCTGACAGGGTCTAATAGTTGTTATTGTTTCTAAGATTGTTTTGATCCACACGAGTAATGTCACGTGTAGCATTTTCATTCTTCCACTTCTACTTCTCATTTCTTCTTTGTTTCTATTTTCTACTTATATTTATCTTATTATGAACAGTTCCTTAAGTTGCATGTTGTAGTTAATCCAGCTTAATGATACGTGTTAAGAGCAATAGCCAGTCATTATATATTTGTTAAAACTCGATTGTAGGGAAGGTCGTTACAAACGTGGGTAGCAGTTGTGACCCGAGCCGATTGCATTGTACTTGTACATATATGTCAAAAAATATGTTTAAATCAAAATGTCATCTCCCTATGAGGTATCTCAGTATGGTCTTACAGTGTTAACGGGATGTTAATCCTATTTCCTTTCATTTCAGTTTGATTTGATTAGTTTGTTTTCAGTGATGACGATGGATGGAGTACATGTGCATACATCCATACCAATAGCATACGTCACTCAGTCCTCTAAATGGTGCATTACCAAAATGCGTAACTGTATATAAATTTGGAACTTTGATCATATTATGTGAACAAACGGATTGATATAGTCTAGAAAAAACGGATACATATTAACAGTAATTAAACGGAATGGTCACTGGAAATGAAAAGATGTTATAAATCTAATAAATTGAACATTTTCATCAGTTTTAAATATAACTAAGACATAGACTTCAACGTTTGAAAGCATTGACATATACATGAAGATTTACAATTTTAATATATTACCTTTCCTCGATACAGTCCATGTTCCATCTTTTAAATTCACGTGGCAACTCTGATGCAAATCTATCCCATCAGTACTAGTTGTGTTTGAATCATCAAACCCGTCACCAAGAAGACGTCTTGTTAAAGCTGTTTTACCTACACCACAGTGTCCAACTATCATCAGCCGGATAGTGTAAGAGGCCTCGTTACCCTCAGCTAATGTCTGTTTATACAACTCTATTGATTGTTCATCCATACGAAGAATCTCTGCTGGCAATGACGGAGCTAGAATAGAAGGTGATTGTTGTTCAGACAGGTGCCAAGCTTTCGCGTTGTATCATTGTGTAATTGAGTAAGTGCGAGTGTGATTTTTAAACAGCTTACAGTTGCGTTTTTTAAAATAAGGAATTATACATAATTATTTCAACCTTTCGTTCTCCATTTATTGATTTCAGTCTAAACATATACTCGTTTATATTTGTTAGTTCAAATGACTTTTAGTATAGCATACGATAGTAGTTCTTAGTATCACGTAATAATAGGTATCACGTGGTAGTAATTTATACAAGAGGCACAGGAGGGCCTGTATTGCTTTACATGCTGTATGATGTCCATGGTTGAGGGAGACGGTGGAGGAGAGAATGGGTAGGAGTCAGTCTAATTGTGTCCATTTGTCCACGCTTTCTTTAATGACCAAGACAACTGCATAAAATAAAATTACAAAAAAGGAGGGAGGCGGGGGTGCTATAGCGGGTGGATTGTATTCTGATCCAGTTTGTCTAGTATTAAAATTAGAAATTCCTCGAAAACCAGGTTTTCCTTAAGCTACGTACTAAGCTTCATTCCAATATTTGTTTCCATATAAACTACATAAACGTTAAGTTTCGATTAAATATCTCACTCCTAACTGAAGTTCTTTCCCAGAAACCTTTTTTTTCTATTATTAATCACAGTTTTCCAGTGATCTCAAATGCAATACCAAGCTCCCCTTCCATATAAGCTACCTATACAGCAAGTTTTGTTCAAATATCTCATTCCTAACTAAAGTTATTGAGTGGAAAATATTTTTCTATTTATAGTAACAGTGACCTTGACCTTGAAATGCAATGCCAATCTTCCTTTCCATATTACCTACCTTCAAAGCAAGTTGTGTTCCAATATCTGATTTATAACTAGAGTTATTGAGCGGAAAGCATTTTTTCTTTTAGCAGTGACCTAGACCTTGACCTCAGTGACCCAAAATTTCTCTCCATATAAGCAACCTATACAGCAAGTTTCATTCCAATATCTCATTCCTAATTATAATTATTTAGCGTAAACCGTTTTTCTATTTTTAGTAACAGTCACCTTGACCCCAGTGACCTCATGCAATCCCAAGCTGGATAGTTTTCAAACTCGACCGAGCTTTGATCAGTATCAGCAATCTGGCAAAGTTTGGCAAAATGGAGGCGCTAGAGTGTTGACAAGACAACATTAGCAACTTTTGTTAATTCAAGGTCCATGTTCGGTATTACAAAGCACTTTTGAAATTGTAAGACGTTGCATATTTTTCACTGACATTAGATATTTGTTGTTTTCATATTTGGCGCCAAATACTCGTGAAAATTGGTCTAACGTCAGTTCAATTTCAGAGGAAAGCATGGGCAAGGTATGACGTAAGTTGACAACTTTTGAGTCGCGGTGCACTTTTAAAGTGCAGGGGCAGTTTTTTGTTGAATTCAAAAAATGATGTTGCTTGGACGGACGGAGCACCGGACTATTGTACAATTGTGTACGAAGGCTGGTATGATGCATACAGACACTTGCAACATGATATCGAACGTAAAACAACCAAAGAAATGTTCCAGGGCATTGATATTTAGATGTCACCTACAGATTGTGACACACAAAGTGAAAGACTTCCTCGCAACGGACCGAAGAAAGAGTGTCTCATTAATCCTACCAAAGCCGGAATAGTCATGGAACTGCCCATGCCATCGTCAACTGAGACTTCAACATGAGTAACGTTAGTGCTCGTTGGATCCTAAGGGTTCTCAGTGAACAGATAAAGAGAGAAGAGTTTCTGAACAATGTTAACGTTGCAGTGACGTCATGAACGTCGTCAAAGTGCACCATAGTATGCAGCCAATGTATGTATGTTTACAAAATAGTACTATTTTTTTAATTCAGTGAATAACTGACTAACATTTTTCACAGTTTGTCACAAATACACAAATAACAAGACAAAATGTATGCAATTTTCGTTAATTCAAGGGCAATGACTCCGGTGTTACTGTTCTGATCTGGCTCAAGGATCAACATCATGCCATACTGATCATTTTAGGAAAAGACGCATATCAATATCACTTATAGTTTTCAAGAAGTAGTCATTACAAACTTGTTTTTTGAAAATTTATTTTTAGCCGTGGCGGCCATCTTGAATTTCCGGCTGACCTGAAATTTTGCTAGGATCAATTAGACATCAAGAGCAACACTCCTGTGAAGTTTCATGAAAATCCGTTAAGTAGTTTCAAAGGAGTAGTCGCTACAAGTTTTTACTAAATAACTCTATGTAAACAAAGATGGCCACTGGCAGCCATGTTTAACATCAAATCAAAACAATTTTCGACAAGGACCAACATCAGGTCATGCTGATCATTTTAGAAAAAGTCCCATATCAATATCACTTATAGTTTTCAAGAAGTAGTCGCTACAAACTTGTTTTTTAAAAATGTATTTTTAGATTTTTACGGCCATCTTGGATTCCACATCAACATGAATTTTTGCTAGGATCAACTAGATTTCATGGGCAACATTTCTGTAAAGTTTATGAAAATCCATTCAGTAGTTTCAGAGGAGTAGTCGCTACAAAAAAAAGTTTACGGACAGACAGACGGACGACGAACACCGCACCACGGCATAAGCTCTGCTGATCTCTGATCAATAGAGCTAAAAACCACTTACACAGGGTTCTCAATAGACGCGTACACACGCGTTTTGACGCATGGAAATTCAATTTGACCAAATTCTGACGCAGCTAATTTACCACCTGTGCGTTTTATGACGCGCGCGTATTTGCTTCCAACCATCAATCCAATACACATGTACCTATTTTCGATAGTCCAAACATCACAACAATGAGCACGCGCTGCATAACAGTGATTGACACCTTACCTGATGACCTTGATCGCCTCTGGACCAATCAAATTCGCTGCTGTCGTAGCTTGTGGCACAGAGGCAGAAATAACCTGTCTGTAAATGATGACACTGTGTAATCTAATCGCTGCTATTGTGTTAATAATTTAACGATTATCTTTGAAGTTTATGATGCTTTTTGCGGGTGGAGACTATTTTAACTTGATTGGATTAACTGTTTTTTGATTGCTACAGGCTTCTGATTGATTACCGGTTAATTAGACCGAACTGAGATAAAAGAAATGCTAGCAGTCAAACATGTGAAAGATCAAATCGGCAAAAATAAAATTGACTTTTGTGTTTGTTGTTTGTTTATTTGTGTTTGTTGTTTGTAAATTTTGTTTTACGCACGTTTTAAAGAACAAAGAAATATAATTTTAATGAGGATAATTTAAATATTTATAAATCGGCTAAATGTACATAGAGCGTTTTTTAACCTGGGTTACTGTTCAGTCAAAACTTACCGGACATTACCAATTGTGATATTTTGTGCTTACATACTATTTTTGTGCTATCGAGTAACGGACTTTATTAATTTATGTATGTTCAATACACAAATGGCGCAAAGAAGTATATTTTCGTTTATGTCATCGCAGTCTACGAAACGGCCTGTTGCGGATGCACTGTCTGAGGTTGCACTGTCTGACCCCGAAGAAGCAGAAAATAAGAGAGCTTGTGTTATAATAACACAAATAACTTTTAATATATAATAACACTTATAACTTATTTTTTAATTTATTAAACAGCGTTACATAACTTTGAATCTTTGACATAATGACACATTATTGTAAAATGAAATAGTAGTTTTTTAAGTTCAAATGCATATCCTTGCACACCTTTCTTGGCAATAAAATATTTACAGAATTCACTAAAATTAGTTATTAAAGGATGTTTTATAAAACGGCGCTTCGACTTGTTTGATTTATATTTGACTTTTGACATTTCAATTTTGACCCTTGGGATTTTTGAGCCAAGGGTCATATGACTCTTCCCTTTTAAAGTCTATTGCGAACCCTGCTTACATATGTCTCAGATAGAAAATCTAAGCATGTCTATTTAGTGGCTTTCCATTTCACTGTTGTGAAAATGATTGTCATGTAAGTATGCACAATCATTTGTTTGTTTGTATGGTGTTTTAGGTCATTTTCAACACATGCAAGGTTATACATGACGGTCTATTTTGTTTGTGGTGGACAGGGTCTTCCCCAGGTGCTTTTAGCACAGCGGGGCCACTGTGCCTGATTTCCATAAACCTATCTCCCTCGGTGCCTACAAAGCTGGTGCCTACAAAGCTGCCTGCCTACAAAGCTGCCGCTGTGCTTTGATCTTATTAGACAGCCCCTGATTTTGTACAGATCAACTGTCTGGTAATTAGATCACCCTATATATATCACTCCACACTTGAACACCTATGAATCAGCAGGGGTAACCTTTGTTTGTGTAGTGTAACAAACACATCATCACTGGTTTGCAGGTGTTGTAAAATAGTGCACAGTTCCTGACAATGTGTAAACCATTAGTTGTTTTCACTTATAATGGCATTGGCAGTTATCCTATGTATGTGTATAGGTGTTTTACCATTAGCGTTCATATGGGTTGCCTAATTTGCATATTTTTAAATAATGTATCCCATTTTGTCAAAATCATTTAACAGTTTGTTTTTTAAATAATGAAGAACAAAGTATAAATGTGTTTTTTAACAAGAGGTCAATGACCTTAAAGCTCTACTGATTGATTTTGATTTCAGGAAGTAGTCGCTACAGACTTGTTTTTTGAAAAATTATTTTAAGCCGTGGCGGCCATCTTGAATTTCCGGCCGACCTGAAATTTTGCTAGGATCAATTAGACATCAAGAGCAACACTCCTGTGAAGTTTCATGAAAATCCGTCAAGTAGTTTCACAGGAATAGTCGCTAAAAGTTTTCATTATATAACTCTATGTAAACAAAGATGGCCGCTGACAGCCATGTTTAACGTCGAATCAAAATAATGTTTGACTCTGATAACCATCATGTCATGCTGATCATTTTACAAAAAGTCCCATATCAGTATCACTTATAGTTTTCAAGACGTAGTCGCTACAAACTTCTTTTTTATAAAATCTAATTTTAGCTATGTCGGCCATCTTGAATTTCTGGCTGATCTGAAATTTTGCTAGGATCAATTAAACATTAAGAGCAACATTCCTGTAAAGTTTCATGAAAATCTGCCAAGTAGTTTCAAAGGATTAGTCGTTACAAGTTTTTACTATATAAACTCTATGTAAACAAAGATGGCCACTGGCAGCCATGTTTAACGTTGAATCAAAACAATTTTTGACAAGGACCAACATCATGTCATGCTGATCATTTTACAAAAAGTCCAATATGAATATCACTTATAGTCTTCAAGTAGTAGTCGCTACAAACTTGTATTTTGAAAATCTATTTTTAGCCATGGCAGCCATCTTGAATTTCCGGGCGACCTAAAATTTTGCTAGGATCAATTAGACATCAAGAGCAACATTCCTGTGAAGTTTCATGAAAATCCGTCAAGTAGTTCCAGAGGAGTAGTCGCTACAAGTTTTCATCATATAACTCTATGTAAACAAAGATGGCCACTGGCAGCCATGTTTAACGTCGAATCAAAATAATGTTTGACTCTGACAACAATCATGTCATGCTGATCATTTTACAAAAAGTCCCATATCAATATCACTTATAGTTTTCAAGACGTAGTCGCTACAAACTTCTTTTTTAAAAATCTATTTTTAGCTGTGGGGGCCATCTTGAATTTCTGGCCGATCTGAAATTTTGCTAGGATCAATAAGACATTAAGAGCAAAATTCCTGTAAAGTTTCATGAAAATCCATTCAGTAGTTTCAGAGAAGAAGACGCTACAAAAAAATGTTTACGGACAGACGGACAGACGGACGCCGCACCACGGCATAAACTCTGCTGATCTCTGATCAGTAGAGCTAAAAATTAGAAAGAAAAATACTTATTCTTTTAATAAAGGAAGGTAATTAAAATAGTCATTTTATTAATATTTTATATTAGGTTTAAGTATAGAGAAACACTACTGAATACATGTAAATAAAAAAAACTTGCAGACATGTTGACATTTGTTAATGGTTTGGTTAAATAGCATGGTTAGGGGTAAACTATTTGAAATATTAATTTGGCCAAAATAGTTTTGAAAACATAATTATGTCCAATTAATATTGTACATGGTTTCTGTAGAATTTTTAAATGCAGACAATGAGACCTCATTGAACATCTTTTTTGTTTGTCTTTGTTACACTCTACCAATTTCACACATACATCTTTTGACTGATAACATTCTGTTAATTTATTTGCAGTTAAAATGAATGACTTTAAACACTTTAAATATTATAAAATGCAAGAATGCATGTATTGCTTTTAATAGTACTAATTTTTTCTTTGTTACAGGCATTATGTGCAGGCTGTGTATCAAGCAGAAAAAATACTTTTTAAATTTCATTATATAATTTCATTGTGTTTAAAATTTGATTATAACATTGAATACTAAGTCAATAGTATAGGGATTAGAATGAACACAATAATACCCATAGAAACATACATTTCCGTTTTATAATAATTGAGTTTAAGAAAGTTCACGTATACTTCAGAGCCCACCAAGTCAAGAACGCAAATTAAAAAAAATCAATGCGCTAGTGGGGGCACTCCACTTCCGCACCAACCCCCTCCCAAATACAGCGCCTGAATTTTTTTCTGGGGAAGACCCTGGTGGAGACAGACCGCCCACTTTTCCTGAACCAGTACTGTACACCTCCCGCCATCCGTACTAATCGATACTTCCAAAACAACCACTTACGCTGTTTATTACTATTGTAATCCCTAATCCAGGATTCTGCATTCTGCTCACCTTGGCTTTTGACTGCTTTATTCATGGCCTCTACCCCCTTTACAGTTTCTCTTTGTATAGCTTCCACCCCTTGTATTATTGCCGCAAGTGCTTCTCGTCTCGGCTTATCAACATCTTCATCAGTTATGATAAAGGTGTCATTCTGCAGCTGTTACAAATACAAAACTTGCTTTAAGTATTTACAAACACAACATTTGTTATAGGTTAAATTGTGTCCTAATCAAGATGGTCAATGCATATTGTCCAATGTCAAGTTAAATGTATGCACATGCAATTATCGGGGAAAACACGTTAATAAGCTCAAATGAAATCATTGCATGTTGTGGAGATAGCAACATAATGCTTTGTGAAAATCAGGTTTTAGGTCAGGATTGTGTAACACAGGCTGAAGAAAATAACCAGAAAAGTTAAAATCCTGTGTTTGCAACTTAAACAAAGTTATGTGTTTTGTTGTTGCACTTTACAATAACCATTTTTTGGATGAATGATTTAAAGCCATAAATTAATTGCTAGATTCTCATCCTCGCCCGTGTTTGTTGTTTTATGCCGCTCTGGCAATTGTTATTGCTTCAAAGGAACAAGAAATGTCACTGTAAGTGACAAATGCCCCCCGAAGTTTTGACATTTGACCTCTAAGTGTGACCTTGACCTTAGAGCCACGGACCTGGACATTGCGCGCGGCACGTCGTCTGGTTGTGGTGAGCACTTGTGCCAAGTTAATTGAAAATCAGTCCATGAATGTCAAAGTTATTGACCGGACACGATGGACAGACGGACGGTGCGACTACTATATGCCGCCTTTTCGGGGGCATACAATTAGAACGGAAATCGCTTCCAATATTACAAGCACTGCGATCATCACATGGAAGTGCGCATTCAAATGCAATTGATGAATTTACATATCTAGAAAGTATTAATCATTTCTTTGTAAACAAAAACAAGTTTCTGAACAGTTTTGTAAAACATCAGCTAATTGTAATTTTGTATTCACTTCTTTAGGAACTACTTTTCTTCCGCTGTCATCTCGAAAGCTCAATCGTGAAAACTCGGCCAATTTGGTCATTCTTCGGGATCACACCTAGTGTGTATATGGAGGCTTCGGTATGTTAAAATCTTGACATTTTGTGTCGCAGCCATAATGTTGAAAGAACTGTCAGGGAATTTCATGCAAATTCACACAAATCTTTGTCACAATCAGAATAAATACTGCAAAGGTGTGTTGCGTACAAGAAACAGGTCCATCCATACCTCAAAGGTCAAGGTCACTTTTGGAGTTCAAGGGTAAAATAAAACTTTCGGGCATTTGTCTTACCATGATATTTGTTGTTAAAAATATCATTTATCTCATTCCTAACAAAAGTTAGTGAGTGGAAACCATGCGTGTGTCATGCCTGCAAAACGGCATTTACCAATCTAATAACCAGGCTTTTCCAAAGGAATACAAATATAAATTCAATCCATGCATTTTTCCTGCTTGAAATGAACAGAAAACAAGTTTCATATGTACGTTTAAAGGTTAGTCACCTTGAAATTTGACTTGTATTCAATCCAAGCATTATTCTCTTAAATAAGCAGTCACAATATGCTAGACCTTTGACCCAAAATCAATATGGTCCTCCCACCAAGTTATTTCTACACAGCAAAATCTCGGCTCTCGGCCATGTGTGAAAATATAATGTAATGTCCCGATTTTTGACAAAATGAGCATATAAAAAATGGGCAAAGTGGATGTACAGTATTCATTCATCAACTAATTGAGCTTACCTGTTTAAGCTTCTCAACAGCGACTTGAGCTGCCTGAAAACCAGTATTGGAAGATGGTATGGTATTTAGCACGTCCATAAATGTAGCAATGTGGTTATTAAGGCCAGCATCTGACAAATTCTGTGACGCGGAGTGCAAGACATCATTTCTCATACTTCTAGCCTATAAATATGATTTTAAATAACAAATATTCAGTGCAATTGTTAATAAATCATGCAGGGCACGAAAAGCCACTCACAATGACGAGTGCCTATGGATGCAGATAAATTATCAACAATTTATCTATTTGACCATTAAAATATTATGTTTGACCAGTAACTCAAAAATAAATTGTCCTGCCCAGAAATGAATGTGTATAATTTTATGTTGTTTATATTTTACAATATATGCACAGCGTCCATTCAAGGAAATATAACAATCAAGTGTATATCAAACAAGATGGCTAACTAACGAAGCAGTATACGCCCATTATATATTTTCGTTGTTTCAAATGCATTTCCTTTCTGTCAGGTGACCTTGACTGTTGACCTACTGACTAATTAACCAAGAGCACAAGTTGTATAAAATCACAGGGTCAAGATTGTAGAGACGTCATATAGTTCATGAATAACAGCTGTCCGACCATTTTTCATGATCAGTTCAGTGACCTTGACCTACTAACCATATAATCAATAGGAGATATTCTTGCAAGAACGTTTACCAAGATTCCAAGGTTATATACAAATAACAGCACAGATTGTGTTTTTCATTATCAGGTTACCATGACCTTTGACCTACTAGCACAAAAAGCACTATGATTGTGCCCTCATCAAATGTGTATATCCATCGCCATGACCTCTGACCTACCGAGCCCAAAATAGAGGGATCATCACCTTTTACGTTTCTACTGATATAAAGTTTCAAAAGTTCAAAAATGATCATTCATCAGTTAGACTGGAAATCAAAAACAGACAGACAAGCCATAAAAAACAAGAGCGTCATATAATGGGGCATTATACGCCTGTTTCCTAAAAGAGTATGAGAGTGGACCTTTGGAAACGGCCGAACACGATAAATACGAAATATTTCTACACAGCAAACGTTTTTAAAGTGTTTATGTTAAAAGCATTTTCTAGGTGTCAGGTCAATATAACCCTTACCTTTGACCTTCGAACAAAACAAGAAATGTCACAGTAAGTGACAAATGCCCCCGAAGTGACCTGTAAGTGTGACCTTGACCTTGGAGCAATATGAAACCAACAGCTATATTTAAAAATATATATTTAAAAATAATTTAAAAATAAAAACAAGAGGCCAAAGAGGGCCTGTGGACGCTCTACTGGCTAAAACAGCTCTTATAGATTTAGATAGATATAGCTCTCTTCTCCTATAGATTTAACAAAGGAAAATACAATATAGCATTTTTCAACAAATCAAGGGCCATAACTCTGTTATTACTAACAAGATCTAGCTGGTTTTCAAAATTGTCCAAGATTTCATTGATATACCGCGCTTTGCACAACTAGACATCATACTGAGGCTTCCTGCCAAATTTTGTAGAAATCCAACAAGCCATTTAAGAGGAGTAGCGCCTACAAGAAATTTAAAATAAAAATGTCAAAGGGCCATAACTCCCGTCAAAAATCAGCGAACTGGAACAAAAGCGTGAAATGCACAACTAGACATCTTACCGATGCTTCCTGCCAAGTTTCGTCGAAAATCAACAAGGCATCAAACAATAATTCAAATCAATCAATAAAAAAAAAAAAAAAATTGAAACAATTTAAAAAAAAAAAAAAAAAAAAATGAAATTGAAAAAAATAAATAAAAAAAATAAAAAAAATTAAAAAAATAAAAAAATAAAAAGAAATTAAAAAAACTGTTACCCCCAGGACGCGTCCAAATTTGACACCAGCTCAGGGTCACCATTTGAACAAACTTGGTAGAGGACCATAAGCTGATGCTACATGTAATACATGAGAGCTCTGTGCCATGTGGTTGCCTATACAAGCCTAAGTAAAACTGTGACCCCCAGGGTGGGGCCAAATGTTACCAATGGGTCACCATTTGAACAAACTTGGTAGAAGACCATAAGCTTATAGCAAATGCAAAATATTAAACCTCTGGCTCCTGCAGTTTCAGAGAAGAAGATTTTTTAAGTTTTTCCTATACATGTCTATGTAAAACATGTGACCCCTCGGGCGGGGTCAAATGTGACCCAAGGGTCACAATTTGAACAAAGTTGGTAAAGGACCATAAGCTTATAGCAAGTGCAAAATATTAAACCTCTGGCTCTTGCAGTTCCAGAGAAGAAGATTTTTTTCAGTTTTTCCCTATACAAGCATTTATGTAAAACTGTGACGCTCGGGCCGGGGCCAGATGTGACCCCAGGGTCACCATTTGAACAAAATTGGTAAAGGACCATAAGCTTATAGCAACAGCAAAATATTAAACCTCTGGCTCTTGCAGTTTCAGAGATGAAGATTTTTTCAGTTTTTCCCTATACATGTCTATGTAAAACATGTGACCCTTGGGGCGGGGGCAAATATGACCCCAGGGTCACCATTTGAACAAACTTGGTAAAGGACCATAAGCTTATAATAAATGTAAAATATCAAACCTCTGGCTCTTGTATTTCCGAGAAGAAGATTTTTAAAAAAAAATCCTATATAAGTCTATGAAAAACTGTGACCCTCGGGGCGGGGACAAATTTGACCCTAGGGTCATCATTTGAACAAACTTAGTAGAGGACCTTAAGCTGATGCTACATGTAATAAATGAGAGCTCTGTGCCATGTGGTTCCAGAGAAGAAGATTTTTTTCAGTTTTCCCTATACAAGCCTATGTAAAACTGTGACCCCCGGGTGGGGCCAAATGTGACCCCTGGGTCACCATTTGAACAAACTTGTTAGAGGACCACAAGCTTATAGCAAATGCAAAATATTAAACCTCTGGCTCTTGCAGTTTCAGAGAAGAAGATTTTTTAAGTTTTTCCCTATACATGTCTATGTAAAACATGTGACCCTTGAGGCGGGGCCAAATGTGACCCGAGGGTCACCATTTGAACAAACTTGGTAAAGGACCATAAGCTTATAGTAAATGCAAAATATCAAACCTCTGGCTGTTGTAGTTTCAGAGAAGAAGATTTTTTTAAAAAAAAATCCTATATAAGTCTATGTAAAACTGTGACCCCCGGGGCGGGGACAAATTTGACCCCAGGGTCACCATTTGAACAAACTTAGTAGAGGACCATAGGCTGATGCTACATGTAATACATGAGAGCTCTGTGCCTTGTGGTTTCAGAGAAGAAGATTTTTTAAAGTTTTTTCCTATATGTCTATATGAAAAACATGCAAAACCTCAATATACAAACTTTGGACCCGCGGGGCACGGCCATTTTTGACCCCGAGGACTTTATTTGAACAATCTTGATAGTCTAGGCGTTGGCGATCATTTTAAAAGAAAAACTGTTGAAATCTGTCTAGCGGTTCTGGAGAAGAAGATTTTTTAAGGTTTCGACTATATATGGTAATGGCAGCCATCTTGGATGTAGCGCTGACCTAATTTTAACAAATCTAAAAGGCATACATCTAAGGATCATCCATGTGAAGTTTGGTCAAAATTAGCCAAGCGGTTTCTGAGGAGAAGTCGTTTGAAGAAAAGTTAACGGACGGACGGACGACGGACGACGGAAGACGGACAACACACCATCCCATAGGCTCTGCTGGCCCTTGGCCAGTAGAGCTAAAAATCAAACAAACAATAAAAATAAAATAAAATAATATTTTAAACAAGAGGCCCAAGAGGGCCTGTGGACGCTCTACTGGCTAATATGGCTCTTATAACATCAATGAAGCGAGTGACTGCCATTTATGTTTTATTGGAAGTTTCGGGCAAAAAACAGCTTTTTGACTAAATCAAGGGCCATAAACTAAAGAATCTGGTAAAGCTTGGTAAAGATCAGATGAAAAATAAAGGCCCTACCGTATTAACGAGGCAAAATATAGCATTTTTAACTAAATCAAGAGCCATGACTCCTCTGTTACTGGTCCGACTGGTCCAACATAGAGCTAAAAAAAAATAAAAAAATAAAAAAATAAAAAAATAATAAATAAATAAAAATTAAATAATTTAAAAAAAAAAAATTAAAAAATTGAATGAAAAAAAAAAATCAAAAGAAAGCCATAAAATCTGCTCAAGTTTGACTAAGATCAGATGCAAAATAATACATGAGAGCTCTGTGCAATGTGGTTCCAGAGAAAACATTTTTTTTCAGTTTTTGCCTATACAAGCCTAAGTAAAACTGTGACCCCCAGGGTGGGGCCAAATGTGACAAATGGGATACCATTTGAACAAACTTGGTAGAAGACCATAAGCTTATAGCAAATGCAAAATATTAAACCTCTGGCTCTTGCAGTTTCAGAGAAGAAGATTTTTTAAGTTTTTCCCTATACATGTCTATGTAAAACATGTGACCCTTGGGGCGGGGTCAAATGTGACCCGAGGGTCACCATTTGAACAAACTTGGTAAAGGACCATAAGCTTATAGCAAATGCAAAATATTAAACCTCTGGCTCTTGCAGTTCCAGAGAAGAAGTTTTTTTCAGTTTTTCCCTATACAAGCATTTATGTAAAACTGTGACCCCCGGGGCGGGGCCAGATGTGACCCCAGGGTCACCATTTGAACAAAATTGGTAAAGGACCATAAGCTTATAGCAAATGCAAAATATTAAATCTCTGGCTCTTGCAGTTTCGGAGAAGATTTTTCCCTATACATGTCTATGTAAAACATGTGACCCTTGGGGCGGGGCCAAATGTGACCCCAGGGTCACCATTTGAACAAACTTGGTAAAGGACCATAAGCTTATAATAAATTTAAAATATCAAACCTCTGGCTCTTGTAGATTTCGAAAAGAAGATTTTTAAAAAAAAAATCCTATATAAGTCTATGTAAAACTGTGACCCTCGGGGCGGGGACAAATTTGACCCCAGGGTCACCATTTGAACAAACTTAGTAGAGGACCATAAGCTGATGCTACATATAATACATGAGAGCTCTGTGCCATGTGGTTTCAGAGAAGAAGATTTTTTTCAGTTTTTCCCTATACAAGCCTATGTAAAACTGTGACCCCCGGGTTGGGGCCAAATGTGACCTCTGGGTCACCATTTGAACAAACTTGGTAGAGGACCACAAGCTTATAGCAAATGCAAAATATTAAACCTCTGGCTCTTGCAGTTTCAGAGAAGAAGATTTTTTAAGTTTTTCCCTATACATGTCTATGTAAAACATGTGACCCTTGGGGCGGGGTCAAATGTGACCCTAGGGTCACCATTTGAACAAACTTGGTAAAGGACCATAAGCTTATAGTAAATGCAAAATATCAAACCTCTGGCTGTTGTAGTTTCCGGGAGAAGATTTTTTAAAAAAAAATCCTATATAAGTCTATGTAAAACTGTGACCTCCGGGGCGGGGACAAATTTGACCAAACTTAGTAGAAGACCATAAGCTGATGCTACATGTAATACATGAGAGCTCTGTGCCTTGTGGTTTCAGAGAAGAAGATTTTTTAAAGTTTTTTCCTATATGTCTATATGAAAAACATGCAAAACCTCAATATACAAACTTTGGACCCCCGGGGCACGGCCATTTTTGACCCCGGGGTCTTTATTTGAACAAACTTGATAGTCCAGGCGTTGGCTATCATTTTAAAAGAAAAACTGTTGAAATCTGTCCAGCGGTTCTGGAGAAAAAGATTTTTTAAGGTTTCGATTATATATGGTAATGGCCGCCATCTTGGATGTAGCGCTGACCTAATTTTAACAAATCTAAAAAGCATTCATCTAAGGATCATCCATGTGAAGTTTGGTCATAATTAGCCAAGCGGTTTCTGAGGAGAAGTCGTTTGAAGAAAAGTTAACGGACGACAGACAGACGACAGACAGACGACAGACGGACGACAGACAACACATTATCCCATAAGCTCTTCTGGCCGTTGGCCAGTAGAGCTAAAAAATAAAAAAAATAAAAATTAAAAAAAAATTGCAAATTAAAAAAAAATTAAAAAAATTAAAAAAAAAAAAAAATCGCAACGCAGTGAGCAATTGTGCGAAGTTATTTGAAAATCCGTTGATTATTGTCCGAGTTATGAAGTGGAGACGATCGTATAGACAAACAGATTTTGAACTTTGATCTCTAAGTGTGACCTTGACCTTGGAGCCACGGACCTGGATTTTGTGCGCGACACATCGTTTTGTTGTGATGAGCAATTGTGCGAAGTAATTTGAAAATCCATCCATTATTGTCAGAGTTATGAAGCGGACACGAGTGTACAGACGAACGGATTTTGACCTTTGATCTCTAAGTTAGACCTTGACCTTGGAGCCACGGACCTGGATTTTGTGCGCGACACGTCGCCTTGTTGTCGTGAGCAATTGTGCGAAGTTATTTGAAAATCCATCCATTATTGTCAGAGTTATGAAGCGGACACGAGTGTATAGTCGAACGGATTTTGACCTTTGACCTCTAAGTGTGACCTTGACTTTGGAGCCACGGACCTGGTTTTTGTGCGCGACACGTCGTCTTGTTGTGATGAGCAATTGTGCGAAGTTATTTGAAAATCCGTCCATTATTGTCAGAGTTATGAAGCGGACACGAGTGTACACGCGAACGGACAGACAGTGCGATAACTATATGCCACCCTTCGGGGGCATAAAAAACTGATAGGGGATGTTGTTGAACCAAGAGCAATTATGTATAACGTTTCAAGACTGTAGATCAAATTGTTCGTGGATAACAGCTAGGAAGGAATTTGACATGATCAGGTCACAGTGACCTTGACATCTGACCTACTGCTTAAAATCAATAGAGGTTGTTGTTTTAACGTGGGTACACTTTCTGTAAAGTTTCAAAATTGTAGGTCTAATAGTTACAAGTTATAGACAAATTGTTGGTATCCCTATGGGTACGAACTGTGCACCACTTGTCGCGGATTTGTTTTTATTTTGCTATGAAAGAGATTTCATGTTGTCTTTCACCAGATACCCAGGCAGATGTTATTGAAGCCTTTAATGACACCTCTCGGTATCTGGATGACATATTGAACATTGACAACCCTTAATTTCCAACTATGGTTAATAATATTTATCCTAAAGAACTTCAGCTTAACAAAGCTAATACATCTGATAACGTTTCTTTTCTTGATTTAGATCTCTCTATTGAAAATGGTGAAATAATTAGCAAAATCTATGACAAGAGAGATGATTTTAATTTTGACATTGTTAATTATCCCCACTTGGATGGGGATATTCCCCGAGCAACTTCCTATGGGGTGTATGTGTCTCAACTTATTCGTTTTTCAAGAGCTTGTACTTTAAATATGCGTAATCTTTGTATAACTAAAAAGCTACTCAATCAGGGGTACCATTACCATAAACTTCGTAAAACCTTTGCAAAATTTTATTATCATAACCCTGATCTTCTTTCCAAATATGAAAGTAATTTAAGGACTCTTCTGCGACAAGGACTATCACAACCTGACTTCTATGGTGATGTGATTTATAAACTTCGTAAGATTCTTGGTCATGATCACTTTCATACTATCTTTGTTAAACTTGTTAAAAAGTTTATCAAAAGAGGTTATGACCCTATCATTTTGCAAACGTACTGCATGCTTGGTGGTGGACCCTTTTACAGTTCGCCACTATGCTTTCCTCTTTAATTGTACGATGACCGGACAGGCTGTGGTCCCTATGATGACGTCTATCTAAAGCCAATTGGGACGGTGGCGTTTGATGTTTGTCTATGATCTTTCTTGTCGTGCCCTCAATGGTTTATTCTCTTGTTGCTCTGGCTTCTGCCAAGTCATTGAGTACCTTCAATGTGGCTTTCTAGGCTATTGTTTTTTTTTATATTATATTTACACGAGCATATTTGTGTTTTACTTATGCAGCCTTGTTGGTTAGAGATTAGATCATGGCGGGGATTTCTTTATTTACACTCCTGTTTTAATGGGATGACAGTTGGGTAAGTGTGAGGTGTGGTGCACCCTAGAACCGGTTTAAACCCCCAGTGGCCTTTGTTGCCACTGACCGTTCCAAGGCGGTAGCCCTATTGTCAACCCTTTTGTGTTTGTGATGTCGTTTGCATTTTTTATTACTTTTGTCTTCTCGTTTGTCTGTTTGCGTGTTTGTTTTTGTGTTTTGTGGTTGACTGTCGTCCTTGAATGCTGCTTTCCCTGTCCGATATTTTCATCTTTCTTTACAGTGAGGAAATTGTCTTAGGATTCAGTCATTATACTCCTGGAGTTATCACGTGGCATATGTCCTCGTGACCTTGACCTTTGACCTAGTGACCCCAAAAGCAACAGGGTTTCTTCTCTGACCGAAGGCAATGTATCTATGAAGTTGCATGAGTGTGAGTGTTGTGGTTTTACAGTTATTTGGCGGATTGTGTATTTCCATATAAGGTCATGGTGACCTTGACATTTGGCCTTCTGACCTAAAAGAAAATAAGTTTTTTTTTCTTACCAACGTCAATGCACATATAAAGTTTCATCAGTTTTTATGTTATCGCACAGAATGCATATTACCACATAAGGCCTTGACCATTGACCCGCTAACTCCAATGAAATACAATACTTTCTTTCACCAAGGGCAATGTACCTTCATGAGTGTAGGTGTTATGGTTTTGAAGTTATCGCACGAAATGCCTATTTCCATATAATGCCACGGTGACATTGACCTTTGACCAAATGACCCAAAAATCAATAGGGTTCCTCCTCTCACAAAAATCAATATAGCTGTGAAATTTATTGAGTGTGGACGTTATAGTATCGAAGTTATCGCACGAAATGCCTATTTCCATTTATCATGCAGATGTGCACTTTTCTGCCCAATAAAGGGGTGACCTATTAAATTTTGCTTTATTAGCCACTGACCAATAGAGCAAATCAATGCGGAATCTCTGGGCGAGTATTGTCCGTAACGTTATCTGACGTCATGCACGTAACGTTGCCTGACGTCATAAAACAAACAAAAAACAACATGGCGGCGTCCTCAATAAGCGTAACATTCGGAGAAATAGGTAATAATAGTAATTCATACAGAAAATGTGGATAATCTACATGATAAATAGAATATTATGTCAGTGCCTTTTACTATCAAGTTTATTAGGCTCGGCACGAAAACGAAGAATGGCTCGGCAGAGCCTCAACATTCTTCGTTTTCTAAGCCTCGCCTAATAAACTTGATAGTAAAAGGCACTGACATAATATTCTCTATATAATGCCACGGTGACATTGACCTTTGACCAAATGACCCAAAAATCAATAGGGTTCCTCCTCTCACAAAAATCAATATAGCTGTGAAATTTATTGAGTGTGGATGTTATAGTTTCGAAGTTATCGCGAGGAATGCCTATTTACATATAAGGTTATGGCCACCTTGACCTTTGTCCCACTGAACCATAAGCAATAGGGTTCCTCCTCTCACCAAAAGCAATGTACCTTTTTTTATGAATGTAGGTGTCACGGTTTTAAATTTATTATGCGGAATTAATATTTCCATATAAAGTCAGTGACCTTGACTTTTGACCCCAAAACACTCCTGACCCCAAACACATTAAGGTTTCTCCACTCGCCTTGGGCAATGTATGTATGAAGTTTTAAAAGTGTAGGTGTTTCAATTTTGAAGTTATCATGAGGAATGCATTTTTCTATATACGGTGACACCTTGACCTTGACTTACTGACCCTAAAAGCAACAGGATTCCCCCTCTCACCTAGGGTAATGTACCTCTGAAGTTTTACGAGTGCAGGTGTTACGGTTTTAAAGTTATTGTGTGGAAGGCATATTTCCATATACGGTCACTGTGACCTTGACCTTTGACCTATTGACCCAAAAACAACAGGAATTGTCCTCTCACCTAGGGCAATAGACCTATGAAGTTTCATGAGTATAGGTGTAAAGGTTTCTAAGTTTTCCATATTAAATGCGTATTTCCATATAAAATCGTTGTAACCTTGATCTTTGACCTACTGACCCCAAACACATTAAGGTTTCTCCACTCACCATGTGCAATGTATGTTTGAAGTTTTAAAAGTGTAGGTGTTTCAATTTTAAAGTTATCATGAGAATGCACTATATAAGGTGACAGTGACCTTGACCTTTGACATACTGACCCCCAAAACAACAGGGTTCCTCCACACACCTAGGGCAATGTACCTATGAAGTTTTATGAGTGTAGGTGTTATGGTTTTGAAGTTTTCGTTCGGAATGCATATTTTGATATAAGGTTACTGCGACCTTGACCTTTGACCTAATGGCACCAAATGTGTAGGGTTCCTTGTCTCACCTTGGGTAATGTACCTCTTTAAGTTATGCGGGTAGGTGTTACGGTTTTGAAGTTATGGTGTGGAAGGCACATTTCCATATAAGGTCACTGACCTTGACCTTAATCCTACTGGTCCCAAAAGCAATAGCACTCCTCCTCTCACCTAGGACAATGTACCTATGAAGTTTATGAGTGTAGGCATTATGGTTTTGAAGTTATTATGCAGAATTCATATTTCCATATAATGTGATTGTGACCTTTACCTTTGACCTTCTGACCCCAAAAGCAATAGCGGTTTTGAAGTTATTGTGTGGAAGGCACATTTCCATATAAGGACACTGACCTTGACCTTGACCTTAATCCTACTGGCCCCAAAAGCAATAGCGCTCCTTCTCTCACCTAGGACAATGTACTGGATGAATTGGATTTTATAGTCGCACCAACAGCTAAGGTCATATGGCGACTTTCCAGCTTCCATTGGTGGAGGAAGACCCCAGGTGCCCCTCCGGGCATTTTTCGTGCACGGGCGGGCACCTGGGTAGAACCACCAACGTTCCGCAAGCCAGCTGGATAGCTTCCTCACATAAAGATTCCTAGGCCCCTGAGGGATCGAACCTACAGTGGTGAGGGGCAAGTGATTTCAAGTCAGAGATGTTAACTACTCGGCCACGGACGCCTAGTGACCCCAAAAGCAATAGCGTTCGCCTCTTAATTATGGCAATATACCTATGAAGTTTTATGAGTGTAAATGTTATGGTTTTGAAGTTATTGTGCAGAATAATGAGATTGCATATTTCCATATAAGGCCACCATGACCTTTGACCTACTGGGCCCAAAAACAATAGGGTTCCTCCTCTCACATAGGGCAATGTAGCTATGAAGTTTCATGAGTGTAGGTGTTATAGTTTTGAAGTTATTGTACAGAATGGATATTTCCATATAAGCTCACTGTGACCTTGACCTTTGACCTTCTGGCCCCAAAAACAACACGCTGCCTCCTCTCACCTAGGGAAATGTACCTTTGAAGTTTCATGTGGGTGGGTCTCATACTTTTGGAGTTATCGTGCGTAATGCAAAAGTGAACGGACGGACAGACGGACAAACCCATACCATAATACTTCCTGTTTTTCAAACGGGCGCATAGAAATACTAACTCCAAAAGCAATAGGGTTTCTCCTCTCACCATGGGCAATGTGCCTACAAAGTTTCATGAGAGTAGGTATAATACTCCTGGAGTTATAACTTAAGTTATAAATATGTACTGGTGACCTTGACCACAAAAGAAATTGGGTTCTTCCTCTGACCAAGGGCAATACACCTATCCATTTTTCATAAGTGTGAGTGTTACGGTTTCGAAGTTATTTAGCAGAATGTATATTTCCATATTAGGTCATGATGATCTTGGCCTACTGACCCCAAAGACAATTAGATTCTTTCTCTCACCAATGTACCATGAAGTTCCATGAGTGAGGTTCAGGGTTCATACAGAACTTTGGGGGCAAAATTCAAGGACTTTGACAAAATATTAACTTGCCTCGGTAGCGCAGTTGCTAAAAGGTCTATAGGAAGGTAACATGATGCATCATCATTTTTTATTAGATTTATATGAGTTACTTAGTCCACAGAAGTTCAGATTTAATAACATCGTTCTTTGATACAAATGCAGACATTTTGTTGTTATTTGTGGGAGAAGCTTCCAATAAAGGAATTGTGGGTATATGGGGTGGGGGTAAAGTTAAACCCTCTGCAATCGATGGTTGCTCATTCATTTGTTCACTCTTTGTAAGATTCAACTCACTTTTTGTAAGATTCGACGGTGGCCAAGTCATTCCAAAGTAATCTAAATTAAACATTGGTGACTGTGTTGATTTGTTTGTTCGGTGTCAGTGGTTTATAGCCGTTATTGGGTTATATTCCCAATGCCAAATCATATCTTTTTTCCCAATTTTTAGACAAAAATTCCCAACTGAATGAATCAAATAAAAATTAAAACAAGAAATCCGTGGATTCACATGTCTCGCCTAATTGGGGCTGGATTTAAAAATAAAAACGTCAATAGTGCTTAAATGAAAGTTTGTAACAATGTTAGTAACTAAAAACAACAGAGTTTGCTGTTTGCTTTTGCTGAGATGACATCTAAGTGCATTGGTTTAAAAACAAAATGCCATTCTATTAAAAACAAGAGGCCCAAGAGGGCCTGTGGATGCTCTACTGGCTAAAACAGCTCTTATATCAAGGGTTGTCGACATAAAATTCCCATCATTATTTTTTTAAAACATTGCAAAAACAACTGGGATAGGATGGCTTTAGATCGCTCACCTGGTAATTAATTATGGGCAATAAGTCTGCTGTGTCTAGTCTGGCATGGGTATTTTTTAATTTGTCCCACTTCTTCTATGAATGAAATTTCATAAAAATGGGTGGGGGGTTATATTAACATTCTAAATAAATATGGTAAAGATCAGATAAAACATGAAGTAGCTACAGATTTAACAAAGGAAAATACAATATAGCATTTTTCAACAAATCAAGGGCCATAACCTGTCGTTACTAACAATATCTAGCTGGTTTTTGAACTTGTCCAAGATTTTATTGATATACCAAGCTTTGCACAACTAGACATCATACTGAGGTTTCCTGCCAAATTTTGTAGAAATCCAACAAGACGTTTAGGAGGAGTAGCGCCGACAAGAAATTTAAAGTAAAAATGTCAAAGTGCCATAACTCAGTCATAAATCAGCGAACTGGAACAAAAGCACAATATGCACAACTAGACATCAAACCGATGCTTCCTGCCAAGTTTCATCGAAATCCAACAAGGCGTTTAGGAGGAGTAGCGCCGAAATTTAAAAGTAAAAATGTCAAGGGGCCGTAACTTCATCAAAAATCAACGAATCGGAAAAAACACAATAGGCACAACTAGAAATCATAGCAATGCTTCCTGCTAACATAGCGTTAACACCAAAAATAATGAAATAAAAAAAATCAAATAAAAAAAATAAAAAACAAGAGGCCCAAGAGGGCCTGTGGACGCTCTACTGGCTAACATGGCTCTTATAACATCAATGAAGCGAGTGACTGCCATTAACGTTTTTTTGGAAGTTTCGGGAAAAGACAGCTTTTGAACTTAATCAAGGGCAATAACTAAAGAATCTGTTAAAGTTCAGTAAAGATCAGATGAAAATGAAGACCCTACCTTTAACGAGGCAAAATATAGCATTTTTAACTAAATCAAGAGCCATAACTCCTCTGTTACTGGTCCGACTGGTCCAACATAGAGCTAAAAAAAAAAAAAAAAAAAAAAAAATAAAAGAAAAAATTTAAAAAAAAAAATAAAAAAAAATAAAAAAAAATAAAAAAAAAAAAAAATTTAAAAATTAAAAAAAAATAAAATATATTAATTTAAAAAAATAATTAAAAAAATAAAAGTTTGGTAACGATCAGTTGTTACTGGTCCGATATGTTTGGTTTTCAAACTTGTCCAAGCTTTCATTGATATTAACAATCCGATAAAGTTTGGTAAAGATCGGATGAACAATGAAGCCCCAATCGTCTTAATGAGGCAAACTATAGCATTTTTAACTAAATCAAGGGCCATAACTCCGCTGTTACTGGTCCGATATGGCTAGTTTTCGAACTTGCTTGAGCTTTCATTGATATTAACAATCTGATCAAGTTTGGTAAAGATCAGATGAACAATGAAGTCCCTATCGTCTTAACGAGGCAAAATATAGCATTTTTAACTAAATCAAGGGCCACAACTCCGCTGTTACTGGTCCGATATGGTTGGTTTTCGAACTTGTTCGAGCTTTCAATGACTTTAACAATCTGATAAAGTTTGATAAAGATCGGATGAACAATGAAGCCCCTATCGTCTTAACGAGGCAAAATATAGCATTTTTAACTAAATCAAGGGCCATAACTCCGCTCTTACTATTTCGATAAGGCTGGTTTTCGAACTTGTCCGAGCTTTCATTGATATTAACAATCTGATAAAGTTTGGTAAAGATTGGATGAACAATGAAGCCCCTAGCGTCTTAACGAGGCAAAATATAGCATTTTTAACTAAATCAAGGGTCATAACTCTGCTGTTACTAGTCCGATATGGCTGGTTTTCGAACTTGTCCGAGCTTTCATTGATATTAACAATGTGGTAAAGTTTGGTAAAGATATGATGAAAAACGAAGGCCCTATCATCTTAACGAAGCAAAATATAGCAATATGGCATTTTCAACTAAATCAAGGATCATAACTCTGGTGTAACTGGTCCGATCTGGCTGGTTTTCGAACTTGTCCGAGCTTTCATTGATATTAACAATGTGGTAAAGTTTGGTATAGATAGGTTGAATAATGAAGGCCCTATCGTCTTAACGAGGCAAAATATAGCAATATAGCATTTTTAACTAAATCAAGGGCCATAACTCCGCTGTTACTTGGCCGATCTGGCTGGTTTTCGAACTCATCCGAGCTTTCATTGATATTAACAACCTGTTAAAGTTTGGTAGAGATTGGATGAAAAATGAAGGCCCTATCGTCTTAACGAGACAAAAGTTAACAACGGACGGACGACGGACGGACGACGGACGGACGGACGACGGACAACTCGGCATCCCATAAGCTCTGCTGGCCTTCGGCCAGTAGAGCTAATAAAAAATAAAAAATCAATCAATCAAATACCGGTAAACAAAACATAAAAAAACAAGAGGCCCAAGAGGGCCTGTGGACGCTCTACTTGCTAACATGGCTCTTATAACATCAATGAAGCGAGTGACTGCCATTTACGTTTTTTGAAAGTTTCGGGCAAAAAACAGCTTTTATCAAGGGCCATTACTAAAGAATCTGGTAAAGTTTGGTAAAGATGAGATGAAAAATGAAGGCCATACCGTATTAACAAGGCAAAATATAGCATTTTTAACTAAATCAAGAGCCATAACTCCTCTGTTACTGGTCCGACTGGTCCAACATAGAGCTAAAAAAAAAAAAAAACGGAAAAAAGAAATTAAAAATAAAATTAAAAAAATAAATAAAAAAATTTAAAAAAAATTAAAAAATAAATAATATGCAAAATGAAGGCCCTATCGTATGACGAGGCAAATTATAGCATTTTTAATAAAATCAAGGGTCATAACTCCGCTGTTACTGGTCCGATCTGGCTGGTTTTCGAACTTGACCAAGCATTCATAGACATTAACAATCTGATACAGTTTGGTAAAGATCGGATGAAAAATGAAGGTCCTATCGTCTTAACGATGCAAAATATATCATTTTGAACTAAATCAACGGCCATAACTCCGATGTTACTGGTCCGATAAGAATGGTTTTCGAACTTGTCCAAGCTTTCATTGATATTAACAATCTGATAAAGTTTGGTAAAGATCGGATGAACAATGAAGCTCCTATAGTCTTAACGAGGCAAAATACAGCATTTTTAACTAAATCAAGGGCCATAACTCCGCTGTTACTAGTCCGATATGGCTGGTTTTCGAACTTGTCCAAGCTTTCATTGATATTAACAATCTGATCAAGTTTGGTAAAGATCAGATGAACAATGAAGCCCCTATCGTCTTAACGCGGCAAAATATAGCATTTTTTAACCAAATCAAGGGCCATAACTTCGCTGTTACTGGTCTGATATGGCTGGTTTTCAAACTTGTTCGAGCTTTCAATGACATTAACAATCTGATAAAGATTGGTAAAGATTGGATGAACAATGAAGCCCCTATCGTCTTAACAATGCAAAATATAGCATTTTTAACTAAATCAAGGGCCACAACTCCGCTGGTACTAGTCCGAACTGGCTGGTTTTCGAACTTGTCCGAGCTTTCATTTATATTAACAATGTGGTAAAGTTTGGTAAAGATAGAATGAAAAATAAAGGCCCTATCGTCTTAACGAGGCAAAATTTAGCAATATAGCATTTTTAACTAAATCAAGGGCCATAACTCCGCTGTTACTTGTCCGATCTGGCTGGTTTTCGAACTCATCCGAGCTTTCATTGATATTAACAACCTGTTAAAGTTTGGTAAAGATCGGATGAAAAATGAAGGCCCTATCGTCTTAACGAGACAAAAGTTAACAACAGACGACGGACGACGGACGGACGACGGACAACTCGGCATCCCATAAGCTCTGCTGGCCTTCGGCCAGTAAAGCTAAAAATAAAATAAAAAAATTAATCAATCAAATAAACAAAAACATGGGGGAAAAAAAAATTAAAAAAAAATCAATAAAAAACAAAATCAAAATAAATAAAAATATATAAAATAATAATAAAAAAAAAATAAAAATAAAGAAATAATCAAAAAAAAAAAAAAAAAAATAAAAAAAAAAAAAAATAATAATAAAAAATATAAATAATAATAATAATAATAATAATAAAAAATAATAAAAATAAAAAATATTAATAAAAATAATAAAAAATAATAAAATAATAAAAAAAAAGATATATATATATATATAAAAATTAAACAAAAAAAATACACTAATAATAAAAAAAAAAGGCAAACCATCTGGTAAAGTTTGGTAAAGATCAGATGAAAAATGATAGCCCTGTATCGTATTAACGAGGCAAAATATAGCATTTTTAACTAAATCAAGGGCCATAACTCGGCTGTTACTGGTCTGGCTGGTTTTCAAACTTGTCCGAGCTTTCATTGATATTAACAATCTGTTAAAGTTAGGTAAAGATCGGATGAAAAATGAGGCCCATGGCCAGTAGAGCTAAAAATCATCAGTTCCAAAAAGTAGGTCAAGGTCATAGATGAAATGCATGCATCCAAAAAAATGCACTACCCAAGACACAACTATGTCAAAATAGAATATGTTTTCTTCCGAAGATTAAGCTATAAAGTAGGTTTAAAACATCTAGTGCATTATTATGAATTATAGTTCATGAGAAAGTGATGTAAATATAACAATTTAAGTTATCTGCCCTTTGCTTGGATGGTGAAGGTCACATCCACATTTGTTTTGTGACGTTGCAATGTACCACTCAAGATACAACTATAAGCAAAGTTTGAAAGGTCTTAGTGCATACAGTTTGTGGAAAAGTGACATAAACGCCAAATTTGAAGGTAAAAATTATAAGGTTATCTGCCCTTTGCTTGGAGGGTCAAGGTCACTTCCACATTTGCTTTGTCAAATTGCTATGTACCACTCAAGATACAGCTATAAGCCAAGTTTTAAAGGTCTAGTGCATACAGTTTGTGAAAAAGTGACCTAAACGCAAAAGTTGAACCTAAAAATTATTAAGTTATCTGCCCTTTGCTTGGATGGTGAAGGTCACATCCACATTTGTTTTGTGACGTTGCAATGTACCACTCAAGATACAACTATAAGCAAAGTTTGAAAGGTCTTAGTGCATACAGTTTGTGGAAAAGTGACATAAACGCCAAATTTGAAGGTAAAAATTATAAGGTTATCTGCCCTTTGCTTGGAGGGTCAAGGTCACTTCCACATTTGCTTTGTCAAATTGCTATGTACCACTCAAGATACAGCTATAAGCCAAGTTTTAAAGGTCTAGTGCATACAGTTTGTGAAAAAGTGACCTAAACGCAAAAGTTGAACCTAAAAATTATTAAGTTATCTGTCCTTTGCTTGGAGGGTCAAGGTCACTTCCACATTTGCTTTGTCACGTTGCAATGTACCACCCAAGATACAACTATAAGCAAAGTTTAAAAGGTCTAGTGCATACAGTTTGTGAAAAAGTGACCTAAACGCAAAAGTTGAACCTTAAAATTATTAAGTTATCTGCCCTTTGCTTGGAGGGTCAAGGTCACTTCCACATTTACTTTGTCACGTTGCGATGTACCACCCAAGATACAACTATAAGCAAAGTTTGAAAGGTCTAGTGCATATAGTTTGTGAGAAAATGACCTAAACGCAAAGCTTGAATGTTGACGCCGCCGCCGCCGCCGCCGGAAAAGCAACACCTATGTCTCTTTTTTTCTTCGAAATATATGAAGAAGCATTAGTGTGACAGGTACTGACAACGAAAACTCTTAAATGCCTCTGTTGACCTTAGTGTACTTAAAACAATATTAAAGATACAATTATTAAATGAATATTTTACCCAATTTTATGGAAAATCGCATGCAAATTCCCAATTATTATGGTATGGGCTATGTTCCCAAAGGATAGAAAAAACACTGGCTTTTCTCACTTTCCTGAGAAGTTTTCATCATCATGTTCGATTTACGAGCACTTTCTTCCATTTTGCCGAGGTCAATTTCTTTTCTAAGCAGTAACAAATAACTTTAATACTGTCCTTAACTTTTCTAATCCATGAATAACGAATAAACCATGCATGCTCTGTTAAACACACATTTCCCCAGAGGCATACTGGGCTGATTTTGATTTTGTTCAATAAACTTCCTGGTTTATCATGGCCGCGTGATCGCTTTTGTTAACGAGAATAGTGTAGTCACGAACGTGTCGGGAATTCTCAGACTCATAAATGATTACACAGTAGTAAATTAATCACAGGCAATATTAATATAATTTTTATCTCATTTAGTAGAAAATAGCCTTCATTTCTTTTTTGATAGATTAGTTTCAGACAGTAGGTCTGGTACCGATTGAGTAACTGGAAGTTTAGCAAAGGAAAGCAAATAGGTAAGAATGTGGAAGTGAAAACATGGCATCGTTAAAATATTGAAAAAAAATGTTTTATCGTTTCCAATCAAACCATCGCTTCAATGAAATCAAAATACCTTTCAGGAACTGGTGAACATTTTTAAGGTTTATTCAAGGACTTTTTCGGCCGAATGGCAACCTTGACCTTTGACCTACTGACCCCAAAACATAGGGCATGTTTCATGAATGTGGGTGTTATGGTTTCAAAGTTATCATCGAGAATGCAATTTTCCATATAAGGTAATGGTGACCTTGAATTGAATGTTGTTTATCGGCTCAGCAACACAGTATAGGTTATTTAGAGCCGCCTGGTGACCTTGACTTTTGACCTACTGACCACAAAAACATTAGGGTACCTCCCCTGAACTAGGGCAATGTACGGACAGACGGATGGGCAGACAACACCCAACCATAATTAAATACGTCCTGTTTTTCAAACGGGCGTATAAAAACGATCTAATTTAATCACAATTACTGCCGATAAATATAAAGCTCATCTTTTATTGTCAAGGATAGTTTAATTTGTATAATTTAATACTTGAGATATTAGAACATTATTATAACATTGATGAAAGAAAATGACTGTAATGAGAATAGAGAATTTTGTTGTTAACAGATTAATGAAATATATAATTATACACACCTTTGAGAAAGTATCATTTGGCGGGTTGATATTTGTCGTCAGAAAGTTTTCAATGAATGTCGAATTGATAACTACACTTAAGAGCCCACTGCATTCTGTTTCTGCAGCCGTACTGATTGCAGCCATGTCTAAACTTGGAGACATAAAGCACTTGGCTATTTGCCAATGGTTTGTTTTCCACTGACTTAGTTTGGTGTTCTTCCATGATGGACCTTTGAATCGATGTGAATCAACTATTGCATCATAAATAAAACCGCAGACTCCATTGGGACATATTCTTCTTCCTTTCGTATTGTTACAGGGACAGTTTTTCTTGTACTGATCTGTTCTTGGACATGCTGCCTTGGGATGTGGTAGAAGGTTTTGTAATGTACATACATTACACTGAACACTAGTACTGGGTATACCAGTCAGGATGGAAGCATGAAAAGTGTTTGTGGTATTATCAATAAAGTGTTCCAATCCCTCTTTGAGATACTTGATTCCAAGACCAGCTCGAACCCAGTTTCTGAAGCCAGAGTCTTGGAGTTGCTGCTGATGATTCATGGCTGTAGTAGAATATGCCCACTCTAGAAGTTACTTCCAGCCATCATGTGGAAATGTATCCCTGTAAGCAAACAATACTGAAGACTTTATCGTGATCCAATTGAGCCAATACATTACGTGGACACGGTCTTATCTTTAAGACCCCAAGGTCGCATCTTTGCCTATATGGCGAAACGGGGTACCTTGGGGTCTTCACTATAATCGGTCAAATCTAGCTCAAATTGCTTCATTTTGTGTTTTTATCGCAATATAGTTGTTATCAAATCTATAATGAAACGTTTCTTTTTCGTAAAATGTGTGTTTAATTGATAAAAATATCAGTCGGTACGAAGGCAGCATCGGTGCGAATTTGTAAGCTCCGCCTACTTTGTGACGTCATAACTTATTCAAAGACGTACAACATACACACAAAAAATAGATCTTCACTAATCATACTTATTCGATATTATACTTATAATTAAATATAATATTTGTTAAAGACGTATTCTAAACTTATCTTTTACTGATATTAAAAAGAAAATATGTAAATATTTTATTAACTAGTTACTACAAATAATAATATAGATTCTGCAACGAGTATTTATACACGAAGTAAACCCGACGCATTTGCGCGCCATTTCATTATTTTCAGTCCAGACTTCTTCGTGTAAAGTTATGTTTTTTAGCTAAATTAATTAATTAGCCGGAATGTTTTCAATAGATCAAATTGTTAAAGCCATTGACGGCGCGGGACGATGGGAGAGAGCGCGTGTGACAGAGATTCGCCAGGATGGAGCGAGAATTCATTTTCTGCAGTGGTCGAAAATCCACAACCGGGTTGCAAGATTTGGTGAAATTCGAACGGACTTCTACATTGATCACGAACTTAAGGTTCGGGATATGCCTTTTTGAGTCATTTTTTTCCAATTAATTCTAAACATACCATGAAAAAAATGGCAAGGTATTATATATCAAAATGACTGGAATTAAAATACGTAAAAAATGGACTATATCTGGAGACAATTGTTAATAGGAAATTTGTTATTAATATTCAAAACAGCATTTAGTACATGACATATAATAATGCTGTTTGGTCGATCAACTACATTTATGACATGGCAATGCCCTATAATACACAGTGAAGGCAAAACATCCCCCCAAAATAGTTCAACAATAAAGAAATTGTGAGATGAAAGAAATAAAAAATTTAATATTTTTTGTCAAATACCATGTGGGAACTACTTTTATTCTGTCAAAGTATGGTGGTCAACAAGGACAATAAATGTATTTCTATGCAAATGTTAATGACTTTCAGCTTTCATGTTTAACCATAATGATTTTTTGAAATAACCCAGATAAATATGATAGAAATATAATATGCAGAATAGGAACAATTATAGTTGTAGGTTGCACAGTGGGATGTGAAATGTTTCAAGTTTTCCAAATAAAGGGAGATAATAGGGTGAACCTGAACATCTGACAGAAACAAAAAGTGGCCACAACACAACTGTCGGTTGTGAGCTGCTTCAAGATTATATGAATGTGAAAACAACAGCTGCAGTGCTTCGTTTTGATTCCCAACGAGCTGACTATATCTGCCGCCGAATAATAAATCTTCACAATAATAAAAAAATTTATATGTGCACAACACAGGCAAAATATGTATCCTTCAAACTTGGATAAGTACCTTTAATATCTATTTTAATGGACGAAAGGATGTCTGCTCATGCAGTTATAGAAACCTTCGTGTAACGCTGTTGCAGAAGCTGCCAGAGACACAAAAACTCATATGCTGTATTCCGTACGCACACAATATGTTTCCACAATACATGTCCCTTTCTGACAATCACACACAAGTGTACAATGGCTTGAACAATGTCAATATCACGGGAGGCCATTTGCAGTAAATGATGCTGGAAGGTGAGGATAGCAGAAACTCAGGAATATACGTTTGGAGGGTGGAATAACAGTGCATCCAAATCATTTAATCACGTTTTGCAAAGGTAGTATAAACTACAAATAATTCATTTAATACCATGGCGAAAAACAATTCTATATACTACTTGGTATGTAATTCTTATTATGAATTCTATTATTGTTTTCATTTGACATATTGAAAATACTGAAGTTCGAAAATTATACATATTGTTGTGTTAAGTTGATATACAGCTGAAACGTGACTGTATAGTTAATCCCATAGAATGTTACACGTACTTACTCTATCAGGCACCAAAAATAGATCCTAAACACAGGTGTGTATGTGTGTTGTGTTTTTGTGTGTTCTGAGGTGGGTATAACTCCACACCCCAGCAGAGAATCCACAGTCTTTATACATACCTTCAAATTACAGTTGGCATCACTGCTCGTGACAGGTTGAGGCTTTTAACGACTTTCATCCATGACTGCAGTGGGATGAAATTTGAAAACAGTGTAACTTTATGTGCAGCTTACCACTGCATCAATATTAATACTTACAGTTTTCTTGAGCACCTATAAGCCACACAAACTATTTATCTTTGTAAATAACATGTGCAGCTTACCACTGCATCAATATTAATACTTACAGTTTTCTTGAGCACCTATAAGCCACACAAACTATTTATCTTTGTAAATAACATGTGCAGCTAACCACTGCAGCATTATTAATACTTAGTTTTCTTGGGGACCTATAAGCCACACAAACTATTTATCTTTGTAAATAACATGTGCAGCTAACCACTGCATCAATATTAATACTTACAGTTTTCTTGAGCACCTATAAGCCACACAAACTATTTATCTTTGTAAATAACATGTGCAGCTTACCACTGCATCAATATTAATACTTACAGTTTTCTTGAGCACCTATAAGCCACACAAACTATTTATCTTTGTAAATAACATGTGCAGCTAACCACTGCAGCATTATTAATACTTAGTTTTCTTGGGGACCTATAAGCCACACAAACTATTTATCTTTGTAAATAACATGTGCAGCTAACCACTGCATCAATATTAATACTTACAGTTTTCTTGGGGGCCTATAAGCCACACAAACTATTTATCTTTGTAAATAACATGTGCAGCTTACCACTGCATCAATATTAATACTTACAGTTTTCTTGAGCACCTATAAGCCACACAAACTATTTATCTTTGTAAATAACATGTGCAGCTAACCACTGCAGCAATATTAATACTTACAGTTTTCTTGAGCACCTATAAGCCACACAAACTATTTATCTTTGTAAATAACATGTGCAGCTAACCACTGCAGCAATATTAATACTTACAGTTTTCTTGAGCACCTATAAGACACACAAACTATTGATCTTTGTAAATAACATGTGCAGCTAACCACTGCAGCAATATTAATACTTACAGTTTTCTTGAGCACCTATAAGCCACACAAACTATTTATCTTTGTAAATAGCATGTGCAGCTAACCACTGCAGCAATATTAATACTTACAGTTTTCTTGAGCACCTATAAGTCACACAAACTATTTATCTTTGTAAATAACATGTGCAGCTAACCACTGCAGCATTATTAATACTTACAATTTTCTTGGGGACCTATAAGCCACACAAACTATTTATCTTTGTAAATAACATGTGCAGCTTACCACTGCATCAATATTAATACTTACAGTTTTCTTGGGGACCTATAAGCCACACAAACTATTTATCTTTGTAAGTAACATGTGCAGCTTACCACTGCATCAATATTAATACTTACAGTTTTCTTGAGCACCTATAAGCCACACAAACTATTTATCTTTGTAAATAACATGTGCAGCTAACCACTGCAGCAATATTAATACTTACAGTTTTCTTGAGCACCTATAAGCCACACAAACTATTTATCTTTGTAAATAACATGTGCAGCTTACCACTGCATCAATATTAATACTTACAGTTTTCTTGGGGACCTATAAGCCACACAAACTATTTATCTTTGTAAATAACATGTGCAGCTAACCACTGCATCAATATTAATACTTACAGTTTTCTTGGGGACCTATAAGCCACACAAACTATTTATCTTTGTAAATAACATGTGCAGCTAACCACTGCATCAATATTAATACTTACAGTTTTCTTGGGGACCTATAAGCCACACAAACTATTTATCTTTGTAAATAACATGTGCAGCTAACCACTGCATCAATATGAATACTTACAGTTTTCTTGAGCACCTATAAGCCACACAAACTATTTATCTTTGTAAATAACATGTGCAGCTTACCACTGTATCAATATTAATACTTACAGTTTTCTTGGGGACCTATAAGCCACACAAACTATTTATCTTTGTAAATAACATGTGCAGCTTACCACTGCATCAATATTAATACTTACAGTTTTCTTGGGGACCTATAAGCCACACAAACTATTTATCTTTGTAAATAACATGTGCAGCTAACCACTGCATCAATATTAATACTTACAGTTTTCTTGGGGACCTATAAGCCACACAATCTATTTATCTTTGTAAATAACATGTGCAGCTAACCACTGCATCAATATTAATATTTACAGTTTTCTTGGGGACCTATAAGCCACACGAACTATTTATCTTTGTAAATAACATGTGCAGCTAACCACTGCATCAATATTAATACTTACAGTTTTCTTGGGGACCTATAAGCCACACAAACTATTTATCTTTGTAAATAACATGTGCAGCTAACCACTGCATCAATATTAATACTTACAGTTTTCTTGGGGACCTATAAGCCACACAAACTATTTATCTTTGTAAATAACATGTGCAGCTTACCACTGCATCAATATTAATACTTACAATTTTCTTGGGGACCTATAAGCCACACAAACTATTTATCTTTGTAAGTAACATGTGCAGCTTACCACTGCATCAATATTAATACTTACAGTTTTCTTGGGGACCTATAAGCCACATAAACGATTTATCTTTGTAAGTAACATGTGCAGCTTACCACTGCATCAATATTAATACTTACAGTTTTCTTGAGCACCTATAAGCCACACAAACTATTTATCTTTGTAAATAACATGTGCAGCTAACCACTGCATCAATATTAATACTTACAGTTTTCTTGGGGACCTATAAGCCACACAAACTATTTATCTTTGTAAATAACATGTGCAGCTAACCACTGCATCAATATTAATACTTACAGTTTTCTTGGGGACCTATAAGCCACACAAACTATTTATCTTTGTAAATAACATGTGCAGCTAACCACTGCATCAATATGAATACTTACAGTTTTCTTGAGCACCTATAAGCCACACAAACTATTTATCTTTGTAAATAACATGTGCAGCTTACCACTGCATCAATATTAATACTTACAGATTTCTTGGGGACCTATAAGCCACACAAACTATTTATCTTTGTAAATAACATGTGCAGCTTACCACTGCATCAATATTAATACTTACAGTTTTCTTGGGGACCTATAAGCCACACAAACTATTTATCTTTGTAAATAACATGTGCAGCTAACCACTGCATCAATATTAATACTTACAGTTTTCTTGGGGACCTATAAGCCACACAAACTATTTATCTTTGTAAATAACATGTGCAGCTAACCACTGCATCAATATTAATACTTACAGTTTTCTTGGGGACCTATAAGCCACACAAACTATTTATCTTTGTAAATAACATGTGCAGCTAACCACTGCATCAATATTAATACTTACAGTTTTCTTGGGGACCTATAAGCCACACAAACTATTTATCTTTGTAAATAACATGTGCAGCTAACCACTGCATCAATATTAATACTTACAGTTTTCTTGGGGACCTATAAGCCACACAAACTATTTATCTTTGTAAATAACATGTGCAGCTAACCACTGCATCAATATTAATACTTACAGTTTTCTTGGGGACCTATAAGCCACACAAACTATTTATCTTTGTAAATAACATGTGCAGCTTACCACTGCATCAATATTAATACTTACAGTTTTCTTGGGGACCTATAAGCCACACAAACTAGTTATCTTTGTAAATAACATGTGCAGCTTACCACTGCATCAATATTAATACTTACAGTTTTCTTGGGGACCTATAAGCCACACAAACTATTTATCTTTGTAAATAACATGTGCAGCTAACCACTGCATCAATATTAATACGTACAGTTTTCTTGGGGACCTATAAGCCACACAAACTATTTATCTTTGTAAATAACATGTGCAGCTAACCACTGCATCAATATTAATACTTACAGTTTTCTTGGGGACCTATAAGCCACACAAACTATTTATCTTTGTTAATAACATGTGCAGCTAACCACTGCATCAATATTAATACTTACAGTTTTCTTGGGGACCTATAAGCCACACAAACTATTCATCTTTGTAAATAACATGTGCAGCTAACCACTGCAGCATTATGAACAGCTATTACTTTTCTTGGACAGATGACTATCCCAGTAATATTTAGATTTTTGATAAAGATATGAAAATAATTGCTTTTAAACACTCAACACCATGGCAACATGAAGGCAAGTGCAGTCACAGAACAGTCGTGTGAATTGATATATACTAGTGTTTGCGAAAATTACCTTATAAATCAATAAACTTCAGAGAACACTGTTTATATTCTTCTAGTAAGTGGTCAATCTCATACGGCTCGTATAAGACTTCATATACAGCTGCGTCAGATCCATCCCTTCCAGATATTACTGAAAGAACTGTTCCCTTGTACCACTGAGTGTTTTGGGCATCATCACTGTCTTTCCATTCATGCTGTATTCGTCGCCCAAGAAATTTTACGCTCCCTCTTGAAGCACGCCTGTTAAAAATTAAAGGGTATATTGGGAATTGCGTTTCATGTCCAAATGCAGCTACTAAATGGATATATAGATTGTAAAGAAATGTAGCAATAAATATGACCATAAAAAATTGTTGGTTTGCTGTTTCCCTACCTACCCACCAAAAAGGGCCCTACCCAAAACTTTTTATAGCAATTCTTTAACAAATTTCTTTTTTTTTTTACTGTTTTTAGTATATTTTTCTTCAATTTCTTCCCTTTTTTTTTACTGTCTTTGGCAAAAAAAAAAATCACCTACCTGCCTACCCACTTATCAAATCCTGGGTCGGGAAACAGCAAACAAATATATTTTTAAGGATGGCCTAGTATGGTGAAAACATGCAATGCATAGAAAAATATAAATATAAACTGCAGATATTATTGTGAATCTGGCTGTATGGTGGCAATTTATTTTCGTTTTTACTTCCTAATTTCCTAATAAGACGTGTTAACGTGACGTAAAACCCCAATTCATTCATTCATTCAATGAGCCATATAGATTTACAGGGCAATATTGAGTTAAAAGCTACATTACAGCAGCTTGTATATTTTATATTTTAAACATTTCTCAACAAAATGTAAACTGTAACGTGAAAAGAAATACTTTTTAGCATGGCAGATAAAGGAGTGTCATTAAAGTTTCATACCAGACTCTGACTTTAAATGGAAAATTAGATGTTAATGTGTATGCAAAAACCTAATTTCACACAACATGGACAGCAGAATACATACGCAAAGTGAGGAGTAATCATACCGCTGACAAGTAATATATACAAAGTAGAACTGAACGATATAAAAGAATGTATTACATACTTAGCTGATGATTGTTGATTTTCTTTCTGTTCAGATGTATCTGCATGTGTCTCGATACTTGAACTGGCTTGTAATTTACTGGAAGGGTTGCCTGTGAATAATAATATAACTTTTTTTAGTTTACAGAATTTACAGAGTTTGTACTTTAATACTACTACCGGTAACCAGAGTACAAGTGCCCTAAAAATTCGAAGTGATTAAGAAATGTGGGAAAATTGTTCTGGTCTTCATTAATGTCATTGTACATACTTGTTTGCAATACCTCAGCGGGCCTGAAGGTAGGTTTGACAATCAACTGGTAATAGACCAACCCTGTAAGAAAAATTACTTAGTACTTTAATACTCACTAAGCACCAAATCAAAGATGGACATCAGACAACAGAAAGGAAATGGAGAAATAAAGCATGTATTACAATTGTAACATTAACAATTATTTATTATCATACCTTGCTGACTGTTGAATTTCTTTCTGTTGATCGGTGTTTAGGTCATTAGTTGATCCGATCTGTTGTTTTTTGGCGAAGTTACATGTACTTCGGCTACAACCAGGCTTTGGGGAAATTGGGGGACACTTTTTGCCCGTAGCTGCTCGTTTCTTCTTCACTTTCTTGTCTTCAAACTGAAGTGTACAATAATTGGACGTAATGGTTAATTTCATTATAAAGTATTATTTGTTAAAGAATAATATAAACAAGAGCTGTCGGAGAACAGCGCAGCTCGACTATTCGATTTTTCGGAGAATAATAAATTTATAGCTAGTATATACCATCAGAAAACAAGGCTACAACAATGTGGGGTGGGGTTGGGAGCACAACATAACTATGTGTAAGAATTGACCAAAACTACACAGAAATATGTAAAAAAAATATAAAAATAAAAAAATATTGAGTTTTGAGTGGGGTGCGGGGTGGGGGTGGGAGAGAGGCGGGGGTGGATGGTGGGGGGAGTGGGGGTGGTGAGAGCAACATATATGTGTAAGAAGCTATGTAATAATTCACCAAAACAACACAAAAATATGAAGAATGTTTTTTTTTTAAAAATCGAGTTTTGAGTGGGATGGGGTAGAGGTGTGGGGTGGGGAGGGGGGTGAGATGTGGGTGGGGAGGGCAACAAGTGTAAGAATTGACTAAAACAACAAAGAAATAAATAAAAAAAATAAAAAAAAAATTCAAGTGTGGGGGGGGGGGGGGAGGTAGTTGGGGTGGGGGGGGGGGGGGGGGAGGGGGCAACATATATGTGTAAGAATTGACAAAAGTAACACAGAAATATGTAAAAAAAAAAAAAATACATTTGTGTAAGAATTGCTAAAACAACAAAGAAATATGTAAAAAAAAAAAAAGAAAAAAAGTTCAAAGTGTGGGGCGGGATGGGGGGATGGGGTGAGGGGGGATGGGGGGGCAGGGGTGAGGGTGAGAAGCAGGAGTGGGTTGTAGGGGGGGGGGGGGTGGGGGGTGGGGTGGATGGGGCAACATATATGTGTAAAAATTGACTAAAACAACAAAGAAATATGTAAAAAAAAAAGAAAAAAGTTTCAAGTCTGGGGCGGGGTGGGGGTGATGGGGTGAGAGGCGGGAATCAGTTGGGGGTTTGTGGAGGTTTATGTGTGTAAGAATTGACTAAAACAACAAAGAAATATGTAAAAAAAAAAAAAAAAATGAAGTGTGGGGCAAGAACTGACAAAAGCAAAACAGAAATATGTAAAAAAAAAAAAAAAAAAAATGTTTCAAGTCTGAAAATAAATAAAGTGTGGGGCATGGTTGGTGTGGTGATGGGGTGAGAGGCGGGGTGTGGGGTGGGGAGGGGGCGGGGAGGGTTGCAACATATATGTGTAAGAATTGACAAAAGCAACACAGAAATATGTAAAAAAAAAAAAAATCAAGTGTGGGGCATGGTGGTTGGTGTGATGGGGTAAGAGGCGGGTGGGGGGATGGGCGGGGGGGGGGGGGGGGTTGGGGGCGGGGGGGTTGCAACATATATGTGTAGGAATTGACAAAAGCAACACAGAAATATGTAAAAAAAAAAAAAAAAAAAAGGTGCGGGGAAGAGGGGGAGGGGGGGGGGAGAGGAAGGAGCCCATGCCCCAATATGGGTGAAGTAATAAGATGCATGATGCTATAACAAATCCCAAACCAAAATTATAGATATATACATGCTTACATGCAAACCTAGATCTGCCTTTATTGCACATTTTATGGGCCATCACAATTTGGGTTCCATGGGAGCCCAGAATTTGCAAAAGACAAAATTACTTATCCAACCCTTTACAACATACTATGAGGAAACCAATTCCAAAATTTAGTTCAGCTAGGACAAGAAATGTAAGAGATATATACCTGTAAACACAGCTTACACACAAAATTTGATGTCAAACAGACACATTTTAAGGGCTATCAGAATTTGGGTTCCATGGGAGCCCAGGGGTTACAGGAACCAAAATTACTTATGCAGCCCTTAAGATAATGCTATAAGGAAGCTAATGGCCAAATTTGGTTGTGCTAGGGTAAGAATTGTAAGAGATATAGACTTGTAAACACAGCTTACACGCAAAATTTTATGTGAAATGGGACACATTTTATGGGCTATCATACTTTGGGTTCCATGGGAGCCCATGGGTTACAGGAACCAAAATTGCTTATGCAGTCCTTAAGATAATGCAATAAGGAAGCCCATGGCCAAATTTGGTTGTGCTAGGATAAGAAATGTAAGAGATATAGACTTGTAAACACAGCTAACACGCAAACCTGAATGTGGGACGCCAACGCCGACGCCGACCCCGGGGTGATTACATAAGCTCGATTATTCTTCGAATAGTCGAGCTAAAAACGGTAATTACTGTTTATAATAATTTCACTGAGACTATCCTTACATTTCACACAAATATTATAAACCTGAAACTAGTAAAAGATGAAGTGAATGTCCCTTGTAGCAAGTTATATATCAGTATGCATATGGACTTAATTACAATTTTGCATAAATAGCGTATGTTATTTTACAATTTGCTTTTCAGTAACCTACCAATTTACCAGGTTCTCGTATTCCTGGAACTTTTCCTTCTCTGGGACAAGCTAACTCTGGTAATAAGGCTCGATAGTGGAATGCCTCAATTTTGGGAAGCCATTTTTGTTTGGAAAAATTCTTTCAATATAAATTTGATATGGGTTAATCTTATTATAAAATCAATCCACCGTAACTGACATATTTCAAGGAAAGCTCGACATTGTATGTAAAAGTTGTGATTTTCTTTCAACTGTAAGTGTAACTGTCCATTTACAAATTCCAAACAGAATGTCTTTTGAGTTTTAGCTGCTTGAGTTAAATTAAGATTTTTGTTCTTTAAAACATTTTTCATTTCTATCAGCCAACAGACTTCTCCATTTTCAACAACAATACCATCTGGGCTAGATACTTAATTTCTGGATGTATAATAAGTCCACTGTTTTGAACTTGAATGTTGACACTCTCTTCTGCTTTCTTTAAAATGTATTCTTGTACTGTGATGCGTTCTTGTTGCAATCCATGCATAGTATGTTCATTGCCTTTGAATTTACTGTATAATACATTTTTAACTATTGCTTTCACTGGAATGTTAGGATTTCTTTTAACTGTAAGTCCAAAATTTGATGCTGTTATTCTTTTTCTTCGTTCATCATGCCAAACTTGAGATTGAGATACTGTAAAAGCGTCAATAGCTTTAATTTGATGTAATGGAAGTTTGATATGCTTTTATAGGTATTCAGAATTTTTTGTGGCAAGTTCTTCATCAGTTATGTCTGCCTCGTGATCTAAAGCTTCTGGACCATACGATTGTTTCGCTTTTTTGGTAGAGCTTTCCTTAAGCGATCCCATCTTTCTCTTCCAACGCATATGCATCCAGCATATGCATCCAGCACTCAGCTAAATTTGTGGTGGTATTCTCTATAAGTCTGTCACTTTTGGCGGCAACCCGATCAAGCAGAACAGACACATCCTGCAGCATCCTGCAGCATTGCGGTGTCCAGATCACTGTACAGGAGGCTGGTGCTCACTGTACAGGAGGCTGGTGCTTTACCTGCAATTATCTTGGGCCTGTACAGACGACCCTTCTGACCACAACGCTATGTATCTGTGCATAGATCTGTGGGCTGGTCATTTGAGGTTGAACTGTCTTCCATAGGCCAAACAAAATAATATGTGTGGTTCAGGTAACATTGGGGAAAAAAATAGGGTAGGTAGGTAGGGATTTTTTTTTGATTTTTATTTTTGATTTTTTTCTCTCGACACGTTCCAAAAATAGGTCAAACACAGTGTTTTAATACTTTTGTAATACTTTGCTTAATATGTTTGTTTGGTTATTGGCTCTTTATACAACCAGGACAATATTTTAAAAAAATGTAGCATGTCAGAGCAAAATAAATTCATTTGACTAAAATAAAAATGCACATATCTGTTTTTAAGTCCTTTTTGAAAGTGAAATATATTAAAAAGAAATTGACAAGAGGGTTGCAAAGATGCAAAGTCTGCACTCGGTATATAAGTGAAGGGTGTCCCATCCACTTCTGGAGAACATTGATATTTAAACTATTAAAATTTATTATAATATTTCACCCTTAATAACGTACATAGTTGAAAGAAAACGGCTTCACTTTTATTTAAATATGTTCATGATCGTGTCACATGTTTAAAAAATACCTCGAAGGGACTTCCATCTCCCATATTCTTATAGGCGAAACACTGAAATGAACTGGGTTTTAAGCCAGAATCGTGGTGATTTTCTTGAAATATATCGATCAATGTAGCTTGGTTTACGACTGCCTTCATCATTTTTTTTTCCGGGCCGTGAATACATCTTTCGAAAGTAAACGCGAACACGGTCGCCGCCATGTTGTATTATGCGGTGTTTCATACTTCGCGGTGTCTCGTACTCTTTACCGAACGACCCCACGAAAATTCGTTCTCAACCCAAAAAAAATAAATAGGGTCGGCGATTCGGCGGTAAATAAATAGGGTCGGTCGGGTTACCTGAACCACACATATTATTTTGTTTGGCCATACATGTAAATGATCATGTATCATGACTGATATTACCTTCCATGTTCTTACTATTACCTTTGCAGAAGTCGGAACAGTTCTGGTGGTTACCAAAAATGTGATGTATACTATTTCTTATATCTTTTGCCATTTGATTTGCAGCCTTTTTTTTGTCATTTTGTTTGGAACGCACTCTCACAGCACATCTTACTGCACTCACGATGCGGACTCTTGTTGCTTTCAACAGTTTATTTTGCGGGTCCAACCTGCACAAACTTCAGATAAGTGATTTAGGGACACACTATTTAATTAGCTTAACATTTTTGAAGTACAGGAATTTAGTCTTTTTTCAGGCAATGAATTGATTACAAATTATGTATACATAAATGTTAAAATAGGAGCTGAAGAAAGACGAATTGCGATCGAAAAGGGCAACTATCATGAGGGCGTTCCAGCAATTGTAGTTATAGCAGATGGTGGATGGTTACAATGCCCTTGGTGGAGTCGGTATTATTATTGGCAAGGAAACTGACGAAATCCTATACATGGGCATTAGAAATAAATATTGCTACATTTGTTCCCGTTCAGGTACTTTGCATGAAAAACCAAACGAGCATGTTTGCTTTAAGAACTGGACGGAGAGCTCCCAAACCATGGAGGCTAACATTATAGTTGAGGGTTTTCAAAAGGCAGAAACCATGCATGGTGTTAGGTACATGCAATTGGTTGGAGACGGGGATTCATCGTTTTTTGCCAAAATACGAGAAATAGTGAAAGTGTGGGGATGTAAAGTAGAAAAAATAGAATGTGCGAACCATGTTTGCATGTGCTTGCGTTCCAACCTTGAAAAACTAGTTGAAAGCAATCCAAATTACAAAGGCAGGTTCACCATTTGAAAAAGTTGAAAGAGGACCGTAAGTTCATGGTACAATACATGTGTGGCAAAAGCTTTTAAACTCTGCATTTTTTAGTTTTATAGGAATGTTAATGCTTTTTTCCCCTATGCACAACATCTAAATCCAAACTTTGGACCCTTGGGGTGCAGTCATTTTTTACCCTGGGCAATTCAGTTTACTAAACTTGATACTGCAACAGTTGTTGGTGACTGTTACAATCTCAAATGCGCTTGTTGAAATATCATGTCATAATTGTTGGCTTTTTATGCTAATGGCGGCATGTTTCAATGTGGCGTTGACCTATGTAATAAAATTTAAATCCATTGGCCTCTGCATCAGTGATTGGTCATGAAAATTTTGCAAAAACTGACCAAACCGTTACCAAGGCAATTTTGTTGAACACTTTTCTTAAGAACGCACCGTCAATGGACAAAAAGTGATCACAATAGCTCAATTGATCATTTCACACATGAGTAGGTAGGGATACAATGCAGTGTTTTAACCTCTTCACTATGATTTGCTATCAATAAATGTTATTCTTTATATTTCATTGCAAATGTTTATCTACAAATTTTAGAATAAATGAATATATTGCGGTATATATTCCAATTTTCTCCAAAAAAATCCTGGCACCGAGTAACAAAGTGATTCCTAAGTGTCTTCCCTGCTAGGCAGGCAACACAAAAATTAACTACAAATGTCGGGCTTTTCCTAGGTGTTCCACGGGTCCTCTTCCATGAATCGTAATTGCAACAAATAAAATACTGGTTGCAATTGAATGAAATTAATTGTCAATATGTTTTGTAGTGTTGTTCCGATTAATCGATTTGATCGATAATCGATCAGTTATGACTTTGATCTGATTGATCTGATTAATGGATTACAATTTTTCATCATCGACTTTACTCGGTTGTTGAAAATTATGGCTTATTTCATTCTCTTGTACGAAAATATACAAGAAAATAAAATGAGTTATAATTTTGCAACAAGAAATCACAGTGAGTATCACAACTTATGGTTTAAAATATATGTTGGTCAGTTTCATTCAGTTCCTTTATTACCAGAACATACTTGAAATGTGATTCTTTTTCTTCATTATAGTCTGAAAAAGGTTTATCAAAGGATCACCTTTATCAGTATTTATTAACATTCACACTAGCGTTCGTTTAGTGCAGTGTGACGGCTGTAAAAAGTCTCCCCGTTCTACGAATCAGAAGTGTTATTTTTTACTGGTCCTTTGGGACCAACGAGCCCAATATAGGTGGCTTTGAAGTAGAATACCGCTTAAGCCGGTGCTAGGGGACGTGAGAAGTGTTGCTTTTTTCATTACTTCTCATGAACAGACTCAATAAAACCGAGTCTGCTGCTTTATTCTCTTAATTGTGTTTGTTGCTCTCAAAGGATCACCTTTATCAGTATTTGTTATACTTGTCTTTTATAGCAGCCATATGTATTTCTTTAGCCAGATTAGAATGTCTTTCGCCGAGATATTTTGGAAATTTAATTGAAGGCGCTAAAACCTTGCGTTTGCGTACACATAAAAAGTAAGTTAAAAGAGTATGCTTTAATATTAACCTGAAGGGTATTAATATTTCCATATCATATGCATGCTGCATTCTGCTTATTTAGTGCTTATAATTAAAAGTTGAAGTGCACAATATTCAAAACTTTTTAAAAATTGTATTTAATTTAAACTAAGTTAATGCATGCATATTGGAGTATACGTGACTCAGTGAGTCTCTGACTGTTTCCTGTTAACAGGGGTTCCAAAGAAGCTAGAAATATTGTGTTGCATTGTGAGACAAAATTCGAAATGCTACATACACTACGACTATCATTCATAGAATAAGTAATAAAAGCCACTTAAAAATTGTACCAACATTTTGAGTAATCGCACCTTTTGTATTGACTATTGTGTCATGTTGATTGAACAATCAAACAAAATTGTCACAATTTACAGACAGCCGATCAAACACGTTCACATATGCCATTGTTCCAGTTTACGCTACTGTGTGTACAGCTAATTAGTGGGCACTCCACATTTACCAGTGATTGTAAAGTTCAAAAAGATCGTCGGCCTTTAAACAGAGCATCTCTGGCTGATTAATTGACATGTCGCTGTACTTAGATATCTCTGCCCTATTGTTGATGTCGGAGTATATTGACAATAGTTTATATAACATAGTTGCACGTGCTTTATACACGTGCTGTTGTTTGTCGGAGGTATCGTTCTGGTTTGATTGGTTGAAATGGATAAATGATTGACAACTGGCGACATGTTAATTCTTAAAGACACATTTCCTAACGCTACTTGGTCAGTGAAAAAGCATGGGAAGCTTGAATATTTACAGCCAGCAGGCTTCATGGCTGATCAACTCAGGTATATAAATTGAGGCCCACTCTTAGTTCTTTTATTTGCATAGCATTGCTATATTGATGGTAAGAATTGCTTAAACAACACTTTGTAATTTTACTTTAATAAAAAAATATACGTTTATAATTTATCTTTTTGAATACAAAACTTATCTGATATTTCTTGATTGTTTTTAGACCAAAAATTAGAGCACAACACAATAAATATACAACATTCTTTAATGTGTTATTATGTGTACTGGTCACAAATGCTTTATTGGGTGGTTCCTCATAGTCTGAAGAAAAAACTGAATATCACACTTTGCTAATGAAATTGTATGGCTAACAGTGATTTACAGTTACCTATAGAAATTCTCTCTCTCCCCCCCTCCCCCCCCCCCCCCCCCCCAAATACAATAGGCTCGAAATATGTCTTTAAGCAAACAGTGTCACACTTCATGCACTTTCTTTCTCAAACTGTCTGTTTTGATCAGCCATTTTGGCCGTAAGAGGGCGCCACATTATTTGATGTTTTTACCCGGCTCGATAACACAATTAAATATATGGATAATAATGAGCGCGGGGGACACAGACTAGTTGATTGACAGCGAGTGGCGGTACAGTGGGAGGCGTCTATCGCACAAGCAACAATTTGACAGCGGTTTTCAATAAACACTTGCGATAATTAGTTATCGGTTCCAAATTGATTGTCGCTTATTTGCTAACAACACCCAGCGGGATACTGACTTATAAACAGTCAAAGACGTCGTATATTAGAATTCGGAATTTTCCGAATTTTTTGAGACAAAATCGGTTGGAAATTTGGAATGACAAAATCGGTTGGAAATTTGGAATCGCCGATGTCTGGCGAATTTGAAATGTATTTCTTACGATTTTCAGTCGCCAGTTCGGGTTTCTTTTCACCTATGGCGATTTGGCGAATGGTTAACGCGAGCCTAGGATGATGTTTGGACAATCCTGGCAAATCCATTGTCGACATCATCTCATTCAAATGCGCAGCACCATTACCAGTCACAATTGAACCCCAAACTGCTCGAACATTTATATATCGTAGCGACTGCTGTGGTCTCCCTTCAATTTTGCACTTGTTTCAAATTTGAAATCTGATTTACCCCCAACACATCGCACAAGAAGAGTTGATGCTAGACCCTGTGTTCGAACTTCTGACACAATCTTCACAGGTGATGTATCCAACAAAACCGGAACACATAGCACCACGTGCTTCATCATGAAATCAAAATGATCTTGTAGTCTGTCAAGATTAATCATTCTATAGTCATTCACATTTACTGCACATAATTTCCTTATAACAAACTTGAGACTTTCACCTGTTTGCTGACATCGATACAGATTGCAATCCAATGCATTCTCTCGCAACTGCCTTGACAATCTTTTGTAAGATCTCCTTACTTTACGTTTGGATATTTTCGATCGGTTTTCAGACAAGGAGCATGAATATTTTACTTTTAATCTCTTTGCATGCCTTCTTTTCTTAGAATGCATGCGTTCTTTTCTTAGAATGCATGCCACTGGCCATACCAAACCGCCATGCCACTGGCCATACCAAACCGCCTCTTTGCCGGAGGTTTACATTTAACATGTTTAACCATTTTGACAAAACAATATGAAAACAAACACTAATACTATCAATTTTCAACAAATTACCAAACTCTATTACTTTTTTAATTAAAATTGGGATTTTTGTTCTTTTTCAAGGCAACACGATACCACCAGGTTATTTCTGACTGAACATGGACACCATAGTGATACAATAGCATACATTTATTTACAAATCTAAAAAAGTAACAAGAATTATTTTTTTAAAGATTTACTCACCCATGCATATTTTGCTTGAATATATTCACGTTATATCATTACCATAAAATACAAATATATTTTTCTATTTTTCATGTTTACAAGAAAAGCTTCCGGTCAAAAAAATCACCGTTTTAATCAAAGATCGCCGAAATAATAACAAATATCGGACGACAATCTATTGTTCGTAGCTTCAATAATTTCATTTCTGACAACCCTGACTACTTACCACGCCAAAAACCAATATATTCAGCGAAAAATCAGTTCCTGAACAGCGTTGAAATTCACGAACACTTTGCCGGAAGGGTATAGTCGCATATGACTGGTGACCGGTAAAAGACGGTTAATTTGCCGTGACTTGCCGGTCTCGGGGTTGAGGTGTTAAATGTAAAATTATTTTTTGTAATCAAAACATTATATTTAGATTGTGGAAACTAATTTGGTGTGTTGATATATGATTAAATAAGGATAATGATAAAAATATTTTAAAAAAATCATGTTTTTGATATTTGTATTGGTGTATTTGCATGAAATTGAAAACTCCGGGCTCCGTTTTAGAAACGCCGGGCTCGTCTTTAAACCATTATTACAAACTAATTACCAAATTCTAATTGTATTTTTCGCATTGGTTATGTAAAATGACTCATTTTAATTTGATTTAAAAATACAACTTTATTATTTTGTAAATAAAGGTACCAAAATGTGTATATTTAGACTATGTACCCTGCAGCACAGATACCGGTTTAAAAAAAAAAAAAGTCTTATATTCTATTAAATACTTTAATAGAATATAAGACTCTTTTTTTTTTTATGCAGCACAGATACCGGTTAAAAAAAAAAAAAGTCTTATATTCTATTAAATACTTTAATAGAATATATAAGACTTTTTTTTTTTTAAACCGGTATCTGTGCCCTGCCAGTGCAGTTGAAAATTCCTTTAACCTCTCAACGCCAGGCTCGTCTTTAAATCAATACTACAAACGTATTATATATATTTAAAGAATGTATGTTTTACATTGGTTATGTAAATAAATATTAAATATAACTATTAAAAAAGTTTTGTTTTTTTAAAATAGAAATTGATAATTTTTGAGTTTTTGATGCTGAGTATCAAAAAATGCAGTATCAAAAAATGAGTAATTTACTCGCACAATCTAAGAATAAAACAATTTGACATCTGAAAATATTTTAAATTGAAAGCATTAGACGTTTTATAGAAGGCAAAGGTGTTTGTGATCTATATAGGGTTTTAATTAATTTTGTGTATACTTATGGACCTTATATTTATGCTAAGTGTTTTCTGTTTTTAACCAACAATGGCTCTTATACTTGGACATAGTCAGGCTAGGTACTTTGATAAGTTTATACGTGATAATGACACGACTTCTCTCTATTATAGTGGATTTAAAGTTGAACACTTCTTGCGAGAATCACTTGTCAATATTGTCCTGTTTTGTCAATACTGTCCTGTTTTATTGGGATGACAGTAGGGTAAGTGTGAGGTTTGGTGCACGCTAGAACCGGTTTAAACCCCCAGTGGCCTACTTTGCCACTGACCGTTCCAAGGCGGTATCCCTATTGTCAACCCTTTTGTGTTTGTGATGTCGTTTGTATTTTTATTACTTTTGCCTTTTCGTTTGTCTGTTTGCGTGTTTGTGTTTGTGTTTTGTGGTTGACTGTCGTCCTTGAATGCTGCTTTCCCTGTCCGATATTTATATCCTTCTTGACATAAGAGTGTCTGTCTAATTTAGTAAGTGTTGGCCATCTGCAGAAATATCTAGGCAGAAATCTTGTTCTTAGTTCAGAGTAAAACGGGCACACAAGCAGAAAATGGTACTCATTCTCAATAACTCGCATATTGCAAAAAATGCAAACCCTTTCATTGCGTTCAATATTATTATGTCTGCCTGTTTCAATAGGTTGAATCATTATATAAAAGACGATCGGAGCTAAATGAAATAGGAAAAATAAGCATTACTTGCCGATCGTAAATATTTATATTATGCCTTTAAAAAACGCATTCAAAACAATTAATGTACATATGCATGTATCACAAAAGCGGGTGAACTTGACCACAACAAACATCTCCAAACTTTTAACTTCTTGTCTTACTGCCGTTAAAGATCACGTCAAACTATATTCTGATAAAACTTATGAAAACTCTGGGATTAATTTATTTTGGTCTATAAAAAATTCAGGAGACGTTCTGGACAAAATGTTTAATAAAGGTCAAGTTTCATCAATTAGCACTTATGACTTCTCTACACTATATACAACCTTACCACATCACCTTATTAAAGATAAGCTAATTTCTCTTATTCAAAAAACATTCGCTAGAGAAAATACTACATTTTTGGCATGTAATAATATTAAAGCGTTTTTTACTAACGGCAGTTTAGACAATTATACTATGTGGACTTGCTATGAAGTTTGTGAAGCACTCATCTTCCTATTAGATAATATTTTCGTCAGGTATGGTACCACCGTTTATAGACAAATTGTTGGTATTCCTATGGGTACGAACTGTGCACCACTTGTCGCAGATCTGTTGTTATTTTGCTATGAAAGAGATTTCATGTTGAGTCTTTCACCAGATACACAGGCAGATGTTATTGAAGCTTTTAATGACACCTCTCGGTACCTGGATGACATACTGAACATTTACAACCCTTTCTTTCCAACTATGGTTGATTATATTTATCCTAAAGAACTTCAGCTTAATAAAGAAAATATATCTGATAATAACGCTTCTTTTCTTGATTTAGATCTCTCGATTGAATATGGTAAAATAATTAGCAAAATCTATGACAAGAGAGATGATTTTAATTTTGACATTGTTAATTATCCCCACTTGGATGGGGATGTTCCCCGAGCAACTTCTTATGGGGTGTATCTGTCTCAACTCATTCGTTTTTCTAGAGCTTGTACTCGAGTTGAGGACTTTAATATTCGTAATCTTTGTATAACTAAAAAGTTACTCAGTCAGGGTTACCGTTACCATTAACTTCGTAAAACCTTTGCAAAATTTTATTATCGTAACCCTGATCTTCTTTCTAAATATAAGAGTAATTTAAGGACTCTTCTGCGACAAGGACTATCACAACCTGACTTCTATGGTGATGTGATTTATAAACTTCGTAAGATTCTTGGTCATGATCACTTTCATACTATCTTTGTTAAACTTGTTAACAAGTTTATCAAAAAGAGGTTATGACCCTATCATTTTGCAACGTACTGCATGCTTGGTGGTGGACCCTTTTAACAGTTCGCCACTATGCTTTCCTCTTTAATTGTACGATGACGCCTACCTAAAGCCCATTGGGACGGTGGCGTTTGATGTTTGTCCATGATCTTTCTTGTCGTGCCCTTAATGATTTATTTTCTTACTGCTCTGGCTTCTGCCAAGTCATTGAGTACCTTCATTGTGGCTTTCTAGGCTATTGTTGTTTTTTTTGTATCATATTTACACGAGCATATTTGTGTTTTACTTACATTGCCTATTGATGCTGCCTTGTTGGTTAGATATTAGATCATGGCGGGGATTTCTTTATTTACACTGTCCTGTTTTAATGGGATGACAGTAGGGTAAGTGTGAGGTTTGGGGCACCCTAGAACCGGTTTAAACCCCAGTGGCCTACTTTGCCACTGACCGTTCCAAGGCGGTAGCCCTATTGTCAACCCTTTTGTGTTTGTGTTGTCTTTTGCATTTAATATTGCCTTTGCCTTCTTGTTTGTCTGTTTGCGTGTTTGTTTCTGTGTTTTGTGGTTGACTGTCCTCCTTGAATGCTACTTTCCCTGTCCGGTCTTTTTGTATTTCTTTGATATATTGGTGTGTGCGTGATACATATGTATGGCTAATGCTATTTAATGAACTTGAATTTATGACGATATGTTGTAATTGTCAATATATAAAAAGAAGTGTTGTTAATATAAAACATACATATTTGCTTTCCTCCAAGTAAAACGTATTATATATTTATATACATGTATATAGTCACCATGAAAGGGAGAGACAGACTTTTGTATTTTCAGATTTATATGTATGCTATAAACTATTGTATTGTGGTTTAATGCTGAATAAAATTATGTTATGTCATGTTATTTTATAACTAGTTTTCACCCTGTTACGTCGCTGTTTAATTTCACAACAGTTATTTAAAACATAATACATTAATATATAATTAGTTTATTAATCAAGAATATTAACTGATATTATATAATTCCATAAATCATTGAACTTTTTAAAACTGACGAAATATACATACCTTCACATGCAGCGTGTGATTCCATTAATCCGTTAATTATTTTTTAAAGCCGTGGTGTTGTTATATTATGCTAATCCCATTAAATCGGTAATACACAATTATTTTTTTAATTAAATTCGTATTCACGTGAGAGATAAATAGGGTGCGTTCAGTTGTTTAAAACATAATACATTAATATATAACTAGTTTTATTAATCAAGAATATTACCTTCACATGAAGCGTGTCATTGATCTTTCTGTATATCCCGAGACACGCGTCTGTCACACCTGTGTGTCACACCACAGGTGCGATTGCATTAACCCGTTAATCCCATTAAATCGGTAATATACAAGTTTTTTTGTTGAAGTTTGTATGTGCGTTCAGTTATTAAAAATACAATTAATTGTTTTTAATTGACTTATATTTACTGACACTATTAGATGGTTTTGTGCTACAAATAGATTTATACATGGGCGTAGCTTCCTATAGGCCGCGGCCTACACTTTTTTCTGAGAAATCGAACAATAAAATTGCCAAAAATGCAATAAAGATCGGAGGCCTAGGAGGTGGGGTAAGAGGCTGTATACTAGTACTTCGTGTTAATATAAATAACAATTGCACTAAATTACTTTAAATATTTTCAGCTTCTTTTAGTTATAAGATATATAATTTACGGTAAAACCTTAAGGATATAGATGCTCTTATAGCACATATTCACCGGTACGAAATATACGCCCAAAACGCACCTCCGACAGTCTAGCTGAAAAAAATAACCCCCTAGAACTCGGCTACACATCATATTCAGCCAAGTTACGCACCTGTTATAATATAATAATAACTTTATTCAGCATTAACATTCAGTACAACGTTTATAGCCTACACACAATACATATCAATACAGTGAGAACATCAAAAACATGGCATACACAATCTACATTGAAGTTTACAGAGAAGCGTTATAGCTTTTTTTTTTTTTGTTTCTTCCTTCCTATTTTTTTCTTAAACGGAAAAAAGGTTGAAATATAGTAACGAAATTTAAACTTGCATTTCATTTCGAAGTTTAAATGCATAATAAACATATTTGATAAGTTTATACATTGTTCTGTTCGAGTTATTAGACATTAACGCATCAAATTTGTTTATCGTGGGCCATCTGCAAATGTAAGATGCAGTATACATGATCTAAATTGATTTACAATTACTCCATAAATGAAAATATCATGTTATTAAATTCTTATTATTCATGCTTTTTTTGTATATGGAATAAAATAATATACGATAATAAGGGTTGTGTTTGTTATTTATTTGCTTTTGAAATACACATCTGCTTTTTAGTATACAAATAAATCGGCGTGTCTCCATTCTTAACATGTGAAGCGTTATAAACATTATATTTAGAGGGTGGAAACTAATGTGGTGTGTTGATATATGATTAAATTCCCGCGTTCGTTTGAAATTTCCAACTGCAGGGTACATAGTCTAAAGATACACATTTTGGTTACTTTATTTACAAAATAATAAAGTGGTTTTTTTTAATCATATTTAGAATGAGTCATTTTACATAACCAATGCGAAAAATACAATTAGAATTTGGTAATTAGTTTGTAATAATGGTTTAAAGACGAGCCCAGCGTTTCTAAAACGGAGCCCGGCGTTTTCAATTTCATGCAAATACACCAATACAAATATCAAAAACATGATTTTTTTTTTTAAATATTTTTATCATTATCCTTTATTTAATCATATATCAACACACCAAATTAGTTTCCACAATCTAAATATAATGTTTTGATTACAAAAAATAATTTTACATTTAACACCTCCTACCCGAGACCGGCAAGTCCCGGCAAATTAACCGTCTTTTATATAATTTAAATATTAAAATTTGAATATATTCTTCTGACAATGCATCTATAATGACAATCTCTCCCAGAGGCCATTACATTGACCTCTGTCAACGTCTAAGAAAATAGTCTGCGATCACATGATAATTTGTCACATGACCATAAATAGCAACAGAACTTCAACACCGTGACACCACCAACTATGGCATGTAAACAATCGAAAGAAACACGACTTATTATCTACATTTTGATATATAGTATAGGTTAGTACTTTAAATAGGTTGTCAAGATCTATGTGATATTGGAAAGTGCTGGTAAGCAAATCGCTGTACTCTTACGCTATGGGGACGAATTGGTGGTGCCTATTTTAAAGTTTTGACGGCGGAGTGATATGCCAAAGTACAAACGTTTATTCTACCGCAATATAATCCTGAGCATAATTTACTGTATATTTAAAACATTCAAGCCGGACATTGTTTTCTTTGTAATATAAGCATTTTATATGAAGCAATTTTGCATTTCCACCATTTTTCATCGTTTGCCAAGATTCTTGGTATTTGGTGAGACGTTGACAGAGATGTATGTGTATGTGTATGTTTACATTTAACACCTCCTACCCGAGACCGGCAAGTCCCGGCAAATTAACCGTCTTTTATATAATTTAAATATTAAAATTTGAATATATTCATCTGACAATGCATCTATAATGACAATCTCTCCCAGAGGCCATTACATTGACCTCTTTCAACGTTTAAGAAAATAGTCTGCGATCACATGATAATTTGTCACATGACCATAAATAGCAACAGAACTTCAACACCGTGACACCACCAACTATGGCATGTAAACAATCGAAAGAAACACGACTTATTATGTACATTTTGATATATAGTATAGTTTAGTACTTTAATTTAAGTGGTGCCTATTTTAAAGTTTTGACGGCGGAGTGATATGCCAAAGTACAAACCTTTATTCTACCGCAGTATAATCCTGAGCATAATTGCACTGTATATTTAAAACATTCAAGCCGGACATTGTTTTCTTTGTAATATAAGCATTTCATATGAAGTTAATTCAGAAAAATATTAGTGTCATCAAGAAATTTTGCATTTCCACCGTTTTTCATCGTTTGCCAAGATTCTTGGTATGACAGAGATGTATGTGTATGTAAGGACGACAACTCTGGGTAGAGATTGGCGATCAAATTGTACTTTATTTCGATAAATACTCTCTTTTTTTACAGTAAGTATTTATATAATGTTATATTTCTGTAAATAAACGTTTCACTTACGCTTAAAATTCAAAATAAAGACCGAAAACTAAAAATAGAAAAAAATAAACGTACGAAATTGACTGGTATTTCACTTTGTCTGTCTAAAACTGTGCCCTTCATTTGACGTCTGCTGTCCAGCCTACGGATTGAAAATAGCGGCGCGAAACATGCAAGCATGACGAAAAATAAATATCGCATAGTATGTGGAAAAAAATAGTAAGTTTTTATACTCGCGTTACTGCAAGAGGGCTTCGCCGGCCGTATTAAGCCATGAAAACGCAATTCTACATGTTTGTTTGTGCGACCATCTTGTGTGAAGCCGGTGAGCGCGTTGTCTTTGCCGTGACAAAATGGCCGTGACGGCCTTGAAAACTATTCACAGAGGTAAATCTCCTGATATATATGGATTGAGCATTGAACACATTGTGTATGGTGGTGATCTGCTACTGAATGAAATATTGACTCTAATCAACGCGGTTTTTGAGCAACAATATATCCCGGTTTGTCTTAAACTCGGGGTTGTGTTCCCTGTTTTTAAAAATAAGGGTCATCCCTCGGAAGCTACTAACTACCGAGGCATTACCGTCCTGCCAGTTATCTGCAAGATTATAGAAACCATTATTCGAAACAGGATACAAACACATATTTTATCAGTGCAAAACAGCTCACAGAGAGAGTTCACCGCAGGTTCCTCCCCACTAAATGCAGCATATCTTCTAAAAGAGTTTTATAGAGAGTGCACAGATCAGAAGAAGACGGCCAATGTAATCATGCTCGACGCGAAAGCTGCATTTGACGTCGTCTGCCACTCGCACCTCCTAAGGAGACTGTATCATGCCGGGGTAAACGACGGGCATTGGTCCCTGATCAAGTCGCTACATGAACACGCGTCAAGTGTGGTGAAGATGGCCGGTTCTACAAGTCGACCTTTCAACATACATCAAGGAGTCCGGCAGGGCGAAATTCTTTCTACCGACCTCTATAAACTTTACATTAATCCACTACTTAACCAATATACTGACTGTGGCTTGGGAGCTAGGATTGGACGATATTGAATAACAACTGTGCCTGCGCTGATGACGTTTGCATTATGTCCATATCTCCTGAAAACACACAATTACTAGTAAATATGGCACACACATTTGCTAATGAAGAAAGATACATGTTACAACCGAAGAAAACTGTGTCGGTTAGGGTTAGACCAACCAACTCTGCAAAAGTTAAAACTAACGAGTTCCAGTTAGGAGGGAATGTCCTTGCTGACGTTGAATCTGTTATGCATTTGGGAATAAACAGAACTGGATCAATTAAGGAAACCGCTGTAGTTAACGTTGATAGCATTATCACCAAGGCCAGAAGAGCGCTATACAGCCTGTTAGGGACAGGGTTGCACGGGCAGAACGGTTTAGATCCGGCGACTTCTCTGAAATTATATAATGTTTATATTTTACCGATTTTAACTTATGGACTCGAAATAATTTTACCAAATACGAAGCTCATAGATAAACTTGAACTCTTTCACAAAAAGACGCTCAAGCAAGTATTGTCACTCCCTAGTAATGTTGCAGACCCCTGTGTGTATATCTTGTCCGGTCTGTTACCAGTGCAGGCCATAGTGGACCTGAAAATATTGACTTTCTTTAACAACATTTGCAATCAGAATGAAAATAGTCTAGAAAGGCAGATCTTTATCAGACAATTTAATGTTAAACGCTGGGATTCCAAGGCTTGGGCGAAACACATTCAGCCAATACTCACCAAATATGAATTGGGAGATGTCGAAACATATATTGAAAATGCACTGAGCAAACAATGTTGGGAAAGGAATATACACGCGGTGGTGGTAAACAAGTGGAAGAAGAAGCTAGAACGACAAGCTGCGTTATACTCTTCACTGAAATACATGAACTGCACATTCAGGCAGGGAAAGCTACACCCTATAATACAGGTTAAATGCGAATCAGGCGACCAGACTGCCTGCGCGTCTACGTGTGCTGTCCGGAACTTACAACCTTCAGGTGAACAGAGCGAGATTCAACCAGAATGCTGTAAGCCCTCTGTGCCCACTGTGTGGAACTGAGGATGAAACGCTTGAACACTTCTTGCTGAGATGCATCAATCTACAGACAGTGCGGGACCCTATACTAGTTAACATTTATGACATTTTGAGAGAATACGACGTTACATGTATGTGTTATGAACTCAGAAGATCTCATGAAACTCATTGCTGACTTTTCGAAATATTGCCGAGTTACCTACATAATGACACCTGTGGGCATGAGATCGAATTTCACGCAAGAAGACTGATTTACAATTTGCATTCGATGAGACATAGACTTTGTAAAGGAATAAGGTAGAGCCTTCCTGTGTGGTCACTTGCTAGTAATACGTGATCTCAGTAAACATTAGTAGAAACAAACAAGAAGAGAACAGTTGTAATATAGTTTTTAATACCGGTAGTGTAAAGCGTAAATAGACTATTCAGTGGTGGTGGGTATACGTGTACAGTGATATTAGATACAGAAGAAGTAACCTAGCAGTACCACTGCTGGGGTTCGCCATTTCTGGCGGTGAAGAATATTGCAACAACAACAACAACAATAGCGAGCAAAAATTGATGTTGCAACAAAATAAGTAGATTTTCATTTTTAAAATGATCTACGAATAGTTTCCTTCATGATTATTCAAATATTGCGTTCTCTCCAGCGGTCACAATAAACATTATGGTATACATATTATTGAAAATTGACCTGTCATGGTTTACAACTACATGGTAGCTAAATGAACATGGGTAAATGGGTGGCTGGGTAACATGTTACAGTACATATGGGGCAAAATGTTACAGTGTAACATCTTACCCCGCTTTTATATAACTTGTAAGATCTTCGTTTGACTAGTTTAGTGAATAAATAATTAACTTTTCACAGACATAGGGCTAGCTGCACTGCTATCTTCTCCGAGGTGGAATGATATAGTAATGGCTTCCGTCCGTGCGTCTCTCCGTCGCGTCTAATTTAGTGTTCGCTGTGTTTCATTGGAAGTCACATAGCGTGGGGTATAACACAATACGTGTGTATCGTTTAACAATTTATTTAGAACTGCCCGATCTTAACATTGGCGGGAATACATGGTCAGTAAGGCATGCGCAGAAGAGGTCATGAATATGCAACATCTCTTTTGTTTTGAAAAAAATATATATGGTACTGATATTTAAAATAAGTAGAACTACTATTATGATGTTTAAATACTATTTCCTGTGTACATATAATAATTGTCAATCACATGTAATTTGAGTGGATGCTACATGTGCATTTACCTATTTGTGAATGATAATAATTAATTACGTAAAATATCTGTTAAATTTTTATTTATGCACAGTCTGTATTTAACGTGATTAAATTTCGTGATCCTTTATTGCTCTATACAACACGTGTTCACCAGTACCATTTGGAGCAAACAAATCAAAGTAACCCCTGTGAATCCTACAAATCAATCCAAATTGGCTCCCAAGAAAAATCTGGGAAATACGTTACAAGGTCAGGTCGAGAGGTCAAGCCACTGAAGGTGTATGATGGCTAGTTAGTAATCGATCATTCTTTCACGCGATTTATTCAGGAATCTGCGGTTACGACGATATGTCGCGCCGTCCTGAGTTTTAACTCTAAACCATAGTTTGTTATGCTGGTATACGACTTTGGCGCTTTCCCAGACATACCCTCTTTGCATGCGAACAGCGTCACATATTTCTAAGGGCGGGAGAGGTTTTGCTGTCTTGTCGTAGTTATTTTTTGCTTTTTCTTCAAACTGTAACATTGTCTCACGCGCGGCATTGATATCTACCTGCTTTGATGTAAGTTGTTCATGGGTTGCAGGTAATATAGACCTAAGCCTCCTACCCATAAGAAGCTGTTCTGGTGACCAGCCACACTGCAGTGGCGTGTTTCTATATTTCTATGCAATTAAATATGGCTGACAGCGAGACGTATATTTTAGCGGTCGTGTTTTAGTTTTCTACAAGTTATAGCTTTTAAAATAATACGTATAGTGACTTGAAGGTGTGATTATTCACTTGTCTGTGTTAGTGTGGATATCTGAGTTACCGAAAAGATGGAAAACTCGTTTTCCGGCATTCAAACAAAGAACCGTTTCGAATTGTTTAGTGAAGGTGAAATGGCGGGACAGAACAATACACGGACAATAGGGCGCGAGATAAATGTGAGACATAATTTCATGGAAAGTTCAATGGACAATAAAATGCTGATGTTATTCGACAAGCTGAGATTTATCAGAGAGGAACAGGTCACCTGTAGTAAAGGTATGCTTAACTTCCAGCAATCACTGGTTAAAATGACGGACAAAGTTGGTCACGTGATCCAGGTAGTCAATACACAAACTGATATTATGAAAACTCTGGCATATAAGTCAATCGACCTGGAAGCAAGATCCAGAAGAAATAATCTGATTTTTTGGGGTTTTGTCGAAAGTTATGGAGAAAACTGCTTATTTAAAATCAGACATTTTCTGGAAGATAAACTGGAATTGACATCAAGCGATATGTACATAATTAGAGCGCACAGATTGGGCATGCGTTCCCCCAACAGAAATCATTTAAAGCGTCCTATTATTGTGAATTTTCGAGACTTTGGCGACGTCGACAGTATTATGAGTAAGGTTTATAAATTGAAAAACACCCCATTCTCTGTGGATTATGACATGCCGAAAGAAATGCAAGATGCTAGAAAAATATTGTGGCCTAAATACAAACAGTTCAAGGTTCAGAATCCAAGATCAAAAGTTCAAATCATGTATCCTGCAAAATTGATTGTTGACGGAAGATTGGTGCACGATGAACTACCTGAGTGGAGCAGGTATATCAGGGTAATCGCTTGTCTGAGTTTCAGCATGTTACCCCACACCGTGATGGGAACATAGCCCACTACAGAGAAAACATTGCCCCTCCGGTCGAATCACAGGACACATTTGTTTATATGCATGACAGGAGTGTTCAAAACGCATCGCATGGACACAACACAGAAAACATGGAGACGTCCTCAGTGCATACCAACACAGAAATCCCGGTAGTATTGCAGGTATCGCAATCAAGGCACTCAGTTGAAGACATTTTGTCATCTGAAAATGAATCGCGACAAGCAGAGCAGGTCCAAGAATCTACTGTACAACTACCACAACGATCCTTGTTTACATCCAGTGACCCTATTAACCTGACCTTAGAACAGAGTACACAACAGTGTATTGATTTAACAATAGCGAACAATTATCACCTGAAAGAGGGCGTTCACATGCATCCCGTGCAATAAACAAGGTCACTTCAAGATCAACAAGGCGGACGCAGTCAGCTATGCCATACCTTAGGTTGGACTTGAACTGGGAACCAGGGGGTCAAAATGGTAGTTGCCGAAAGTAGTCCCATATACAGTTGACAGTAGTGTTATTTGAGATGTTGTGGATATGACAGGACAATCCACAGGTAGTGGTGATTAATATTTGTGCGTAGAGGGTAGATTCCCAGATATTTTGCTTGGCACTACGTTTTGTGAGGTAAGATTTGTTTATGTTCTTCGTCAGATTTGACCTGAATTGATCTAGAATTGATACCTACTTTCACTTTGACCAAAATTCTGAGTTTGGAAGCCGAAATGGAGCTTGATTTTTTGCTATGTCTGTGTTGTGCTAGCTATGAAGATAGTTTACTGACAGTTTCGAGTATGACGGAGTATAATGGCATGTGTGACGCCATATTAGGCTATACTGTAAGTCTATGGGAAATTAATAGTGGTCCAGTTCCTGTATGGTACCGGTCAGTCGCAGACTTCGTGACATACTAGGGATGTTTCTGTTGCAGGTATGTAGACTATTTATGTTTTTGTAACAGACATTATACATGGTTGTGTCTTTATAGTGGTTTTGAGTTTATTAGTTAGTGCAGATATCATTTTGGGGGTCAATTTATGATAGCAGCTCTATGAAAACTACTGGAAAACATCACTGTTGGTAAGTGGAATTTAATTTAGAGATTATCATCCGCACCCAGCAACATGCAGGCTGCCTACAGACTTTATTTAGAGGAAAATCTACGGAAAAGAAGTGAACTTGCTGCTAATCAGCAGTGTGCCCTCTGGAAAGGTGGGCAGACCCACTATGGGTATGGACAGTGCCGTTGGCTTACAGCAGACTGGAGGCGTCAGAACCCTTGTTTGGTGCATAGAGTAGCCATGTGCTTGAAGGTGGACACTGTTGACCTTGGACCTAGGGGTGTATGTGTCAGTCATTTGTGCCACAACAATGTGTGCTTAAATGCTGCCCATCTCTCCCTAGAACCAAAGGCGGTCAATAATCAGAGAGAAGCATGTGTCTCGGCTAATGTGTGTCGCGGGCACAGTCCGTTTGAGAAATGCCTGCTCAACTTGAAGATTTAGCAGGTTTGTTTTTGTTTTTTTTCTCACAGCTTAATTTTATTTATTTTTTAACTGGAATGGAAAGGACAACAAAAAATCAAAGGTAAGAGTCTATACTGTTTTTATTTAAATAAAAGCAAGGCAGGCAAGCAAGCAAGCAAAGAGCATGGTAGGTAATTAATTAATTAAATTAATTAATTAATTCAGTTAAGTAAGTAAGTAAATACCGTAAGTGAGTTTACCAAATATACAGTTACAAAGTAAGTAATTAGCAAACAATATATGCAGTAACAGAACATAGAACAGAACATAGAACAGAACATAGTACAGAACAGAACAGAACAGAACCTAAACTTTTAACTTCCTTTCTTGTATTTATGAAGCAAATAGTTGTTTCTAATAGTCTATTTGTAGAATTCACACACCATGTCATTGTTTATGCTGGTTTTCAAACCTTTAAATAAGTCACAATGTTCATGAAGGTTTCTGGTAGCTGTGGTCATTGCGTTCCTTTACATAGTCAGATTTCTGTTGTTTTTCTGCTTGGTGTACCAGAGGTGCCTAGATTCCATTTTGCCACGTCGTTCCAGCCTGCGTTTGCGATATGTCTCACTTTTAGCGTTTACTCTGTGGCGTCTCATGTCAGCTCCAATTGCGCATCGACCACTGTAGTTTCGTGAGAAGTTGACATTTTTTGGAGCACTCTTTGAGAGCGAGGCATTAAATGATTCAACCGATTGAGTGCTGTAATTATACATTGTGCTTTCCAGCGATTCTTCACTAAGTCTCATTCGTAATATTCCCTCCAATAAAACTTGTCTGTTTCAGTCATTCGGAGAGTTGTTATATTGTGGGGACCCAAGAAAGCCGAACGTTCAAACCAGCAAGTCTTTTGTCCGCCACCACATACGAAGGAGTTTCGTCTACACATGCCGCAGTCACCAGAGTAGCAGAGTACAGTGGCTTTCAGAGCTTTGTTTACCGCCTTAATAATCCAAGGTAAGTCACCACAATACAGCTCCATCACTTTTTTTACAATCAAACTACAACTCGACTTCACGTCCACTCCAAAGACTTTTTTAGCCTTATTAGTAGCCTCTCTGGTACCACAGCCCGCAAACATGTCACTACTAAAGTTCGTGTTTATGCACATTCGTGCTTGCGATCGCCCCATATGTACTGGGTCTTTCTGACGTTTTATTTCATGGTCTGGAAAAAGAGCCCTGTAGGCATCCGCGAATCCATTTTGATCTTTGGCGTCCTGGTCAGTGGTTAGTATAGAGACTTTAATTCCTTTCTATGCGAGTCTTGATGCTATGCATTTGGCCATCTCATATTCGGAGTGAGGCGCTACATTTGGTATTGTTGCTGTACAATCTGGATGTCCACCGGGGCAGTTCACCTCTGTCATTGACTCCGCAAAGACTCCAATGGCCTGTGATGAATTTTGCCCTGGTTTTGAAGCACTCACAATTGTTATGGAGTTGTACCTCCCATCAAATGACCCATGTATGTCTCCACTCAGACCAAGGTCTGACAGAGTGTGTCCAAGCATAGTTAATTTGTTGTCCATATCTGCCTTGTTTAATTTAACAGTTTCCAGTGCCACTTTGTTGGCTGTCTTCTGCATTGAGCTCTTCGCTGGAGGCGGAATGTTTGCCTGATGCAATCAGAAGCCGAGCCCGTGTGTTGCCTATAGGCGTGTCTTGTAGGCCTACTTAAAATGAAACATTTGTCATTGCTGCATTTGGACCTGGTAAACGCGTCTCTATCTCCTTGTAAAATTTGTATTGCGCAGAAATGAAGTCACAGTTAGCACATCTGAATGTATATTTCTAGGCTAGACCCCATTTCACATTGCTGTGAATTACAAAATATGGCGTTGAACAATCAGATTTTTGTTGATGCTTCTGGGTGCAGTCATTTACAGCTTCCATCATTTTACTGTTATCGATGATGCGATTTCCTTCAAAATCATTTTCAGCTGAATTGGTGGTGTTCTTTTCCTTTTCAGGTTTGGCCGTTAAACAAGGACATCGTCTTTGTGTTGATTTGTTGATGCTGGCGCGCAAAGTACAGCAGACGGGTCTGCCCGCCGTATCGATCTGGGTAAAGATGTTGTCGTAGCAGATGAAGCCGATTATTATTATAAGGTATGTTGTTGTTTTTGAACAGAAAAGCTTTCCTCTTTCTTTGGCCTTTCATGATGAGAAGATGCAATGAAGCTAAATATCTGAATTAGCATCACATTATATAGCAGACAATTCACACAAACACCTGTGAGGGAGCTAAGACTACAGGCTGCATTTGCTGACCATACTCGGTCTTAATTAAGGAAGTGGGAGGTCAAAGACTCCATGTTGTGCATATTAGCTACCAATTATCTACCATACTTGCAGCCTTAATCAGTGATGTAGATGAGATTGTCTTTACAGTTTAATGGAATAAATAATAAAAAGTGGAAAAGAATTTGATTTGAAATACTCTTATAATTAATGCCTTATAATTATATAATTATTATGTTATGTAGAAAAGTTAAAGGGATATCGCAAGTTTAAAAAAAAAAGTAAAACAATTGCCGTGTGTCCCTTTAAAAAAAAAGAAGTCATAGTTCAAAAAAAAAGTTTGATATATTTTCAGATTAAGAATAAACTTATATAAATGCCTGCAAAGTTTCATTTGTCTATGACAATTCTGAAAAAAGTTATTAAAGTTAAAGGGATAGTGCAAGTTTAAAAAAAAAAAAAAGGAAAACAATTGCCGTGTGTCCCTTTAAAAAAAAAAGAAGTCATAGTTCAATTATTTTTTTTATATATTTTCAGATTAAGAATAATCATATATAAATGCCTGCAAAGTTTCATTTGTCTATGACAATTCTGAAAAAAGTTATTAATTTTTTAGATTTTCAAGTGTGTGTAAATTGCTTGGATTTGGGGCCATTTTCTTAAATACAGTTAAAACGGCCGTAACTATAAAAAAAAAATCTTGCGTTATTTCAGTGGGTTTTGCTATTGATGTATAGGATATAGTTTGCAAATTAAGACCCCATAGCTTTTGACAGTTTTCCTTTTTTTAACTTTCGTATGGAAACTAGGTATTTTCAGAAATATCCGTAAAACGGTTCTATTTATGGCATCGGGTTGAATATAAAGATTTTTTTTTTCAGTTTAGAATTGGAATGAATATATTAATATTGCAAAGGAACTGCACATGGTTCTTTATAATTAAGTTTCATTCTGGTAACTAGCTTATTTTTTTAAATATTTTTATTTCAGTGAATGCGGACCAATGACGATTCAAGCTTTTTTAAGCTTTTCTCATCAATTTGGCACACTCATCAAACATGGACTTCATCGAGCAGTGTTTAAGTTAGAGCCTTCAAACTTACAGATACTACAGATCTAAGGTAGGCGTTAACTTGTATATTATCTTAACGGTTAAATCTGCAGGAATGGTTCCATATAGGACTTGAACTGGGAACCAGGGGGTCAAAATGGTAGTTGCCGAAAGTAGTCCCATATACAGTTGACAGTAGTGTTATTTGAGATGTTGTGGAAATGACAGGACACTCCACAGGTAGTGGTGATTAATATTTGTGCGTAGAGGGTAGAATTCCCAGATATTTTGCTTCAAGAATCAGGTTAATCAGAGCTGAGACAAGTGAATGGCACTACGTTTTGTGAGGTAAGATTTGTTTATGTTCTTCGTCAGATTTGACCTGAATTGACCTAGAATTGATACCTACTTTCACTTTGCCAAAATTCTGAATGTGGAAGCCGAAATGGAGCTTGCTTTTTTGCTATGTCTGTGTTGTGCTAGCTATGAAGATAGTTTACTGACAGTTTCGAGTATGACAGAGTATAATGGCATGTGTGACGCCATATTAGGCTATACTGTAAGTCTATGGGAAATTAATAGTGGTCCAGTTCCAGGTTTAGTACAGATGCTACACGTGATAAAGATATGAACGTGAAGTTGGCAGTAGCAGTAGCAGCAGTAGCAGTAGCTACTGCTACTGCTACTGCTACTGCTGTTACTGCCAGCAGTAGCAGCAGTAGCAGTAGTTACTGCCAGCAGTAGCAGCAGTAGCAGTAGTTACTGCCAGCAGTAGCAGCAGTAGCAGTAGATACTGCTAGCAGTAGAACACCATCTCAGTAGGTATATTCATCGCAAGTGTTTTTCTTTGCGCATTATGTTGTTTCTACTTTCCCACCGTCATATTTAGCAGACAACCCCTTTCGCATATTTCGCAACAATCATATGTTTCCTACTGCTATTGCTACTGCTACTGCTAACTACTGCCAGCAGTAGCAGCAGTAGCAGTAGCTACTGCCAGCAGTAGCAGCAGTAGCAGTAGCTAGTAGCAGTAGCAGTAGCAGTAGCAGCAGTAGCAGTAGCTACTGCCAGCAGTACCAGCAGTAGAGTCAATATCATCTTAATTACGACGATATATGATCATTGGTTTTCTTCGCAGAAGTATGTTGTTTCTACTTTCCCACAATCATGTTTAACAGACAACCCCTTTCGCAACCGTCATATGTTTGCTACTGCTACTGCTACTGCTGTTTGATTGAAAGTTCGAAAGTAGTAAAACACGTCTGGTCGTCGGATAACGAGTGCTGCCGGCGGTCAGATCAACATCATAGACACGCTGGCACAGTTTTTTATAAAAGCCTTTTGGTAGTGCTACTAAAATCACACCATTTGAGATTGTTTATCGCAGTTTTTGTTCTACTGCTGTAGTACTGAAGTCGAATAACGGTACATTTGAACGTGCGTTTTCTGTCGGATAACGGCCGGCGGGCAGGTCAACATCATAGATATGCTGGCGCAGTGTTTTTTTAAAGAACTTTGGTAGTGCTATTAGAATCAACCTATTTGAAATTATTTATCAACGTTTTAGTTCTACTGCTGTGTTACTGAAGTTTGCACTGAAATAGACTCGAAATGGCGTTTTTGTCGGGTTTCGGGTGTGCCGGCGGTCAGATCAATATCATAGACACGCTGGCGCAGTGTTTTTTTAAAGCCTTTTGGTAGTGCTACTAAAATCTCACTATTTGAGACCGTTTATCACAGTTTTGGTTCTACTGCTGTATGATTGAAAGTTCGAAAGTAGTCAAAAACACGTCTGGTCGTCGGATGACGAGTGTTGCCGGCGGGCAGATCAACATCATAGACACGCTGGCACAGTTTTTTATAAAAGCCTTTTGGTAGTGCTACTAAAATCACACCATGTGAGATTGTTTATCGCAGTTTTTGTTCTACTGCTGTAGTACTGAAGCCGAATAACGGTACATTTGAACGTGCGTTTTCTGTCGGATAACGAATGTTGCCGGCGGGCAGGTCAACATCATAGACATGCTGGCGCAGTGTTTTTTTAAAGACCTTTGGTAGTGCTACTAGAATCAACCTATTTGAAATTCTTTATCAACGTTTTAGTTCTACTGCTGTGTTACTGAAGTTTGCACTGAAATAGACTCGAAATGGCGTTTTTGTCGGGTTTCGGGTGTGCCGGCGGTCAGATCAATATCATAGACACGCTGGCGCAGTGTTTTTTTAAAGCCTTTTGGTAGTGCTACTAAAATCTCACTATTTGAGACCGTTTATCACAGTTTTGGTTCTACTGCTGTATGATTGAAAGTTCGAAAGTAGTCAAAAACACGTCTGGTCGTCGGATGACGAGTGTTGCCGGCGGGCAGATCAACATCACAGACACGCTGGCGCAGTTTTTTATGAAAGCTTTTTGGTAGTGCTACTAAAATCACACCATTTGAGATTGTTTATCGCAGTTTTTGTTCTACTGCTGTAGTACTGAAGTCGAATAACGGTACATTTGAACGTGCGTTTTCTGTCGGATAACGAATGTTGCCGGCGGGCAGGTCAACATCATAGACATGCTGGCGCAGTGTTTTTTTAAAGAACTTTGGTAGTGCTATTAGAATCAACCTATTTGAAATTCTTTATCAACGTTTTAGTTCTACTGCTGTGTTACTGAAGTTTGCACTGAAATAGACTCGAAATGGCGTTTTTGTCGGGTTTCGGGTGTTGCCGGCGGGCAGATCCATATCATAGACACGCTGGCGCAGTGTTTTTTTAAAGCCTTTTGGTAGTGCTACTAAAATCTCACCATTTGAGACCGTTTATCACAGTTTTGGTTCTACTGCTGTATGATTGAAAGTTCGAAAGTAGTCAAAAACACGTCTGGTCGTCGGATGACGAGTGTTGCCGGCGGGCAGATCAACATCATAGACACGCTGGCGCAGTTTTTTAATGAAAGCCTTTTGGTAGTGCTACTAAAATCACACCATTTGAGATTGTTTATCGCAGTTTTTGTTCTACTGCTGTAGTACTGAAGTCGAATAACGGTACATTTGAACGTGCGTTTTCTGTCGGATAACGAATGTTGCCGGCGGGCAGGTCAACATCATAGACATGCTGGCGCAGTGTTTTTTTAAAGAACTTTGGTAGTGCTACTAGAATCAACCTATTTGAAATTCTTTATCAACGTTTTAGTTCTACTGCTGTGTTACTGAAGTTTGCACTGAAATAGACTCGAAATGGCGTTTTTGTCGGGTTTCGGGTGTGCCGGCGGTCAGATCAATATCATAGACACGCTGGCGCACTGTTTTTTTAAAGCCTTTTGGTAGTGCTACTAAAATCTCACTATTTGAGACCGTTTATCACAGTTTTGGTTCTACTGCTGTATGATTGAAAGTTCGAAAGTAGTCAAAAACACGTCTGGTCGTCGGATGACGAGTGTTGCCGGCGGGCAGATCAACATCACAGACACGCTGGCGCAGTTTTTTATGAAAGCTTTTTGGTAGTGCTACTAAAATCACACCATTTGAGATTGTTTATCGCAGTTTTTGTTCTACTGCTGTAGTACTGAAGTCGAATAACGGTACATTTGAACGTGCGTTTTCTGTCGGATAACGAATGTTGCCGGCGGGCAGGTCAACATCATAGACATGCTGGCGCAGTGTTTTTTTAAAGAACTTTGGTAGTGCTATTAGAATCAACCTATTTGAAATTCTTTATCAACGTTTTAGTTCTACTGCTGTGTTACTGAAGTTTGCACTGAAATAGACTCGAAATGGCGTTTTTGTCGGGTTTCGGGTGTTGCCGGCGGGCAGATCCATATCATAGACACGCTGGCGCAGTGTTTTTTTAAAGCCTTTTGGTAGTGCTACTAAAATCTCACCATTTGAGACCGTTTATCACAGTTTTGGTTCTACTGCTGTATGATTGAAAGTTCGAAAGTAGTCAAAAACACGTCTGGTCGTCGGATGACGAGTGTTGCCGGCGGGCAGATCAACATCATAGACACGCTGGCGCAGTTTTTTAATGAAAGCCTTTTGGTAGTGCTACTAAAATCACACCATTTGAGATTGTTTATCGCAGTTTTTGTTCTACTGCTGTAGTACTGAAGTCGAATAACGGTACATTTGAACGTGCGTTTTCTGTCGGATAACGAATGTTGCCGGCGGGCAGGTCAACATCATAGACATGCTGGCGCAGTGTTTTTTTAAAGACCTATGGTAGTGCTACTAGAATCAACCTATTTGAAATTCTTTATCAACGTTTTAGTTCTACTGCTGTGTTACTGAAGTTTGCACTGAAATAGACTCGAAATGGCGTTTTTGTCGGGTTTCGGGTGTGCCGGCGGTCAGATCAATATCATAGACACGCTGGCGCAGTGTTTTTTTAAAGCCTTTTGATAGTGCTACTAAAATCTCACCATTTGAGACCGTTTATCACAGTTTTGGTTCTACTGCTGTATGATTGAAAGTTCAAAAGTAGTCAAAAACACGTCTGGTCGTCGGATGACGAGTGTTGCCGGCGGGCAGATCAACATCACAGACACGCTGGCGCAGTTTTTTATGAAAGCCTTTTGGTAGTGCTACTAAAATCACACCATTTGAGATTGTTTATCGCAGTTTTTGTTCTACTGCTGTAGTACTGAAGTCGAATAACGGTACATTTGAACGTGCGTTTTCTGTCGGATAACGAATGTTGCCGGCGGGCAGGTCAACATCATAGACATGCTGGCGCAGTGTTTTTTTAAAGAACTTTGGTAGTGCTATTAGAATCAACCTATTTGAAATTCTTTATCAACGTTTTAGTTCTACTGCTGTGTTACTGAAGTTTGCACTGAAATAGACTCGAAATGGCGTTTTTGTCGGGTTTCGGGTGTTGCCGGCGGGCAGATCCATATCATAGACACGCTGGCGCAGTGTTTTTTTAAAGCCTTTTGGTAGTGCTACTAAAATCTCACCATTTGAGACCGTTTATCACAGTTTTGGTTCTACTGCTGTATGATTGAAAGTTCAAAAGTAGTCAAAAACACGTCTGGTCGTCGGATGACGAGTGTTGCCGGCGGGCAGATCAACATCACAGACACGCTGGCGCAGTTTTTTATGAAAGCCTTTTGGTAGTGCTACTAAAATCACACCATTTGAGATTGTTTATCGCAGTTTTTGTTCTACTGCTGTAGTACTGAAGTCGAATAACGGTACATTTGAACGTGCGTTTTCTGTCGGATAACGAATGTTGCCTGCGGGCAGGTCAACATCATAGACATGCTGGCGCAGTGTTTTTTTAAAGAACTTTGGTAGTGCTATTAGAATCAACCTATTTGAAATTCTTTATCAACGTTTTAGTTCTACTGCTGTGTTACTGAAGTTTGCACTGAAATAGACTCGAAATGGCGTTTTTGTCGGGTTTCGGGTGTTGCCGGCGGGCAGATCCATATCATAGACACGCTGGCGCAGTGTTTTTTTAAAGCCTTTTGGTAGTGCTACTAAAATCTCACCATTTGAGACCGTTTATCACAGTTTTGGTTCTACTGCTGTATGATTGAAAGTTCGAAAGTAGTCAAAAACACGTCTGGTCGTCGGATGACGAGTGTTGCCGGCGGGCAGATCAACATCATAGACAAGCTGGCGCAGTTTTTTATGAAAGCCTTTTGGTAGTGCTACTAAAATCATACCATTTGAGATTGTTTATCGAAGGTTTTGTTCTACTGCTGTAGTACTGAAGTCGAATAACGGTACATTTGAACGTGCGTTTTCTGTCGGATAACGAATGTTGCCGGCGGGCAGGTCAACATCATAGACATGCTGGCGCAGTGTTTTTTTAAAGACCTTTGGTAGTGCTACTAGAATCAACCTATTTGAAATTCTTTATCAACGTTTTAGTTCTACTGCTGTGTTACTGAAGTTTGCACTGAAATAGACTCGAAATGGCGTTTTTGTCGGGTTTCGGGTGTGCCGGCGGTCAGATCAATATCATAGACACGCTGGCGCAGTGTTTTTTTAAAGCCTTTTGGTAGTGCTACTAAAATCTCACCAATAGAGACCGTTTATCACAGTTTTGGTTCTACTGCTGTATGATTGAAAGTTCGAAAGTAGTCAAAAACACGTCTGGTCGTCGGATGACGAGTGTTGCCGGCGGGCAGATCAACATCACAGACACGCTGGCGCAGTTTTTTATGAAAGCCTTTTGGTAGTGCTACTAAAATCACACCATTTGAGATTGTTTATCGCAGTTTTTGTTCTACTGCTGTAGTACTGAAGTCGAATAACGGTACATTTGAACGTGCGTTTTCTGTCGGATAACGAATGTTGCCGGCGGGCAGGTCAACATCATAGACATGCTGGCCCAGTGTTTTTCTAAAGAACTTTGGTAGTGCTACTAGAATCAACCCATTTGAAATTCTTTATCAACGTTTTAGTTCTACTGCTGTGTTACTGAAGTTTGCACTGAAATAGACTCGAAATGGCGTTTTTGTCGGGTTTCGGGTGTTGCCGGCGGGCAGATCCATATCATAGACACGCTGGCGCAGTGTTTTTTTAAAGCCTTTTGGTAGTGCTACTAAAATCACACCATTTGAGACCGTTTATCACAGTTTTGGTTCTACTGCTGTATGATTGAAAGTTCGAAAGTAGTCAAAAACACGTCTGGTCGTCGGATGACGAGTGTTGCCGGCGGGCAGATCAACATCATAGACACGCTGGCGCAGTTTTTTATGAAAGCCTTTTGGTAGTGCTACTAAAATCATACCATTTGAGATTGTTTATCGCAGTTTTTGTTCTACTGCTGTAGTACTGAAGTCGAATAACGGTACAATTGAACGTGCGTTTTCTGTCGGATAACGAATGTTGCCGGCGGGCAGGTCAACATCATAGACATGCTGGCGCAGTGTTTTTTTAAAGACCTTTGGTAGTGCTACTAGAATCAACCTATTTGAAATTCTTTATCAACGTTTTAGTTCTACTGCTGTGTTACTGAAGTTTGCACTGAAATAGACTCGAAATGGCGTTTTTGTCGGGTTTCGGGTGTGCCGGCGGTCAGATCAATATCATAGACACGCTGGCGCAGTGTTTTTTTAAAGCCTTTTGGTAGTGCTACTAAAATCTCACCATTTGAGACCGTTTATCACAGTTTTGGTTCTACTGCTGTATGATTGAAAGTTCGAAAGTAGTCAAAAACACGTCTGGTCGTCGGATGACGAGTGTTGCCGGCGGGCAGATCAACATCATAGACACGCTGGCGCAGTTTTTTATGAAAGCCTTTTGGTAGTGCTACTAAAATCACACCATTTGAGATTGTTTATCGCAGTTTTTGTTCTACTGCTGTAGTACTGAAGTCGAATAACGGTACATTTGAACGTGCGTTTTCTGTCGGATAACGAATGTTGCCGGCGGGCAGGTCAACATCATAGATATGCTGGCGCAGTGTTTTTTTAAAGAACTTTGGTAGTGCTACTAGAATCAACCTATTTGAAATTCTTTATCAACGTTTTAGTTCTACTGCTGTGTTACTGAAGTTTGCACTGAAATAGACTTGAAATGGCGTTTTTGTCGGGTTTCGGGTGTTGCCGGCGGTCAGATCAATATCATAGACACGCTGGCGCAGTGTTTTTTTAAAGCCTTTTGGTAGTGCTACTAAAATCTCACCATTTGAGACCGTTTATCACAGTTTTGGTTCTACTGCTGTATGATTGAAAGTTCGAAAGTAGTCAAAAACACGTCTGGTCGTCGGATGACGAGTGTTGCCGGCGGGCAGATCAACATCATAGACACGCTGGCACAGTTTTTTATAAAAGCATTTTGGTAGTGCTACTAAAATCACACCATTTGAGATTGTTTATCGCAGTTTTTGTTCTACTGCTGTAGTACTGAAGTCGAATAACGGTACATTTGAACGTGCGTTTTCTGTCGGATAACGAATGTTGCCGGCGGGCAGGTCAACATCATAGACATGCTGGCGCAGTGTTTTTTTAAAGACCTTTGGTAGTGCTACTAGAATCAACCTATTTGAAATTCTTTATCAACGTTTTAGTTCTACTGCTGTGTTACTGAAGTTTGCACTGAAATAGACTCGAAATGGCGTTTTTGTCGGGTTTCGGGTGTGCCGGCGGTCAGATCAATATCATAGACACGCTGGCGCAGTGTTTTTTTTAAAGCCTTTTGGTAGTGCTACTAAAATCTCACTATTTGAGACCGTTTATCACAGTTTTGGTTCTACTGCTGTATGATTGAAAGTTCGAAAGTAGTCAAAAACACGTCTGGTCGTCGGATGACGAGTGTTGCCGGCGGGCAGATCAACATCATAGACACGCTGGCGCAGTTTTTTATGAAAGCCTTTTGGTAGTGCTACTAAAATCACACCATTTGAGATTGTTTATCGCAGTTTTTGTTCTACTGCTGTAGTACTGAAATCGAATAACGGTACATTTGAACGTGCGTTTTCTGTCGGATAACGAATGTTGCCGGCGGGCAGGTCAACATCATAGACATGCTGGCGCAGTGTTTTTTTAAAGACCTTTGGTAGTGCTACTAGAATCAACCTATTTGAAATTCTTTATCAACGTTTTAGTTCTACTGCTGTGTTACTGAAGTTTGCACTGAAATAGACTCGAAATGGCGTTTTTGTCGGGTTTCGGGTGTGCCGGCGGTCAGATCAATATCATAGACACGCTGGCGCAGTGTTTTTTTAAAGCCTTTTGATAGTGCTACTAAAATCTCACCATTTGAGACCGTTTATCACAGTTTTGGTTCTACTGCTGTATGATTGAAAGTTCAAAAGTAGTCAAAAACACGTCTGGTCGTCGGATGACGAGTGTTGCCGGCGGGCAGATCAACATCACAGACACGCTGGCGCAGTTTTTTATGAAAGCCTTTTGGTAGTGCTACTAAAATCACACCATTTGAGATTGTTTATCGCAGTTTTTGTTCTACTGCTGTAGTACTGAAGTCGAATAACGGTACATTTGAACGTGCGTTTTCTGTCGGATAACGAATGTTGCCTGCGGGCAGGTCAACATCATAGACATGCTGGCGCAGTGTTTTTTTAAAGAACTTTGGTAGTGCTATTAGAATCAACCTATTTGAAATTCTTTATCAACGTTTTAGTTCTACTGCTGTGTTACTGAAGTTTGCACTGAAATAGACTCGAAATGGCGTTTTTGTCGGGTTTCGGGTGTTGCCGGCGGGCAGATCCATATCATAGACACGCTGGCGCAGTGTTTTTTTAAAGCCTTTTGGTAGTGCTACTAAAATCTCACCATTTGAGACCGTTTATCACAGTTTTGGTTCTACTGCTGTATGATTGAAAGTTCGAAAGTAGTCAAAAACACGTCTGGTCGTCGGATGACGAGTGTTGCCGGCGGGCAGATCAACATCATAGACAAGCTGGCGCAGTTTTTTATGAAAGCCTTTTGGTAGTGCTACTAAAATCATACCATTTGAGATTGTTTATCGCAGGTTTTGTTCTACTGCTGTAGTACTGAAGTCGAATAACGGTACATTTGAACGTGCGTTTTCTGTCGGATAACGAATGTTGCCGGCGGGCAGGTCAACATCATAGACATGCTGGCGCAGTGTTTTTTTAAAGACCTTTGGTAGTGCTACTAGAATCAACCTATTTGAAATTCTTTATCAACGTTTTAGTTCTACTGCTGTGTTACTGAAGTTTGCACTGAAATAGACTCGAAATGGCGTTTTTGTCGGGTTTCGGGTGTGCCGGCGGTCAGATCAATATCATAGACACGCTGGCGCAGTGTTTTTTTAAAGCCTTTTGGTAGTGCTACTAAAATCTCACCAATAGAGACCGTTTATCACAGTTTTGGTTCTACTGCTGTATGATTGAAAGTTCGAAAGTAGTCAAAAACACGTCTGGTCGTCGGATGACGAGTGTTGCCGGCGGGCAGATCAACATCACAGACACGCTGGCGCAGTTTTTTATGAAAGCCTTTTGGTAGTGCTACTAAAATCACACCATTTGAGATTGTTTATCGCAGTTTTTGTTCTACTGCTGTAGTACTGAAGTCGAATAACGGTACATTTGAACGTGCGTTTTCTGTCGGATAACGAATGTTGCCGGCGGGCAGGTCAACATCATAGACATGCTGGCGCAGTGTTTTTCTAACGAACTTTGGTAGTGCTACTAGAATCAACCCATTTGAAATTCTTTATCAACGTTTTAGTTCTACTGCTGTGTTACTGAAGTTTGCACTGAAATAGACTCGAAATGGCGTTTTTGTCGGGTTTCGGGTGTTGCCGGCGGGCAGATCCATATCATAGACACGCTGGCGCAGTGTTTTTTTAAAGCCTTTTGGTAGTGCTACTAAAATCTCACCATTTGAGACCGTTTATCACAGTTTTGGTTCTACTGCTGTATGATTGAAAGTTCGAAAGTAGTCAAAAACACGTCTGGTCGTCGGATGACGAGTGTTGCCGGCGGGCAGATCAACATCATAGACACGCTGGCGCAGTTTTTTATGAAAGCCTTTTGGTAGTGCTACTAAAATCATACCATTTGAGATTGTTTATCGCAGTTTTTGTTCTACTGCTGTAGTACTGAAGTCGAATAACGGTACAATTGAACGTGCGTTTTCTGTCGGATAACGAATGTTGCCGGCGGGCAGGTCAACATCATAGACATGCTGGCGCAGTGTTTTTTTAAAGACCTTTGGTAGTGCTACTAGAATCAACCTATTTGAAATTCTTTATCAACGTTTTAGTTCTACTGCTGTGTTACTGAAGTTTGCACTGAAATAGACTCGAAATGGCGTTTTTGTCGGGTTTCGGGTGTGCCGGCGGTCAGATCAATATCATAGACACGCTGGCGCTGTGTTTTTTTAAAGCCTTTTGGTAGTGCTACTAAAATCTCACCATTTGAGACCGTTTATCACAGTTTTGGTTCTACTGCTGTATGATTGAAAGTTCGAAAGTAGTCAAAAACACGTCTGGTCGTCGGATGACGAGTGTTGCCGGCGGGCAGATCAACATCATAGACACGCTGGCGCAGTTTTTTATGAAAGCCTTTTGGTAGTGCTACTAAAATCACACCATTTGAGATTGTTTATCGCAGTTTTTGTTCTACTGCTGTAGTACTGAAGTCGAATAACGGTACATTTGAACGTGCGTTTTCTGTCGGATAACGAATGTTGCCGGCGGGCAGGTCAACATCTGTCACAAAATGTCACGGGTAGAGCGTACTGGTCGCATATAGCTCTTGTATCGGTTACACCCAAAATCTATTGTTCGAGTTGAAACAATTTCACAATATTCATGATCTATTCATGTAACACGTAAAAGCGTGCACATTTTAAGTGGCCGCCAGAGAGGCCGTGTCATAAGTTTAGTTTTGTGCTAATGCATGTAAACGTATAGGTATATTTTCCTTAAACGGCAAAATTGTATAAGGGCCTCGCGTGTAGATTCAATACTGTAGATTTAGCCACGTTTGTCACGGACTGAACGGGGCAAATAATGATTTGGGCGTAATGTTTGCTATAAAACCCATTGTCTTCTAGCTATCGCCGGGATCATCGATAGTGCTTTGTTGGAACAGAGATTGGACGGCAAATTTCACAGGCAACATGTGGTTAGTAATTTTATTAAACTTTTATCGTATATTTGTATTCAGTGGGCGGCGCCATCTTGTTTGGCGGTTACGACATCCGGTTAGCATTGATGTTTCTCAAACATAACTTTAGACTAGCATATGATTTTGAAGTTACTTTATTAGATGTAATTATTGTAATTGATCATTAATTGTAAAACAATATTAATTTGATAACAGTGGATATTAGGTGCATTAGTTAACGTTGGCGTATAACTCGGTGATTGTAATACACGATTGTCAACATTAGTTAACAATGAGATGAGTGACAAGAATAAATGCGTGCATGCATAACTCAGTGAGTGTAATATATGAGTAATTTGATCATGTTTATATTACATGTATTAGGGGCATTGATTAACAGCGACGTACATAGCGTACATATGGCGTTGTAGAATATGTATACATTGCTACTCCTCATTAGTACAGCTTGCATATATTGATTGAATAATGATTTGTTTGGGTAATGATAATTATACAAGATTGTTATGTTTGTCAACCGACATCTAAAACGTATGTATAATTACAGCCTAAGCCATCCAGGATATAAGCCATCCAGGGTTGGAAATAAGCCATCCAGGATATAAGCCATCCAGGGTTGGAGTAAGCCATCTAGGTTTGGATATCCAGGAGTGGAGCTAAGCTTCCACGGCTAACGTTACAAGCGGTGGAGACGGTCCCCGTACCTGCGCAGCCAGGTTTTACTAACGACAACCCCCGGGACACAAGGTGGGCCCGTTACCAGTCCTCACTGGAGGAATATCGTTCACAATCTCAGTGGAGATTAACTATCATTGCATCGCGTCATCAACCCTTACAGAAGGCATTTGATGACAATCATCCATTGAATTCGCGCATCGTCATCTTCATGAGCTCTCGCGCATCACAGTTATCGCGCTAGATCAACATTGTTATAGCTTTAACAACACTTTAGTGTCTTAGACATTCAGTATTTATAGCAATACTAAGAACGTCTTAAACGTTCAGGAGAACATTCTTTTCATAGTTCATTTGTGTGTTCGCTTGTTTTTTTAGATCATTGTATATATATTAAACATATTTTAAAAGTTGCATTAAACTTATGTAAATGCATTCACCGTCATTGATTCTTTCCTGAGTTAGCCCAACCACTAAGGTCATCCTGTGACAACATCATAGACATGCTGGCGCAGTGTTTTTTTAAAGAACTTTGGTAGTGCTACTAGTGCTTCAAACCGCATAAACGCTGCAAAAATGAAAATCAATTCCTAATTGATCAAGACACTCCTCAGTCCCATATACTAATTCAATTTGTATTCCATACCACGGTGTCCATACGTAAACGCAGAAATGAGACTACTCTGGATGGTTTATAAAAATCACCAGTTTCGGTGAAGATGCATTGCTTAAACAGTTTTGCTTTAAAAGGATTTAACAAGGCCTACTTGGTTCTAATCTCATGAAGTACCAAGCCAGGAGAATCAAATATAGCTATCATAGTTTTATGTTATGTATCGGTACTACAATAAGATTGTGGATCTGCATGTAGGAAGCTTGAACGCGAAAACGGTATGTGAAACTGTCACAAATGTAAGGCAATGTAAATGTAAATCTTACACACATGTTAAAACAACACACACTTACATGTGAAAACGACCTGGGGACAAATGTTATACAACACTCTATATTCATGAACATGTTTTTTTACTTCACCACTCACATTTAACAGACACACACAGAGAAAATGGCTAAGATAAATGTTATCATGTTTACACGATTGACTTTTTCACGATTTTGACAAAAGAACAGTTTTGACTACAGTCATGACATTTTGCATATAGTGCTGAGCTTTAATCTACAATGGCCCTGGAGTTACGTGTACCTCCATCACAGGGCTGATTTATGTTTAATTTAAATATAGGAGACACTTTAACAAATCTTTTTAGAAACTAATGTGGGTGTTCTTGCGAAATCTTCAACAAACTAACGGAACGAGGACACCACTACTTTAAGATTATTTTTTTTATCAAAGAATACCCTTTAATGCTATCCTTTTATGATCCTTTTATGGACGTTTGCTTAATATTGATATGCAAAAAAAGTGAAAGATTGCCGTGTGTCCCTCAAAGAAATTAAATAAATTGTTATTTTGTTTGTTTGGATGTGCTTCCTTATTTTGAATAACTTACAAAACAATAAATGTGTTGTTTACAAAACAATCATTTATTTTAAAAGATATTCATGGCATCATGACATTTTGGAAGACAAACACCTTTTTGCCGTTAAAATATTGATAAACTAGATCCACGTGCATAGTTCGCACTTAAAGCTAAAAACATCATTCTACATTGCTGTAATATGTTCTTCTTATTTATCAAGCCCCGTGTGGTTCCGGGGGCCCCCGTTTGGTCACGGGGCAAAGAATAGGGCCACTGCAGATCCCTTTGGAAGGGTAGGCAGAGGGGTAGAATCCCCCCCAAATTCATGTTCATTTTATCATTTTTTGTTCATGTTCATTAAAGGTCTACATCATGATCCCTGCATTGTTTCAGGTGCTATCTCGCTCGCATCAAAAGAGCAGTGGCAGAAAAACAATAACGTGGCTCCAGCGTCAATGGAGTTTCTACGATAGAATTTGCAGCAACTCTGCAGTTCAGGGTGAGAAGGTTCTAGGCCCATTTTCCATATTTTATCTCGATGTACATGGAAGATGAGCCTGGCATGTTCATGCCTGTTAGGCGCCATATAACCTTTTCATGTGTTGGTGCGCCTTAACACCCCAATTCAATTCAATTCTTATTTATCAAACTACGCGTGCAGTGATACACGGTAACTTAAACTCTGTAACTCATTCGCAAGTTATATGGCGGGAACCAAAGAACACTGCTGGTACTGGAGCAGACAGGAACACGTGGTCTTCCAAAAAACGACAATCTAAGCAGACGACTGGTTGCAGTGTCGCATTCTGTTGAACTGGTAACACTGGATTTACTGCGCCGGAGAAGGTAATAAGAAGAAGCTGATTTTATATACACAACGCGCAATTATTATACCAACCTTTTGAATAAAACAGGGTAGATCTATATTAACATTTCCCCCGATTGTCCGTCTGTTCTGTCCATCCGTCCATCCGTCTATCCCTCCGTCCGTCCGTTACCATATCTTCTCCTGAACTGCTGAACTTCAATCAAACTTAGTGTACGACTTCCTCATATGATAACGGCGTGCATTTAGACTCCGCACCAACATTTTCATAATTTTTATAGAGCATCATCAAAACAACTGACCAATCAGTGACCAGAAATAAGACATAACCAATACATTCTGGTAGATAATAAACTCGGTATTTATCCTTGATGTTCAACCAAGTTTACTCTTAAAATTAAGGTATCTACAGTGTGATTCTTTTAAAACCCCTGTCTGTTTCATGCACATTCATGCAAATTGATTCAATATATGTATCTTTTAAAATCAAAATCTTGAAAATGATCATCTTTTTACTCTGCCAAAGATTTTTATTTTACTATAAAAACCGAGTAACTCAAATTGTATCACCTACTGAAAATAAAATAAAATCTCAACATCTCAGCAATGCAAAATTATGAATTAGATAACTTATTTGTTCTGCATGGTTTGATACATCGTATATTGAATGAAAAAATATATATGTAAAGTAAGCCTTTGACCCGTTGGTTAGAGAAAATATATTCCATAAACTTATACAATATGGAGTCCGAGGAAAAAATCTAAATATTATTAAATCATTGTATACAAATATAATCAAGAGTTACATATGAAAACCAGCTTAGTGGCAGTTTTGGCTGTTTTCTGGGAAAGACCCATGGGATTGTTTGTTATCTTTCATATTTTCCATGTATGTGAATGACTTAGAACATTGCATAGTTTTAAAGGTATCGATACTAGAATGTCAAAGCTGTTACTACTCCCATATGCTGATGACATAGTGATATTTTCGAATACCGAACAAGGGCCACAAGATATATTAGATATACTGCACAGTTATTATTAAAAATTTGGTGGTCAGATAAATTCACATAAAATCATATATGAATAAATTTACGGACTTATCTGTAAGCCATACTTTAGACATTTTTTCGACAAACTCAGTTTGGCCATTTTAAATTATAGCGCAGAGGTATTCGGATTCTCAAAGGCGGAAAGGCTATAAAAAGTACACCTTAAATTGTGAAAACAGCTTTTATGTGTTAAGACACAAACTCAAAACAAGTTCGCATATGGAGAACTCGGGAGAGACCCTTTAAAAAGTCAACGTATGGTTTATATCCTAAGATTCTGGTTAGAAATTATACGCATCTCAAGTTAAAGGATTATTGGAACGAACAGGATTTAATGGAGTTAGAAATGAGAAGAAAACACAACATACTTCATTAATATATTTAAACAACCAGTTAAGGATATGTTTATACAAAATTGGAATGTCAAATTATTGGCTTCCACTAGAGCTAGTACGTAAAAAATAAGATCAGATTTCAGGTTGAAATATTATTTAGACATACTCCAATATAAATAAATTTAGGACTTTCCTTTTACAAATCTTAGATTCTCTAGTCATGAACGTGAAGTTGGCAGAAGCAGTAGAATTCCACTTTGTATAGGAGTTTCCACAAAATCATGATATAAGCAAAGAATATGTTAACACATATTTCAGGAAACGGCTAAACATACCAAAATGTATAGAACTTATGACAACAGAAAGCACGAACTTATTAAAGAACCTGTCAGTTTTCAGTCATAAGAGACATATTTTATAAATAACTATCACCTTTCTACGTGTTTTGTCCACAAACATAAATGTACTTTTGCCATTACTGATGACTATTCGTTTCAAAAATATAAGTATTTGTTGTAAAATAATGTTAAACTAAAAACATATGCCTTGAAACTTAAAAAACATACACATTGTCATTAATTATAAATGTTGATTGTATTTCATATACATGTTTATATATGTATGTACTATTTACATGTGAACTGTTGGGCGTAATGCCTTTTGTTTATGTGTGTAATATTATTAATATAATTGTAATGTTCTTTACAAAGATCACTGACAACGATACTCACAAGAGGAGTATCTTCGTAAATAAACAGAATTAAGCTATATATATATACACTGGTGTTTTATGTCATTAGTATAGTAGGGTATTATTTTTGCCTTTGAACTGTTACTTTCAACTTCTAAAATCATAACAAGAGACCCAAGAGGGCCTGTATCGCTCTACTGGTTAAAATGAATACTAGGTTATGTATGATTATATGAAAAGTTAGAATATACATGTAAAAACATTTAAGGGCGATAACTGTTGTTATTGATTACATCGGGATGTTGTTTAATATGTGCGAGCTTTTATTGATATCAACAAACTGGCAGATAAAAAGTAAAGGTCTTATCAACTTAATGAGGCCAACAAGGGTATATTTAAGAAAACCAAGGGCTATAACTCTGACCCTACCTAACTACCAATGTTCAGGCCAATAGATCATTCCTCATTAAAGAAATTGTGCGGACACCATTTGTTCTATTATTAGTAACAGTGACCTTGACCTCAGTTAACTCAAATGGAATCCCAAGTTTGTTTTTCATATAAGGTTCTTGCATACCATGTTTCAGGCCAATATCTCATTACTAATAAAAGTTTTAATTGTGAAAACTAATTTTCTGTTTTTAGTTACAGTGACCTTGACCTCAGTGACCCCAATTACAATCCCAATCTTCCTTTTTCATAATAAGCTACCTACACATCAATATTCAGGTCAAGATCTCATACCTAACTAAAGTTAGTGTGCGGAAATCATATTTTATTTTTAGTAACCGTAACCTTGACATTGACCCTAGTGACCCAGATGAATTCTGAAGCTTAATTTTCATATAAGATACATGCACACGAAGATTCGGACCAGTATCTCAATCCCAGGTAAAGTTATTGAGCGGAAATTGATTTTCTATTGTTAAGTAAAATTGACCTTGACCCTGCAAACCCATGTCTCATATCTCATTGACAAGTTATTGAGCGGAAATTGTTTTCCATTTTCAGTAACAGTGACCTTGACCTTGATCCCAGTGACTCAAATGTATTCACAGGCTTATTTTTCATATAAGCTACCAACACATCAAGTTTCGTGTCAAGATCTCATTCCTAACTGAAGTTATTGAGAGGATATATACTACCTATATTTATTAACAGTGACCTTGACCTTGACCACAGTGATTCGAAATGCGATCCCAAGATGCTTTTTGAATGACGCTACCTAAGAACCAAGTGTCAGGTCAATATTTCATTCATGGTTATAAGAAAAATAAAATCCCTTTAACGAGGCAAATATATATAGGTTTACCACCATTAATCGAATTTAGTTCCTATTAAAAAAGTAATGCCTTCTTTTTTGTTGAAAGGCCGGATTTTAAGTAGGGAAACATAGCGCATTTCTATTCGATTTTGTTGTTGTATTTATAAAAAGTGTATATGTTTTAATGGCTGATTGACGAGCATTTTCCATTGTTTTCGAATCTACAGGTTTACATGCAAACACTTTGTTAGCAACTTCATGAGCAACAACTTTCTTACTTATCTTGTGACCGCAGTTTCTTACGAGTTTTCAAAGGCAGTTCTATTTTTCTATATGAAAATGACATTGTTGCATTATCCAAGCTTGAATTAAAGTTGCAGCAAATCATCAATATATGTAGCATTTTAACAATGAGTTCTATGGGGAATGTAATTAGTGGTTTCATACCTATATAGCATTTTTTCAAGAAAACTCCAGTGTAACCGGTCTGAACTGGGTTTAAACTAGTTTGACCTTTCATTAATATTAACAATCGGGCCAAGTTTGTTAAAGATCCAACGAAAAATGAAGTTTCTATAATGTTAGCAGTTGTGCCAGCGTGTCTATGATGTTGATCTGCCCGCCGGCAACACTCGTTATCCGACGACCAGACGTGTTTTTGACTACTTTCGAACTTCCAATCATACAGCAGTAGAACCAAAACTGTGATAAACGGTCTGAAATGGTGTGATTTTAGTAGCACTACCAAAAGGCTTTAAAAAAACACTGCGTCAGCGTGTCTATGATATTGATCTGCCCGCCGGCAACACCCGAAACCCGACAAAAACGCCATTTCGAGTCTATTTCAGTGCAAACTTCAGTAACACAGCAGTAGAACTAAAACGTTGATAAATAATTTCAAATAGGTTGATTCTAGTAGCACTACCAAAGGTCTTTAAAAAAACACTGCGCCAGCATGTCTATGATGTTGACCTGCCCGCCGGCAACACTCGTTATCCGACAGAAAACACACGTTCAACTGTACCGTTATTCGACTTCAGTACTACAGCAGTAGAACAAAAACTGCGATAAACAATCTCAAATGATGTGATTATAGTAGCACTAACAAAAGGCTTTCATAAAAAACTGCGCCAGCGTGTCTATGATGTTGATCTGCCCGCCGGCAACACTCGTTATCCGACGACCAGACGTGTTTTTGACTACTTTCGAACTTTCAATCATACAGCAGTAGAACCAAAACTGTGATAAACGGTCTGAAATGGTGTGATTTTAGGAGAACTACCAAAAGGCTTTAAAAAAACACTGCGCCAGCGTGTCTATGATATTGATATGCCCGCCGGCAACACCCGAAACCCGACAAAAACACCATTTCTAGTCTATTTCAGTGCAAACTTCAGTAACACAGCAGTAGAACTAAAACGTTGATAAATAATTTCAAATAGGTTGATTCTAGTAGCACTACCAAAGGTCTTTAAAAAAACACTGCGCCAGCATGCCCATGATGTTGACCTGCCCGCCGGCAACACTCGTTATCCGACAGAAAACGCACGTTCAAATGTACCGTTATTCGACTTCAGTACTATAGCAGTAGAACAAAAACTGCGATATACAATCTCAAATGATGTGATTTTAGTAGCACTACCAAAGGGCTTTTATAAAAAACTGCGCCAGCGTGTCTATGATGTTGATCTAACCGCCGGCAACACTCGTTATCCGACGACCAGACGTGTTTTTGACTACTTTCGAACTTTCAATCATACAGCAGTAGAACCAACACTGTGATAAACGGTCTGAAATGGTGTGATTTTAGTAGCACTACCAAAATGCTTTAAAAAAACACTCCGCCAGCGTGTCTATGATATTGATCTGCCCGCCGGCAACACCCGAAACCCGACAAAAACGCCATTTCGAGTCTATTTCAGTGCAAACTTCAGTAACACAGCAGTAGAACTAAAACGTTGATAAATAATTTCAAATAGGTTGATTCTAGTAGCACTACCAAAGGTCTTTAAAAAAACACTGCGCCAGCATGTCTATGATGTTGACCTGCCCGCCGGCAACACTCGTTATCCGACAGAAAACGAACGTTCAACTGTACCGTTATTCGACTTCAGTACTACAGCAGTAGAACAAAAACTGCGATAAACAATCTCAAATGATGTGATTTAAGTAGCACTACCAAAAGGCTTTCATAAAAAACTGCGCCAGCGTGTCTATGATGTTGATCTGCCCGCCGGCAACGCTCGTTATCCGACGACCAGACGTGTTTTTGACTACTTTCGAACTTTCAATCATACAGCAGTAGAACCAAAACTGTGATAAACGGTCTGAAATGGTGTGATTTTAGTAGGACTACCAAAAGGCTTTAAAAAAACACTGCGCCAGCGTGTCTATGATATTGATCTGCCCGCCGGCAACACCCGAAACCCGACAAAAACACTATTTCGAGTCTATTTCAGTGCAAACTTCAGTAACACAGCAGTAGGACTAAAACGTTGATAAATAATTTTAAATAGGTTGATTCTAGTAGCACTACCAAAGGTCTTTAAAAAAACACTGCGCCAGCATGTCTATGATGTTGCCTGCCCGCCGGCAACACTCGTTATCCGACAGAAAACGCACGTTCAACTGTACCGTTATTCGACTTCAGTACTACAGCAGTAGAACAAAAACTGCGATAAACAATCTCAAATGATGTGATTTTAGTAGCACTACCATTAGGCTTTTATAAAAAACTGTGCCAGCGTGTCTTTGATGTTGATCTGCCCGCCGGCAACACTCGTTATCCGACGACCAGACTTTTTTTTGACTACTTTCGAACTTCCAATCATACAGCAGTAGAACCAAAACTGTGATAAACGGTCTAAAATGGTGTGATTTTAGTAGCACTACCAAAAGGCTTTAAAAAAACACTGCGCCAGCGTGTCTATGATATTGATCTGCACGCCGGCAACATTCGAAACCCGACAAAAACGCCATTTCGAGTCTATTTCAGTGCAAACTTCAGTAACACAGCAGTAGAACTAAAACGTTGATAAATAATTTCAAATAGGTTGATTCTAGTGGCACTACTAAAGGTCTTTAAAAAAACACTGCGCCAGCATGCCCATGATGTTGACCTGCCCGCCGGCAACACTCGTTATCCGACAGAAAACGCACGTTCAACTGTACCGTTATTCGACTTCAGTACTACAGCAGTAGAACAAAAACTGCGATAAACAGTCGCAAATGATGTGATTATAGTAGCACTACCAAAAGGCTTTCATAAAAAACTGCGCCAGCGTGTCTATGATGTTGATCTGCCCGCCGGCAACACTCGTCATCCGACGACCAGACGTGTTTTAAACTACTTTCGAACTTTCAATCATACAGCAGTAGAACTAAAACTGTGATAAACGGTCTCAAATGGTGAGATTTTAGTAGCACTACCAAAAGGCTTTGAAAAAACACTGCGCCAGCATGTCTATGATGTTGATCTGCCCGCCGGCAACATTCGTTATCCGACAGAAAACCCACGTTCAAATGTACCGCTGTACAGACTTCAGTACTACAGCAGTAGAACAAAAACTGCGATAAACAATCTCAAATGATGTGATTTTAGTAGCACTACCAAAAGGATTTAAAAAAACAGTGCGCCAGCGTGTCTATGTGGTTGATCTGCCCGCCGGCAACACCCGAAACCCGACGACCAGACGTGTTTTTGACTACTTTCGAACTTTCAATCATACAGCAGTAGAACCAAAATTGTGATAAACGGTCTCAAATGGTGTGATTTTAGTAGCACTACCAAAATGCTTTAAAAAATAGCTGCGCCAGCGTGTCAATGTGGTTGATCTGCCCGCCGGCAACACCCGAAATCCGACGTCCAGACGTGTTTTTTTACTACTTTCGAACTTTCAATCATACAGCAGTAGAACTAAAATTGTGATAAATGGTCTGAAATGGTGTGATTGTAGTAGCACTACTAAAAGGCTTTAAAAAACGATGCGCCAGCGTGTTTATGATGTTGATCTGCCCGCCGGCAACACTCGTTATCCGACGACCATACGTGTTTTACTACTTTCGAACTTTCAATCATACAGCAGTAGCAATAGCAGTAGCGAAAGGGGTTGTCTGTTAAACATGATTGTGGGAAAGTAGAAACAACATACTTGCGCAAAGAAAACCGATGATCATATATCGTCGTAATTAAGATGATATTGACTCTACTGCCGCTACTGCTGGCAGTAGCTACTGCTACTGCTGCTACTGCTGGCAGTAGTTAGCAGTAGCAGTAGCAGTAGCAATAGCAGAAGCAAACATATGATGTTTGCGAAAGATGCGAAAGGGGTGATAGTGGGAAAGTAGAAACAACATACTTGCGCAAAGAAATATCATTTATCGATAATCATATATCGTAGTAATTAAAATGACTATTGGCTCTACTGCTGCTACTGCTGGCAGTAGCTACTGCTACTGCTGCTACTGCTGGCAGTAGTTAGCAGTAGCAGTAGCAGTAGCAATAGCAGTAGGAAACATATGATTGTTGCGAAATATGCGAAAGGGGTTGTCTGCTAAATATGACGGTGGGAAAGTAGAAACAACATAATGCGCAAAGAAAAACACTTGCGATGAATATACCTACTGAGATGGTGTTCTACTGCTAGCAGTATCTACTGCTACTGCTGCTACTGCTGGCAGTTACTACTGCTACTGCTGCAATTGCTGGCAGTAGTTAGCAGTAGCAGTAGCAGTAGCAATAGCAGTAGGAAACATATGATTGTTGCGAAATATGCGAAAGGGGTTGTCTGCTAAATATGACGGTGGGAAAGTAGAAACAACATAATGCGCAAAGAAAAACACTTGCGATGAATATACCTACTGAGATGGTGTTCTACTGCTAGCAGTATCTACTGCTACTGCTGCTACTGCTGGCAGTAACTACTGCTACTGCTGCTACTGCTGGCAGTAACTACTGCTACTGCTGCTACTGCTGGCAGTAACTACTGCTACTGCTGCTACTGCTGGCAGTAACAGCAGTAGCAGTAGCAGTAGCAGTAGCTACTGCTACTGCTGCTACTGCTACTGCCAACTTCACGTTCATGATAAAGATGGAGATCCCCGGGAATCTATTATTACTCCAGCCGATGTCAGCTCGCGCGATCGAGACAATCATGGTACAATTGTTCCAGATACTATAAATAACTCGGAGAGTGCGACCCCGATAAATGACAGTTCATAGACGAACGCGGAGAAGGCTCTCTTACGATGTGCCTTATTGAATATACAGGGTTTAGTGACAAAAAGAGTAAACAAATTAAAAACGAATGAATTAAAAGCTGTTTTTGATAATCATGATATTGTTTTATTAACAGAAACGTGGGCAAATGAATTTTCGGACCTATATGTTGATAATTTTGAATACTTTGTTTTGAATAGAACCGAAAATAAAAAATCGAGTAAACGAAATTCAGGTGGCATTATTGTGTATCTCAGAAACGAATATGTGACAGATGAATCTCTTATTTTTCAAAGCTGTGATGATATTATATGCATTTAAGATTGATGGTAACAAATTGTCTTTGCAAAATGATTTATTGGTATGCTTGTGTTATGTCGTTCCAGAGAGCAGTAGTAGACAAGCGTTGATTGAAACGAATATTTTTGATAGAATTATTGATTTTATTACATCTGTAAATGTAAAATATGAAAAAGGTTTAAATTTTGTTTTATGCGGTGATATGAATAGCCGAACTGCTGGATTGGCCGATTACGTTATTGATGATAGCGATATACATATGCAGTTATTACCCGATGAGTACACATGTGATGATGAACTTAAACGATTTTCGCAGGATAACAGTAGGAACGCCAGCCCTATGGCGTATGAATATTTATCAAACAAGGTCACGTGATAAAATCGATAACAAAATGACATTATCGGGAAAATTGTCACTGGTCAGATTTCTTCACCTCTCATTTATAAACTGTGATTATAACAAAACACCATCACAGATCGTTGTTAAAGTAATAATATTCACAAACTACATTGGTCGAACAGAATTGGTGTACACTTTGTGTAATTCCCATTAATAGTTAAAGGTATTTTTCAAAGGGATGAATTTAGGTTGTTTTAAGGTTTAAATTGCCAAAAATGCGCTTTTAAATCAAAATCGATTTATTTTGTCATTTTAGAAGCGAGAATAAAAACAAATGCTTGTACGCGTAGATAAATCTTTCCTCTGTCCATATGCAAATTTTTAATGAAATCGGAGACAAGTACTTTTTTTTCCCCAAAATTAACTAACATGACCCACGGACTCAAAGACGGCATAATGCATCTACATTTACAGACGCGACCGGGTACACAATAAATGAAATAATTCCATTATTTCAATAATTCCATTATTTCAATACATATATTTCAAATGTATGTATCCATGCATTCCAGATTAAATTTCTGATCTATACATGCTTTTGTTTTATGCCGGAGTGCTCAGAATAGGTTTTAACAAACAAAATTGTAACGGTACGTCGGGAAAGGAAATGAGGATTGTGAAAATATATGTTGCAGTGCTAATTTTCTGAATCCGAAAAAAATGCAAAAAAATTAAGTTTTAACAGCGAGAATGAATTTTTTTTCACGAAAGTGTTCATTGACATGTCTACTATTAAAACCCAAAATTTAAAGTCAATCAGAAAAAAGTACTTTTTTTTCCCCAAAATTAACAAAGTACACCGTGTTCGCTAAAATATGAACAATCGCCTTTCGAAGTTAATGTACACGCGGGATATAAAACCATGAAATTATGAAATCCTTTTTAAGAGATATATTGATTTCAACATTGTTCTGTATTTAATAAATTATTAGAGTAGAATGTTCACCGTTTTTTTCAAGGACACCATTACGGTAGTATCCCTGCAGCCCCGCCCCTCATTCCACCCCCACCACCCTCCATACCGTATTGATTAGGCTGCTAATGCACAGTTTTAATCAAATTCGATTTATTTCATCATTTTAGAAGCGAGAGAAAAAAACAAAAGCATGTACGCGTAAATACATCTTTCCTCTGTAGATATGTAAAATATAAAAAAAATCGGAGGCAAGTACTTTTTTCCCCCGAAAATTAACAAAGTACACCGTAATCGTTTAAATACGCCGAATCGACGTTCCAAATCGATCTTCGCACGGAATAAAATTGTGGAATTATGAATTCATTTATAAAGATAAATCGATTTCAGCATTGTTCAGTAGTTGTTATATTATTGATGTAGTATGTTAACAGTATTTATGAGAGCAACATTACGGTAGTATCCCTCCAACCCCGTGGGTTTCCCCCCTCCAACCCGTACACACAATACGTTGTGTATTACTGAGAATGCGCCTTTTATTCAAATCGATTTATTTCGTCATTTTAGAAGCGAGCATAATAACAAAATCATATAGATACATCTCTCCTCTGTATATATGTAGAATTTCAATAAACGGAGACAAGTACTAATTAAGTAACAGGACCGTCCGACCCAAAGACGGCAACATTCATATTCATTAAGGAAAGACGACCTGCTACAGAAACAATTATATAATTTCGTTATGTAAACACATATATTTAAAATGTATGTGTTCATGTATTTTACACTAACTTTTTTATCTATACATGCTTTGGGTTTATGTCAGAGTGGCCAATTTATTTTAACAAACAATGTTGCAACGGTATATCGGAAAATGAAATCATGATGGCGGCAACATACGTTGCAGAGTTAATTTTCGAAACCAGAAAAAGCGATAAACTAATATAAGTTTAACAGGCAGAAAGAAGTATATTCTTTTAACTGTTCGTTTCGAGGGGGCGACTCGAGTTTTAAAGAAAGCAAGATTGGTATGTGTCCCTTTAACCAAGTAAATAAATGACTGACGAGTAACATACATGCTACTGTCGGTAACAAACATGATTATGTGTAGACTCGAAGATTTCATAACATAAACGTGGACATGACATTGTGTCAATGGAGCACTTGCCAGATTTGTGGTGTTGTGAAACACTGTACGCGTGAATCCAAAAAGTGCGGGTCGTTTATATTTATAGGGCATATATAGTTATATATATATTTATTTATATATATTATTCTTTTATATTTATATGGTCCCAGAACGCAGTCATACTCACTACTATATTGAAAGTAAATACTGAATATACATGTGCGGTGCGTTACGATTTGTAGTATTTGAAAACAGACATATTAAACATTTCCCTGAACATATATACTATATTCATAGAAGTATTATTTCCTGGAAAAAAAATACATGTTTGTTTTCAGCAGTTGAAATCTACTATATTCTGCGAATATTGCTATTTTGAAAATTTGAATACGTCTGTTTTCATCAAATAGCATGTTTTGTTTGTTTTAATATATATATTTTTTAATTTATGATTTAAAAAAAAAATGGATGATCGGAATAAGTCTTACACACTGTTGAATCCTGTTATTTAACAACAAGTGGTTTGGTTCACAGGCGACAGTATCGGTGAACAAAAGCACTTGTTTTACTGGATTCAACATTGTGCAAGAAAATATTCATATATTATACCATTAATATTATAACATGTGTGTTGTAACATATGCTTATCCTTGGATAGTGGATGTCTGCAGGGAACTTGACCTTTTACCTAAAAATCAAACGATCATCCTCTTTCCACTGTCCAACAATGAAGTTTCATGAAATTTGCTTTAGGTAAGAGGAAAAACTGTGTGGGCAATACTTTTCATTTTCCGGTCATGGTAACGGACCTTTCAACTACTGACTTCAAAATAAACAGGGATTATCATTTCACCAAAGGCATTTAAAGTATGAAGTTTTATGAAATTAGCTTCAGAGAAAGTAATAAAGAGTTTGTACAAAGTTTCGTCAAAATCCAACAAGTAGCGCAGACAAGATTTGTGACAGACGAACGGAAAGGCCAAATCTAATCTGTCTCACCTACCACTTTGTGGTGGAAGACATAATTATAAAGACAATATTTTAGTTCATATGTATACTTTATTAAGCAAATAATTGAGCGAACATAAACTTCAGCATTGACTCTGGCCAGTGGTGTACTTGGAGTCTTCTTCCACATGACGTGCAGACTGAAAGAAAAGAAAGACATAGAATAAAAAGTTAATATAAGTCGAGCAGAGTATTCAATTTGAATCAGGTGTTGCGAGAGGGATCTAGGGCATGTTTAGGGGAATGGGACAGTTTAAAATTTAATTATTGTTTAACGCCTCATCAACACGTTGTTTAGGTTATTTCGAACCGCCCGAAAGAGAGGAGGAAAGATACATAAGCATCCAGGAACCCTGCCCTACGCTTACTACCGATTAGATACCTATGGTTCTTTAACGTGCTTGGAGGGAGGACAGACTCCGATACACAGGACCACCCGGTTTACGTTCCCATCAGTCGAACGAGGCTAGCAGGACACATCGAAGTAACCCAGTGGCGCCAGTAAGAATTGAATCCGTGTTCACTGGATTCAAAGCCGATATGCTATAAACGTCCCTTGACCAAAACTGAGTAAATGGCACATCAAGTAAAGGGTCAATACATATTATATTGTGTATCATACGAGTATATGATTGAACTGACATGATTATAGAACCATTTTAATGTATGTTTCACCCAACAGTACAGCAAGAATCTATTATAAGGAAAGTTAAATCTGACAGAGGGTGCAATGTTCTATAAGCCATTTTTACTAGAAGGGGAATAAAATACAAGTCTGGCCAAAAATCTAAAATTGTTAAATTTTACACGTTTTGTTCATAGGATATTTTACTTTAATGACTTAGTAAGGTCATTTTACATGGGGAGAAAACATTAATATACAACTATTTATTTTCTCTCTCAAAACCTGGTGATGCCGCTAGTTTTAGAAATAAAACATGATTAAATAGGGCAGTTGAGAAGGCACTTTTGTAGATGTGTGGTCTGTTCTAATGTGAAAATGTGTAAAACAGACACAAGATTGGAAATTTGCTCTGTGTCCCTTTAATAAATTCAGGACCCATCACATAGATCAATTAGATGATGTTAAAGGGACACACGGCAATCTTGAAGTATTTATCAAGCTTTAACATTAGCATCTCCATTTGTTAACCTGGTAACATGTTAAATTTAAACCTGCTTGCATTAAAAGTTAAATAAATTATTATAGGTGCACTATTATCAACAGTAAGTAATGTGTAAAACAATTTCTTCTGAACTATTCTAATAAATAATATTAATGATGCACAAATGCAAACTATGCAGAAAAATTAACCGAACTCCAGAAGTTTTAAACAAATAAAGACTGCCTAGTGTCCCTTTAACACAACTTGTTTTCGCATGTATCCAGTACATGTAGTTTACACGAGCTCATATGACAATCACGCTGCACTGAAATATCACTGAAATATTTTTACTCTAACTTTGAACAGCACCGTGCAAGCATAACACAAGCTCCATTTAAAGAACTACACAAGTGCAAACAATTTTTAAAAAGGCTCTTACCTCCATATGATCCAATGGCATTTAATACGGCTTGACATTCTGAAGTCGTCAGTATCAATTCACTTAGAGCTGCTCAAGGGCACGATTCACATTTGAGACCTCTCTGAAAACAACATCAATCCAATGTCAATGATCAAACAGACATAGTTTATCCTTTGTTATACATAATGTAACATATTTAAAAAAGAAAAGATAAAATAACTAAATTGAATAAAGCATGAATACTACTTGTGCTCAATAACACTGTTAATGTAATAAAAACATCTCTCGTCATTCATTATACATGTAAAATATAATGTAGCCCAACTGGAGATCCATTAAAAACATTGTTCCACTTTCACAGCATATTTCCAGCCCATGGAATAGTCATTTCTTTTGAGACACACTGGAGGCAAGCGTAGTAGCTACACCGCCTTAAAGGCTTTTAAGTGAAATGTAATTTCTCGAAATTGCGTTGTTTTTTTCGCAACAGAATGTAAATAAATGTAAATTCAAAATCACTTCCTTGCCTCAAAACTTTACTGTACATAAATATGAATCTGACCGATTTCAGTCAAATGTCTATGGCAGATTACATTGTTTCAATGGTAGTTGTATCGGGTTATGTATTCACAAATGTGCGAGAAAATGGGGATAACATAACGATATAGAGACAACGCTTACTATTTACATTCATGCATCTGAGGGGTGGGGGTGGAGGGGGTTTCTAGTTTTCTTACCCCCTCCTTGTTTTCGGTATGCAAGCTCCATCTACCCCCACACCCCCATCTACCGTACTTGGGTGGGGGCGGGGTGCGGGGGACATTGATAGCATTTCTACTAGCAATTGTTTTATTCCACGAAACGTTCTACAGTACATCCAGTTACTGGAAAGATCGGAGTACACTAATAGTGATTATGAACTTTCTATTATACACTATACACTACTTTTTTAGGCACTGTATTTGGCCAATGTCTAAATATGCACGATCTAAAAGGGGTGTGTACTGTTTATTAACAAACACATTTTAATGACAAAACAAATACCTTGATCATGGACCTCCAGCAGCAGACAATAATCCCAAATCCAACTTGCAACAACATGTCAATTTCACGTGTCAAGTTATGTCACGGTGACCTGTCAGTCACCAACACTGCATCGTGTTGACACATAATGGGACGTTATTTCGTCCGGTAAGGTATTAGTTTTTACATAATCTACGGTATGAAACACTGTACGCGTGTTGTTAGACTCCATAGGTACCCGTAGTGCTCGCCGACGTAGCGCGCCCAATTTCGGGTGTAAAAAAATGGCGTCTGTTTTAGTTGAAAATTCGTAAAATAGTCCGTAAAATACAAAGAAATAGTCCATGTTCGCGGAGTTAAAATGCGAACAGAACTGATATGTTATAGGTCCGTGGCGTTCCTACTGAACGGTAGAATAAACAGTAATGGGCATTGTCTGTTAGATTTATGTAAACAGACTGGTTTACGTATTTTGAACGGGCGAGTGGGGAATGATAAAGGTATTGGAAGTAATACCTTTGTGGGGCAGTCGTGGAAGTAGTTTAGTTGATTATGTTTTAAGTGTAGCCGTTTTGAGTGTGTGAGTGAGTGCGTGATTAGACGACAAGCGAATTAGCATTACCAGTCTAAGACAAGTTATGCCCAACATAAACAGGGCCCTGTCCGGTCACTTATGGGCAACCGGGCAAAGCAATGTTATTGTGTGTATTTGTATGTATGTGTATGTCTGTGCGACGAACAATCTGACATTACCGGTCTGTGACTAGTTATGTCAGGCATAAACAGCGCCACGCCAGGTCACTGAGAGGTAACCTGACACGGTGATGCTATATCCCACGAGAGAGGCTACTTCTCCCCAGATTCGTACACGGGGTGTGGATTGTTTAGGCGGTCAGGAATAAACAACGGTCAGGAATAAACAAAATCGCAGATGTGTTCAACATAAATTTTATTATCCAAGTTAATCTCAGAATATACTCTATAAAGACACTAATACTATTTACTTATTTTAATCAACAGGAATCTACAATTATGTCCTAGCTTATTCTCTCATGCCTTAACAGGAACATCTAACGATGTTATCTCCTGTATCTTATTTTGAGTTTTCTCAGGAACATCTAACGATGTTATCTCCTGCTAAATTTAATTAATATTCAAAGTAAGACAGATCCCTAACGGGGTTTTGTACAGTCAGGTCTAACGTTATATGACACCTAACGGCGTCCTGAGGGCACTTACTTATCAGTAATCTTTGCCAATCATGAATAGGAAAATCAAAGTATATACAGCTGGTACTAATATAAAGCAAACGGCACTAAGTATTATACTTCAAACAAATATCATGGCGAGTAAATCAGTAAATGATGTATACCCTGTAAATAAAGACAGAAACAATGCATGAAAACATCAATGATAACATGTAGCATGTCAAAGGCAAGTGAAATAATGTTAGATATTACCTCCCTTTATGGTAAGCTTAGTTATACAGTAACTGACCTAGGCCAAATCTACTACATACCTTTCCCCTTAGCCAAAAAAAGTTTTATTCATAAAACCTTTTTTTTCAGAATCAAAACACATTATATTCGAGACTTAACCAAACTTAAGTACATATATGAAATAACGAACACAAGTACTCACATGCTGCCATTAAACATTAAGTTGTGCACAGTGTTTAACTTGCAATCTATATTCACATTTATAACCATATCACCTCGAAGGTCCTAGATTCACTACCGAGTAAAGAGTCTCTAAAGTTCAACTATTAAACAGTCTTTTGCACTTGCTACGAAACGCCACTACTCTTCGTGTTGATCCTCTGGACGGAACGTGTTATTTCATTCAAAATAAGTTTTGTGGACATGTTCAGTTTTCAAGTATGACGGATTGAGCAATACTGAGTTTGACTCGAGGCGACTGGACCTCCGTTTTGACTGTCCCCTATTCGGTGTATCGACAAGCAGGATAATTAGCGGCATGATGTTTCGTCGATAGAAGTGAACACAGATTTTATATTCACATATTCAGCAGCCTCGCGCCTATTTGTGGTCACTATTAAGTGAACGTTATTCAAACTCTCTACGTAGTCTACTTCATTATAACTGCATTCATACGGTTTGATTTACGCATGTACAACAGTCCATTGCACTTTTGCACATCTCAGCTACAATGTCTATGTTCTATTTACAACCTCTAATTTCACACATTTAGAGTGTTTATTGTTAAAATCACTTCTATTACTGGATGTCCGTGGTAGTTTATTGCTTACGAATGTATCTTCACAAAACGAGAACCATTTTGACAACTAGAAGTCTATCATATCAAATATATATAGGCTTCATCAATATGTAATTTGCTTTCATCTCAAAGTCAATAGTTTCTAAATACATTCAGACAAATCAAGATCCAACAGCAACACTTATATTTTCATCAGATACAGTCCATCAGATAGTCTGTTTTTCGCAGGCCACTAGCACAACTAAACGTATTGTGCAAACTCAAGGTCTCAGTATTTGCTCAAAATTCACCTGAAAAGTTCATGAACAAGTCACACTGCGCGTTGCTTGTACATCACATCAATTTCAGCTGTTCTCCCGGAACAAGTCCTTTAAACTGACTTCAATTTCTTCAAAGTCTCTACCACAGTCTCTATTTAATATCTACTTAATAAATCTCTGAATTAAATCACTAAAACATCTCTATTAACTTTCACTTACACAACAGTCTCTATTTGCAATAACACTTGTAACAGTCTCCATTTGCAATAACACTTGTAACAGTCTCTATTTGCATTAACACAACAGTCGTTAAATTAATACACTGTCTAAATTGTCCTTTCTCAGAAAATTATTGAAAATGTGCACAGATTTATTAAACTAAAACATAAATGTATGAAGCAGCCTCTGAATATCTAGTTCATAAATACTGTAACTCAAAACAAAAATTACTAACCCTAAAATAAACGATTTTAAGCAAAAATGGCTTCTGTTTGACCTTTAAGATTGCAGTCCCACATCAGTATGCTATTTTGAAAAGACTGCATGTTCATCACTTTCGCAGCTTGCTGTTGCAATTTTGGCAGCGATAGGATACATTACAAGATAAAAATGGCATGAAACCACATGATAAACTGGAGTAGTTTGTCTATCTCCATTTTCCCAAGACCTGCTATTAACTTGCAGGCTGACATGGACCCATTGTCCACCTGCATCTGAACTACATCACTAAGAAATGAACATGCATGTATGAAATCTGCTATGCATAACTCGGAAATATCCCTGTCGCTAAATAAAGTACCAAGAAATACGGTATCAGTGTACAAACATTCCTCAATACTTCTGGTACTTTGATTTGTAATGCCAGATTCAGTCAACACTGACTCACTAAGGAGGGAGTTATTCTCTGGTAACCGGGAATTATGAATCTTGATCTGACATTGAGCTGGCTGAAGAAATTCATTTGTTATGGGAGAGCCACATATCTCATTGACATTCTCTTCTGAGCTGTGGTCATTCTCTGTTACATGTTCAAATATGGGCATATTTACCAGTGGAGCAGGACAAATGGTATTAAGATCAATGAGGTCAACTTCCTCGAAACTGTACTCTGTCAAAGGACTAGAAGTGTACCCTAAACTATCACTAACATGTAACTGATCTGTACCAACCGTACTTTCAGTTTGGTCTCCCTGGGAGTTAACACTGACCAACATATTTGTCTGTTTTCTTGAACATCCCCATTGCCAACCCTGGTGTATCTACAAACAAACCCTTGCTTAAAGTTTCATGGCCTTGTGGGTTGTGCTTAGACTCCGTTTGAAAGGACACACTACCAGACGTGCGTTTAACCTCAGTTGTTATTTTAAGTGGACATCGCGACGCGACATGTCCCACCTGTTCACACGATTGACACAATATTTGTCTCGGCACTTGCCAACTTTCGTAGCTTTGTTTACCCTGCCCTTCTATATCTCTATGAACCACATGATGCCCAGGCCACATTTGTGAGCGATGGCCCCCACTATGATGTGCGGCAGCCTGATCATATGTGGGCTTCCTATTGTATTCGTCTTCGGAGATAGCTTCGTAAATGTTTGCAAGACGAATCAAATAACATATCCTGTTACTACCACTTTCATGACATTTGGCAATTTCTAATTTCAAATACATCCTGAATTCCCTTCTGCTTAAACCATCAATAAATTGACCACAGACTAAACTATAATATGTTTTGCCTCTATCATCAGGATACGCTTTCTCTGACAGACTTTGCAAATTTTGCAAGTATTCGTCCAAAGTTTCATTTTCTTGGCGATGCCTTGATTTGAATTGATTCCTATAAGAATACTCATTATATGTGGTTCCGAACCTTTTTGCTAGAGCTGTCTTAAGCAAGCCATAGTCTTTCATTTGCCTAACTTGGAGAGTTTCTGCAAACTCAAGCGGGATGCCCTCGAGACATGTCAATAATCGTTTGCATTTTGTCTCATCACCCCACTGATTTAAATCAGAAACCAATTCAAATTTAAAAATAAAAGTATGCCACTTACCAGTACCATTATATACGGGAGGGAATACAGTCTCTATATGACATGAACTTGTCATAGGAACGTACGCACTGTTGCACGTGGCTTGAAAGTCAAATGCATCCATATTAATCCTAATTCCTTATTGCTAAACAGCTGAAATACCTTATTTGATCCTATTCAATACTAACCTTACTGAATTTATACTAAGCTGAATACATCTGCAAACTTATCGTTTTCCTTTAGCCTTAACAATTTCCACACCCGCCTCGCAGCGCCAAAATGTAGCCGTTTTGAGTGTGTGAGTGAGTGCGTGATTAGACGACAAGCGAATTAGCATTACCAGTCTAAGACAAGTTATGCCCAACATAAACAGGGCCCTGTCCGGTCACTTATGGGCAACCGGGCAAAGCAATGTTATTGTGTGTATTTGTATGTATGTGTATGTCTGTGCGACGAACAATCTGACATTACCGGTCTGTGACTAGTTATGTCAGGCATAAACAGCGCCACGCCAGGTCACTGAGAGGTAACCTGACACGGTGATGCTATATCCCACGAGAGAGGCTACTTCTCCCCAGATTCGTACACGGGGTGTGGATTGTTTAGGCGGTCAGGAATAAACAACGGTCAGGAATAAACAAAATCGCAGATGTGTTCAACATAAATTTTATTATCCAAGTTAATCTCAGAATAAACTCTATAAAGACACTTATACTATTTACTTATTTTAATCAACAGGAATCTACAATTATGTCCTAGCTTATTCTCTCATGCCTTAACAGGAACATCTAACGATGTTATCTCCTGTATCTTATTTTGAGTTTTCTCAGGAACATCTAACGATGTTATCTCCTGCTAAATTTAATTAATATTCAAGTAAGACAGATCCCTAACGGGGTTTTGTACAGTCAGGTCTAACGTTATATGACACCTAACGGCGTCCTGAGGGCACTTACTTATCAGTAATCTTTGCCAATCATGAATAGGAAAATCAAAGTATATATAGCTGGTACTAATATAAAGCAAACGGCACTAAGTATTATACTTCAAACAAATATCATGGCGAGTAAATCAGTAAATGATGTATACCCTGTAAATAAAGACAGAAACAATGCATGAAAACATCAATGATAACATGTAGCATGTCAAAGGCAAGTGAAATAATGTTAGATATTACCTCCCTTTATGGTAAGCTTAATTATACAGTAACTGACCTAGGCCAAATCTACTACATAAGTACCGACCATATTTTCCAAAGTGCATCGACGTTTGATGTTCTTGAACCCAATATTTTAAGTGATCATTGTCTTATATCGTTTTCTTTTGAATTTTACAAACCAGTTAGCATAATTGAGAATATAAATTGTAATGATAAGAGAGTAACGTATAAGTGTGCATGGAAAAACGAGAAGAGATATGATTACGTTGAGAAACTTTCATCCCTTGATATCGCACAAAAGTTGTATAGGTTTAATCAAGCTATAAATGAATGTTCAAATAGTGACGATGTTAATACTTGTATTGAAGGATTTTCTAACATTATTGATGAAGTTGTCTCGCCTTTATTTAAAAATAAGGTTATTTCTTCTGAAAACTATTCATCTAAAGATAAAATGTTAGAGAGTCCTTGGTATACGGATGAATGCGTTAATAGTAAATCGAATTTTGTATATATGCTGAATAAATATCGGTTATACAAGAGCGATGTTAACAGAGTAGATATGGTAAATGCTAGATCAAAATACAAGTCACTTATACGTAAATGTAGATACGAGTATGATAAAATTGAAACAAACAAACTAATACAGGCTAAACATAGAAATGCTAAGATGTACTGGAATATGCTAAAAAGGTGTGCTGAATAAAGCAACCCAACATTCAGATTAGTGCTTTTGAGCAATATTTTAAAGCTGTTAATAACCCAGAGAGTCAATTCTTTACACCGGATGAAGATGTATTATATTTTATTGATAGATATGAAAATGATGAATTTAACATTATATTTAATGAATTAAATATTGAGATTACTGAACAAGAAATTATTAAAGGAATAAACCAACTTAAGTCAAACCGATCAGGAGGACCGGACCTATTTTTAAATGAATTTTTTATACACGGTAAGCATATTTTATCTCCGGTATTACGTGAATTGTTCAATAAAATATTCGAATTAGGATATTTTCCTGACAGCTGGTCAGAGGCTCATGTTATACCTTTACACAAAAAGGGAAGCATTAACAATGTAGACAATTATCGTGGTATTACCTTATTAAGTACTTTGGGTAAATTGTTTTCAAGAATTTTGAATAACAGACTCACAAGCTGGGCTGAAAATTATGGTGTATACATTGAAGCGCAAGCTGGTTTTAGGTCAAACATGGGTACAGTGGATAATGTGTTTGTCTTGCATGGATTAATCTCTCATTTTATAAATACAGGTAAAAAACTTTATTGTGCGTTTGTTGATTTTACAAAGCGTTTGATTATGTAGTTCGGAAAAACCTATGGTTTAAAATGATTAAACTGGAATTCGGGGTAAAATGTTTAATATTATTCATTTTATGTACCAATCTGTGAAATCAAGAGAAAAGTATTGTAATTTGTTGAGTGAAGAGTACAGTTGTATGCTAGGGATTAGACAAGGTGAATGTTTGTCTCCTTTCTTATTCTCAATGTTTTTGAATGATATTGAAGAAACATTTATGAATAATGGTATTGAAGGTATTGATATTAACATGTTTAAAGTATTTCTTATATTATATGCTGATGATATTGTTATTTTTGCAAATAGAAGTGAAGAGTTACAAAATAGCTTAAACTTACTTTCAGAATACTGTGATAGATGGAAACTTGTTGTTAATGGTTCAAAAACAAAGATAATGGTATTCAAAAAAGGTGGTTCATTACCGAGAGGTCTAATCTTTTATTATAAAGAAAATGCATTAGATATAGTAAACAGTTTTAGTTATCTAGGTATTGTATTTGCAACTGGTGGCTCTTTTTCTGATGCTCAGGCAACACTTGCAGGCCAAGCTTTGAAAGCAATTTTTAAAATGAATAAATGTCTTTACAAATTTACGGCGTTATCGGTTGAACATAGGCTAGATTTGTTTGATAAGCTGATTACACCCATTTTGAACTACGGATCTGAAGTTTGGGGGTTTCTACAGGCGAATGCCATTGAAAGAGCACATATGCAATTTTGTAAAAGGTTATTGGGAGTAAAGAAGTCAACACAAATGATTTTATATATGGAGAACTGGGTAGAAAGTCTATGTTATGTCATCGTCATTTTAATATTATAAAATACTGGGTTAAGATATTACAAAGTAATGAAAATAAATATGTAAAACAAATATATGTTTTTAAATGATATAAATGCTCAACCCAACATAAAAAATTGGGCATCTTTAATTAGAGATATATTAGGCATTATGGGTTTCAATGATGCGTGGTTAGCCCAAACGGTGGGTAATCCTAAATTGTTTCTGTATGTTGTTAAACAGAGATTACATGACAACTTTAGCCAAACTTGGAATAGTAGACTAGCTGATTCAAGTAGAGCACGCTTTTATAACTGTATATGTGTTTTCAAGTTTCAACCTTATCTTAATATTTGTAATATATCAAAATTTAGAATTGCCATGACAAAATTAAGAGTATCCTCGCACAGACTAGAAATAGAAGCAGGACGTTGGAATAAACCTAATAGAATTCCGGTAAATGAGAGAAAATGTAAATTTTGTAATATCCTAGAAGACGAGTTTCAAAAATATTATTGGGATAGGCCAAATATGCAGAAACTTATTTTTTTAATTAACTCAGAATGTCAAAAAGAAATTAGAAACGTGGCTATTTTTGTTTACCAATCTTTTAATAAACGAAATGAATGTTTGTTTGCAAATAATTGAATTAATTCACAAACTTGTCTGTTGGTAGTAGCTACATGTTTAAATTAAGCAAATCTGACCTGTATATTGTGTACAACTGTAATGGCTAAAAGCCTTTTCCACACAAATGAAAGGAATTATTATTAACAAAATATATATATGATGTTATCATAACAAATAATGATAAAGTGCATTTGTAAAATTAATTAGTTGTTAATATTGTATATTTTGACTGTCAGTCATGAGTTGTAAAACAAAATTGTATATCCTCATGGGCTATTTGCCTAATGAAATTTTGATAATAAAACTTATTAAAATTGGTTATATGTATTTGTATATATTATAAATAAACTTCTAAACTTCTATATTCCAGTAATGGTAAATATGGGTCCCTATTGTCTTCTTTCGCTTTTTTCAGTATTTGTTTCGCGATCTTTACGTAGACCTCACTCAGACCGTTTGAGCTGGGAATAATTCACTGCTAATATCATCTTTAAACGTTATGTCGCATTGTAATATCATCATTAAATTTATGTTTTTGTTTCAGGGAAAGTTAAGTTACTTTAAGTAATATATGGGCAATAAAGTTACTCTCAAGTTTTCTTAAAAGTATAACGTTTTTACTATTCATTAATTGTTCATGCTTATAAACATTTGCCCTTGCATAATAAGATGGTTTTAGATTATGTTTTCGTGTTTCTTTGAAACAAATGCAATTGAAAAGGTAATGAAATTCATCTCCTATTTCTGAAGAACATAGTGGACACACTCGTGTGTTGCATAATGTAACGTTTCTAAATTGTGCAAGTGTAAACAGTAAAATAACATTTATTTTTTTAAGCAAACACTTGCAACATAATTATTCTCATTGACTACATTCAAAGAAATAACGATGGAATTGTTAAAGAGACTGGATTTATATACTGACACACTTAATAAGACCTTAATGATTGCCGCGTGTCCCTGCTATATTAACAGGTTCATTTTAAACGAGATAAAGTGTTAACTAGGATTACAACGGACACGCGTCAACCGTAATGGGATTAACATCATTGTGCCGTGTATTGTTAAGGACAATTCGCACCTTTAGACAGACCGGAGTACACATAATCATTGTGCAATGACGCGTCAACCTTAACGAGATTAAAACTTCTCTCACTAAAGACGGATAGTTACTAAATCAATTTTAAAACGATCAATGTCAGAAAACAATTATTAAAATCAGTCAAAATAATAATATATCTGTTAAATTTTCACTTTAAATCTGATTGCTTATAGATCTTATTAAATACAATAGAAAGTTCACAATTTTTTTCCGTTATTCATTTCTATCTGAAGTGTAAATACAACCGGGGTCTATATGTCATTTTCGTCCCAGATACAAGTTATAAAAACCACCCACGTACCCCAAAAAAAGGTTAGGTAAAAAAATGCCTAAGCCCTCTGAATATGAATTTATTCCAGCACCCGATTCGAAATGAGCTGCCATTTTAGAAAAATATATCACATTTGAAAATATCACTCTAAAATCTATGAAATTGTCATCTAAAAAAGGAATTCTACAAAAAACAAAAAACAGACATGTATGATAACGATATTGTAAATCCGGAGATTTTTTGGACTTTCAAACGATTGTATTCATACTAAAATCTATGATAAGAGAGATGATTTCAATTTTAACATCGTTAACTATCCACACCTGGATGGAGATGTACCTCGTGCTACCTCATATGGGGTGTATATCTCCCAGCTCATTCATCTTCATCTCTCGATTTCAAATGATTGTATTCATACTAAAATCTATGATAAGAGAGATGATTTCAATTTTAACATCGTTAACTATCCACACCTGGATGGAGATGTACCTCGTGCTACCTCATATGGGGTGTATATCTCACAGCTCATTCATCTTCATCTCTCGATTTCAAATGATTGCATTCAACTAAAATCTATGATAAGAGAGATGATTTCAATTTTAACATCGTTAACTATCCACACCTGGATGGAGATGTACCTCGTGCTACCTCATATGGGTTGTATATCTCCCAGCTCATTCATCTTCATCTCTCGATTTCAAATGATTGTATTCATACTAAAATCTATGATAAGAGAGATGATTTCAATTTTAACATCGTTAACTATCCACACCTGGATGGAGATGTACCTCGTGCTACCTCATATGCGGTGTATATCTCCCAGCTCATTCATCTTCATCTCTCGATTTCAAATGATTGTATTCATACTAAAATCTATGATAAGAGAGATGATGTCAATTTTAACATCGTTAACTATCAACACCTGGATGAAGATGTACCTCGTGCTACCTCATATGGGGTGTATATCTCCCAGCTCATTCATCTTCATCTCTCGATTTCAAATGATTGTATTCATACTAAAATCTATGATAAGAGAGATGATTTCAATTTTAACATCGGTAACTATGCACACCTGGATGGAGATGTACCTCGTGCTACCTCATATGGGGTGTATATCTCCCAGCTCATTCATCTTCATCTCTCGATTTCAAATGATTGTATTCATTCTAAAAACTATGATAAGAGAGATGATTTCAATTTTAACATCGTTAACTATCCACACCTGGATGGAGATGTACCTCGTGCTACCTCATATGGGGTGTATATCTCCCAGCTCATTCATCTTCATCTCTCGATTTCAAATGATTGTATTCATACTAAAATCTATGATAAGAGAGATGATTTCAATTTTAACATCGTTAACTATCCACACCTGGATGGAGATGTTCCTCGTGCTACCTCATATGGGGTGTATATCTCCCAGCTCATTCATCTTCATTTCTCGATTTCAAATGATTGTATTCATACTAAAATCTATGATAAGAGAGATGATTTCAATTTTAACATCGTTAACTATCCACACCTGGATGGAGATGTACCTCGTGCTACCTCATATGGGGTGTATATCTCCCAGCTCATTCATCTTCATCTCTCGATTTCAAATGATTGTATTCATACTAAAATCTATGATAAGAGAGATGATTTCAATTTTAACATCGTTAACTATCCACACCTGGATGGAGATGTACCTCGTGCTACCTCATATGGGGTGTATATCTCCCAGCTCATTCATCTTCATCTCTCGATTTCAAATGATTGTATTCATACTAAAATCTATGATAAGAGAGATGATTTCAATTTTAACATCGTTAACTATCCACACCTGGATGGAGATGTACCTCGTGCTACCTCATATGGGGTGTATATCTCACAGCTCATTCATCTTCATCTCTCGATTTCAAATGATTGCATTCAACTAAAATCTATGATAAGAGAGATGATTTCAATTTTAACATCGTTAACTATCCACACCTGGATGGAGATGTACCTCGTGCTACCTCATATGGGTTGTATATCTCCCAGCTCATTCATCTTCATCTCTCGATTTCAAATGATTGTATTCATACTAAAATCTATGATAAGAGAGATGATTTCAATTTTAACATCGTTAACTATCCACACCTGGATGGAGATGTACCTCGTGCTACCTCATATGCGGTGTATATCTCCCAGCTCATTCATCTTCATCTCTCGATTTCAAATGATTGTATTCATACTAAAATCTATGATAAGAGAGATGATGTCAATTTTAACATCGTTAACTATCAACACCTGGATGAAGATGTACCTCGTGCTACCTCATATGGGGTGTATATCTCCCAGCTCATTCATCTTCATCTCTCGATTTCAAATGATTGTATTCATACTAAAATCTATGATAAGAGAGATGATTTCAATTTTAACATCGGTAACTATCCACACCTGGATGGAGATGTACCTCGTGCTACCTCATATGGGGTGTATATCTCCCAGCTCATTCATCTTCATCTCTCGATTTCAAATGATTGTATTCATTCTAAAAACTATGATAAGAGAGATGATTTCAATTTTAACATCGTTAACTATCCACACCTGGATGGAGATGTACCTCGTGCTACCTCATATGGGGTGTATATCTCCCAGCTCATTCATCTTCATCTCTCGATTTCAAATGATTGTATTCATACTAAAATCTATGATAAGAGAGATGATTTCAATTTTAACATCGTTAACTATCCACACCTGGATGGAGATGTTCCTCGTGCTACCTCATATGGGGTGTATATCTCCCAGCTCATTCATCTTCATTTCTCGATTTCAAATGATTGTATTCATACTAAAATCTATGATAAGAGAGATGATTTCAATTTTAACATCGTTAACTATCCACACCTGGATGGAGATGTACCTCGTGCTACCTCATATGGGGTGTATATCTCCCAGCTCATTCATCTTCATCTCTCGATTTCAAATGATTGTATTCATACTAAAATCTATGATAAGAGAGATGATTTCAATTTTAACATCGTTAACTATCCACACCTGGATGGAGATGTACCTCGTGCTACCTCATATGGGGTGTATATCTCCCAGCTCATTCATCTTCATCTCTCGATTTCAAATGATTGTATTCATACTAAAATCTATGATAAGAGAGATGATTTCAATTTTAACATCGTTAACTATCCACACCTGGATGGAGATGTACCTCGTGCTACCTCATATGGGGTGTATATCTCCCAGCTCATTCGATTTCCTAGAGCGTGAAATGATGTTATAGACTTCAATGATCGTAATCTAGTTATTACAAGTAAACTTCTTCAGCAGGGTTTTCGTTATCACAAACTACGTAGATATTTCTCTAAATTCTACCGCCGCAACGAGGGCCTGCTGGAAAAGTACAACACCAACCTTAAAACACTTCTGCGACTAAGCATATCACAACCCTCATTTTATGGAGATGTGGTCTATAAACTTCGAAAGTTAAAGGGGTCTGACGGGTTTCCTGACCGCTTTACAAATTTAATCAGGAAGTTCGTCAGAAAAGGATATAACCCCTTGGTTTTACAGCGCACTGCATGTTTAGTGATTGACCCCTCTACAGTCAGTCATTACGCTTCACTTTTTACTTGTGCGATGACTGGACTACCTCTTGGGACTCTATGATTGTACCTACTGAAACCCCAACTAAGGGAGGTGGGTGCATGAGCTTTCGTCCCTCGGATTTTCTGGTCGTACCCTAGATTGGTCTTCTCTTTAGCTGCAACTACTATGGTTGTTCAGTACGATTCTGGATACATCCTGAGATGTTTATTATTTTGTATGTATATCTTTAGTTGGTTTCTCTGGATGTGGACTTTATTGTTAGAGATTTCCTTTTGATGGGATTTAGTTTTGTTTACACTGTCTTGTCTATTTGGGCGCTGAAGACAGATTAATAGCGAGGATTGTGCGCATATAAAATCGATTCATGCTAAGCAGTAGGTCTTATTGCCTACTGACCGTTCCAAGTCGGTAACCCTGTCTTCACCACCCTTTCTGTGGTTTTTTGTCTCTTTCATTGTAGTTTCAAGTCCTTGTTTGCAGTACAGTGTGGACCTACGATGCCATTGCGTTCGGACGCTGTGGTTTCTATAGGACCCTATATATCATTTTGTTTCTTCAACAACAAAATAATTAATGTCACAACGCGCAAAAGTAAACGTAAAATAGCAATTCCAACTGTTAAAAAGAGCAAATCTCTAAATAAAACTACTCTTACTAACGATGCAGACATATCACTTAATCTTGAGGTTGGTTCTTCAACACGTATGAAAACAGAAACATACATTTATAAGCAATTTGCTCTTAAAAAACGAAAAAAGTCAAGAAAAAATATTTCAATAAACAGTAAGAGACGGAAATTAGTATTACCTGAAATGTCTCTCGAAAAAAAGTGACAGCGAAATAATTAAAATTGATAATGAAAATAATGGTTTCGTGCAAATAAATGATTGGATGTTAAAATAAGTTGATTCTAAAAATGTCAGATACACATGAAGTTACTAATGTTGATTGATTAAATGATAAGTTTCGGGCTGCCGTTAATTTAATTTTGAAAAACAACAACTTTTTCTTGATTTAAATGGCCTATAAGTTATAACTAACACTCCGTTCTGTATTGATGATCAAAACAAATGGAACATTCAGAATGTATTATTTAAACGACACGCAGCAACAGCTTGCCAACTACAGTTTAATTGACCAAATCATTGGATTATGAGTTTTAAAACAGTTTCAGATAGATATAAACTTATAAGATTTAAGTTCATCCACGATTGCGAATGTAGAAGAGTTTTGTCACTCTCCACTTTTCTTCAATTTTCCGAAATATGTATAATGTATCTCATTCTGCAATGCGTCCTCATTAATTGACTCTGGAAACGGGATATATAACACATTATTGATCACATCTTAACTTTGTATCTCGTTTTCTTAACTATGTATCTATAGTATACTGTTTCTGATGACGTGCAGGAAAAACGCTACACCTGTAATTTCTACGGCTTTTTTACACGAAATATGGGTGTTGCAAATGAAGCAATAAAACGTTTATTTTACAATGTGTTTTCTTCTTTATTATTGTAATGTGTTAAAAATACCATACTTTATGAAATAAAACAATACATTCTCCATTATTAAGGCATTGTTAGCCTTTAAATAGCTGTGTAACTGAAACGGGAATTGCCGAAAACAGTCAAATTATTGAGAAAAAATGCCAATATTCATGACTTAATTAAACTACTTTTTTCTTTTTTCCCAACATTTTTTGTAGTGATTATGAAAAAATGAATACATAAATAAGGCATATAGATCATTACAACATCAGAAACATCAACACACTCATCACATTTGTCATCCCTTTTCAACCGGGTTTTAACCAGGAAGTAACCGGGAAATCGACCAGGGAATAGTATCACCCATCACTTATTTTTAATTAGTATTACCTGAAATGTCTCTCGAAAAAAAGTGACAACGAAATAATTAAAATTGATAATGAAAATAATGGTATCGTGCAAATAAATGATTGGATATTAAAATAAGTTAATTCTAAAAATGTCAAATAAACATGAAGTTACAAATGTTGATTGATTAAATGATAAGCTTCGGGCTGCCGTTAATTTAATTTTGAAAAACAACAACTTTTTCTTGATTTAAATGGCCTATAAGATATAACTAACACTCCGTTCTGTATTGATGATCAAAACAAATGGAACATTCAGAATGTATTATTTAAACGACATGCAGCAACAGCTTGCCAACTACATTTTAATTGACCAAATCATTGGATTATGGGTATATTTGATTGCTAGTGTTTTGAATAAAAGTAATTCATAAAAAAGATATTGTACTTTTGAATTCAGTACCTCGGGTGCATCCAATCATTGACTTCTTTTTCTTTTTTATTGAAAGTGAATACACACATCCATAGTCCAGTATGTTGTTTACAATATGTAAGAATAAAAATTAAAAAACATAACAGCAACTTAATAAAACAGAATTTCATAAACACCATCTATGCCAAATCAATGAATTTTCTGCACTGTGTTTTATCCCCAAAAGTAGTGCCAATCACTTTTAAATTATAGGATTTGCACGAGATTTACTACTCCTAATACTACACAATGATTATTGAATGAACGGTATTACAAACATTTTTTTACCTCATGAACGATCCTCTATTGCGTCTGTATTCTGATAGATCTGAACAGTTTATTTCTGGTGCGTGGGGAAAACGTATTGTTTCTCCTTAAATATGTTATTCTTGAGAGATATAAGACTCGCAACATTATAAAATCAGTTAAATTGGCAAATAATATTGTTACTTTCTAATTTCCGGTCGATCATTTCTATGAAGTATGATTCCGAACGTAGCCGGTATTATTCGAGTTTTCACGAAAGAATGCCTTATAACACCTACAACTGCATAAAGTAGTCCCATTTTTAGTATTTATAACCGCAAGGGTTAATTTTCTTGTTTTTCTTGCAACATTTATAACGCAAATGATAAGAATATTGTTTAAAATGAAAGATACAATTTGTAATTATAAATTCGGAAATTTGATTCGGATTTCCCTAGTATGCATTGTTAAAAAAATGATAGGTGTAGGAATCGTTATCGGTTAATCGGTCATGGTGAAGCATTGAAAATACAACAAGAAAACGTAAAATCTTTAACTCGACATCCATGATCTAGTTGATTCTAGCAAAAATTCATGTTGATGTGAAATCAAAGATGGCCGCCAAATCTAAAAATAGGTTTTTAAAAAACAAGTTTGCAGCGACTACTTCTTGAAAACTCTAAGGGATATTGATATGGGACTTTTTCTAAAATGATCAGCATGACATGATGTTGGTCCTTGTCGAAAATTGTTTTGATTCGACGTTAATCATGGCTGCCAGTGGCCATCTTTGTTTACATAGAGTTATATAATGAAAACTTGTAGCGACTACTCCTCTTAAACTACTTGACGGATTTTCATGAAACTTCACAGGAATGTTGCTCCTGATGTATTATTGATCCTAGCAACATTTCAGGTCGGCCGGAAAATCAAGATGGCCGCCACGGCTAAAAATAGATTTTTAAAAAATAAGTTTGTAGCGACTACTTCTTGAAAACTATAAGAGATATTGATATGGGACTTTTTCTAAAATGATCAGCATGACATGATGGTTATCCGAGTCGAACATTATTTTGATTCAATGTTAAACATGGCTGTCAGCGGCAATTTTTGTTTACATAGAGTTATATAATGAAAACTTGTAGCGACTACTCCTCTGAAACTACTTGACGGATTTTCATGAAACTTCACAGGAATGTTTCTCTTGATGTCTTATTGATCCTAGCAAAATTTCAGGTCGGCTGGAAATTCAAGATGGCCGCCACGGCTAAAAATAGATTTTCAAAAAACAAGTTTGTAGCGACTACTTCCTGAAATCAAAATCAATCAGTAGAGCTTCAAGGTCATTGACCTCTTGTTTAAAATTAGGTCAGCGCGACATCCAAGATGGCCGCCATTTCCCTTTAAAAGGTCGAAACCTTAAAAAATCTTCTTCTCAAGAACCGCTGGACATATTTCAACAGTTTTTTAGCTCGACTGATCAGAGATCAGCAGAGCTTATGCCGTGGTGCGGCGTCCGTCTGTTGGTCCTTGTCGAACATCGTTTGATTCGACGTTAAACATGGCTGCCAGCGGCCATCTTTGTTTACATAGAGTTATATAATGAAAACTTGTAGCGACTATTCCTCTGAAACTACTTAACGGATTTTCATGAAACTTCACAGGAATGTTGCTCTTGATGTCTAATTGATCCTAGCAAAATTTCAGGTGGGCCGAAAATTCAAGATGGCCGCCACGGCTATAAATATATTTTCAAAATACAAGTTTGTAGCGACTACTTCTTGAAAACTATAAGTGATATGATATGGGACTTTTTCTAAAATGTTCAGCATGACATGATGTTGGTTCTTGTCAAAAATCGTTTTGATTCTACGTTAAACATGGCTGCCAGCGGCCATCTTTGTTTACATAGAGTTATATAGTAAAAACTTGTAGCGACTATTCCTCTGAAACTACTTGGCGGATTTTCATGAAACTTTGCAGGAATGTTGCTCTTGTGACGATTTTGTATTCGTCTATATAATTAGCCCTGAATGAAAACGTTTTACTTACGTATATTATAACTTCCGGTTGATTTCTTGTTTCGCAAAACGGATTGAAATCGAACCAATCAAATGCATTGACCAATCATGCATTTTGTCCAATCAAATTAAACGACCAATCGGAATAGGGATGGCGCAGGACTGTATATAAGGCATTGCAGTCAGTTATACAGGTTCGTTGATATTCTGACGCTGAAGCATCCAGAAGCTTACAGATTTAAAGGCAGCTAATTACAAGCACTTGGTAAGAACCTACTAGTTAATACTGTGGACGGCCTTTGGAGGTAGCCCGAATAGAGCGAGCCCCAAAATCTCAGCAGTAAATACTAGTTAGGCTATTTACCATACTGTTTTATATACATCAATTAATGCAATCATTTTATAATCATAGTTGCTCATTCTGTTAATTATATTGGCTGATTCGTTGTTTCTTAATAATCATTTTCTTCGAGCAAGTAGCTCAATCTGTAATTTGGAACAATCGCATTGCATTTGCGGCTCAATTGTAAAAGACCGCTCGGTACACGTTACAAGTTGGTGGCAGCCGCGGGATTATATTGAGCAGCTCAATTTCAAAGTGAGCAGCTCAATTCTTATCCAACTGAGCAGCTCAATTTCTACAACAGCGAGCAGCTCAATTTTGTTTTACTGTTATGGCAAGTGCAATGCAATCGAGCACTGTCAACGAGTCAGCAATGGAGGAGCTCAACAGATCAATCAGAGAATTGGAGGACCGTGTTAATCAGTACGAGATGGAGCTCATAAATTCTATGAATGCAAGTCGAATTGAGCATTTAACACCTAAGCCAGCGCAGATGCAAAGTGCAGGTTTGAGACAACGCGCAAATGAGCCGACAAATGAGCCAGCATCCAAAAATGAGCATGAGCATGTCACACCTTATGCTATGCAGGGAGCAAGGCCTAAAATGGTTTCATTTTCTTCTGCACTTGTTCATGAGCAAGTTGAGCAAACTTCAATACCGCCGTATGCAGCAGTCGCTAGCGGGAAGCAAACTGGACCGCTCATTGAGCAAAAATATAGTGATGACAAAAGCTACGGTATGCATCATTATATGCAGAATACACATGAAAAGGCTGAGCATGAACCGTTGTCCTCACAAACTCAACACACAACATGCAAAGAGCAAGAAAAATCGAAAAGTCAGAAATATGAACAAATTGTAGTTGAGTCCCCAAAGTCAAAATTACCGTTAGAAGAGTATGATCAGAATATAGTTGAGACCCCAAAGTCAAAAATACCGTTACGTGCTCCCAAACAGGACTCAACATGTAAAGAAGATACACGGAGTGAGCAAACTTTGGAAACTGAGCCAGTTATACGTTTAAGAGAAATTGAGCCTAATATCACTTACAGAAAGCGTCGTATTACTGAATCAAGCAATGAGCAGAAGCAAGATTTGAACGATTTGCTCCCATACAGTAAAAAGCCATCAGTAACTGTTAAGCCAGCAACTTACGACGGAAACACATCTTGGCTCGATTACAAGTCACATTTTGATGCATGTGCATCTCTTGGTAAATTGTTTGAGCCAGAAAAGGCAATTTACCTTGCAGTTTCGTTGCGTGGCCAAGCACAGGCTGTTCTTGGTGATTTGAATGAAGAGACACGCAAATACACCGATCTGGTCACTGCGCTGAATGATCGATTTGCTCCACCTAACCAGATGGAACTACACCGAGTTCAACTTAGAGAGAGACGACAAAGAGCTTCTGAGTCATTACCTGAGCTCGGTCAAAGTATAAGGCGATTGACAAATTTGGCGTATCCTACAGCTCCAGCCGATGTAAGAGAGACACTGGCAAAAAAGCAATTTATAGATGCTCTTGTAGATTCAAATATGCGTTTAAGGATTAAACAGTCAAGACCAACCAATCTGAATGATGCTTTACGCCATGCCATTGAGCTCGAGGCATTTGCTAAAGCTGAGCTAAAGAGCAAAGACGCGCAGGGGTATCTGCGGCCATTGGCTCAATCAGAGGAGGGTAGCAGTTCAGGTGATATGAAGAAACTGATGTTGACCATGACTGAGCTACAGAAGTCCATGCAAGCTATGGAGGGAAAGATTGATGAGTTGGAGAAAAAGCCAATAGATAATAGTGGAAGCAGAGCCCAGCTCAAAACGGACTACAGTGATAGAAAGAAGCATGTGAAATGTTATAACTGTGGCAAAATGGGACATTTTAAGCGTGATTTTCGTACAAACCGGAGTGAGGAACAAAATGCCGGACAAGTGAGCTCAGATAGGAATAAACGACACATCTCACCGAGGAGAGACAGTGTTGGACAAAAAGATGTAACAAGACTAGCTGGTGATTCTGGGATGTACGTAAAGATATACATTGGTGGTAAAGAGCTGAGGTTGCTCGTCGACACAGGAGCGATGGTTTCACTTCTGTCAACTGACGTTTATGATGCAGTACGGAACATTGAAAGTTGTGGTCCATTGCTCACAAACATAAGGCGACAAATATTGTCAGCCACAAATGAGCCCCTTGAGGTACACGGTAAATCGTTAATACCTGTAGTTGTGGGCACGTACATTTATAAACAAGATTTTATCATTGCAAAATTGACATTTGACGGTGTACTCGGTCTCGATTTCATGACGAATAACAAATGTGTCATTGATTTAGAAAACAAGACACTCAAAATAGGCAGTCAGACTGTGCATATGTTGTCTGAAGGTTCATATGGTTGCTACAGAATCGCTGTTAGTGACACTTTGAACATACCACCTCGGTCAGAAATTATTGCATATGGTAATTTATGTTTATCTGAAGGAGCAACTGTTCCAAATGGAATAGGACTAATTGAACCTGAGGAAAGGTTTTTGCTGACAGATCGAGGAATGGTGGCGAAAGCTCTTGTGACCAATGAGCAAACAGTTCCATTAAGGATTATGAATGTTGTTTCAAACGACGTTAAAGTAATTAGATCTGGTACTATTGTTGCATTACTGAGTCATGTTGATCAAGTAATTACAAAACAGACAAATGCATGTAATACGGGAGCAACGCAGTTATCACCTGCTCTGCAAGACGTGCTCGCGAGAGCAAGCGAGGGGCTCACACATCAACAAACCAAGTCGAAGAGCTCCTGTTACGACACTCAACCTTGTTTGCTAATGATGATACAGAGCATGGGAGGACAGGTGTTGTTAAACATAGTATTAATACAAAAGACAGAACACCTATCAAACAACCACTAAGGAGAATTCCGGTACATATGCAGCCAGACGTTGACAAACACATCGAAGATATGTTAGATAGGGGAGTAATTGAGCCGTCATCGAGCCCGTGGGCGTCAGGCATAGTTTTGGTTAAAAATAAGGACGGGAGCACGCGCTTCTGTGTTGATTATAGAAAGCTCAATGCCTCTACAATAAAGGACGCGTATCCACTTCCACGTATTGATGAGTCGCTTGATCAATTGTCAGGATCGTGTTGGTTTTCAACTCTCGATCTTTGCAGTGGATATTGGCAAGTCGAATGTGAGCAACAAGATAAACCCAAAACAGCGTTTGTAACAAAGCGAGGACTCTTTGAATTCAATGTCATGCCGTTTGAACTTTGTAATGCACCTGCAACATTCGAGAGGCTCATGGAAACTGTGCTCTGTGGGTTACAATGGGACATATGCCTTATATATCTTGATGATGTGATAGTGACCGGTAAATCATTTGAAGATATGATGAGTAACTTGGGACGAGTTTTTGAGCGCTTGTCTTCAGCAAGCTTGAAGTTAAAAGCTAAAAAGTACCATTTGTTTTAAAGGGAAGTAGAGTTCCTTGGCCATATCATCTCGCCTGATGGTTTATCTACTGACCCCAAGAAAATACAGGTTGTTCGAGATTGGGAAGAACCAACAACAGTCACAGATTTGCGCTCTTTTCTTGGTTTATGTGGTTATTATCGGAGGTTTATCAAAAACTTTGCCTGTATTGCAAAACCTTTGCATAAACTGACAGAGAAGAGCAAGTCGTTTGCTTGCATTAGGGAATGTCAGGAAGCTTTTGATACTCTCAAGTGTAAACTGACACAAACACCCATTCTGGCATACCCGGATTTTTCAAAACCATTTATACTGGACACGGACGCCAGCGATTTAGCTATAGGAGCTGTTTTGTCCCAGGTGCATGGAACTGAAGAGAAAGTAGTTGCATATGCTAGTCGAGCACTCTCTAAGTCAGAAAAGAAGTACTGTGTAACACGGAAGGAACTTTTGGCTGTTGTAAATTTTGTAAAGTATTTTCGTCATCATTTATACGGAAGGCCATTTGTAGTGCGTACGGACCACGGATCACTTCGCTGGCTGCTCAATTTTAAAAATCCAGAAGGACAATTGGCTCGATGGTTAGAGGTATTGAGTACCTATGATATAACCATTGAGCATCGTCAAGGAAGCAAGCACGGAAATGCAGATGCACTTAGTAGGCATGTTTGCAAACAATGTGACTTTGGCTCATCCGAATCAGAAACGGTAAGGGTAATGGAGAATCAGAATACAAATGAAACTTTACCAAGCGGTACATTGAGCACAATCAGTCGGTGTCGTTGAAACAACTACAACAAAGCGACAATGACATAATGATGGTAAGGTCGTGGGTAGAGAACCAAATCAAACCAAGACCTCAGGATATCAACTCTGGTGGAGTTATGATAAAGTCATTATGGTCTCAACATAGCATGCTAGAGGTTAAGGACGATATCCTATATCGAAAATGGAAAGACCCTAAGGGAATTACATTTCAAGCTGTCATTCCAATGACTGAACGACGTAATGTGTTGCAGTTCTGCCATGATCATAGCACAGCTGGACACCTAGGTGTGAAAAAGACGCTGAGCAAGATTCGGCAATCATTTTACTGGCCGGGGTTGCAAACAGATGTGAGGCATTACATTGCTGGGTGTGATAAATGCTCATGCATCAAACACCCAACGAAAACATAACGAGCTCCGATGCAAATAGTTGGAGCTGGGCTACCTATGGAGAGGATAGCCTTGGATATATTGGGTGAGCTGCCAGTTACTGATCGCGGTAATAGATATATCTTGGTTGTCTCAGATTATTACACAAAATGGACAGAGTCATTTGCTATGCCAAATATGGCAGCAAGAACTGTTGCTGAGCTTCTAGTGAGAGAAGTTATTGCAAGATTTGGGGTCCCGTCAGCCATACATTCAGACCAAGGAAGGCAGTTCGAAGGGCATCTATTTACAGAAATGTGCAAACTGTTGAATATTAAGAAAACACGCACAACGCCATATCATCCGCAGTCAGATGGTATGGTAGAGAGATTTAATAAAACTCTCGCAAATATGCTGAGCTCGTATGTCAATGAGCACCACACAGACTGGGATATGCATATACCATTTATCATGATGGCATATAGGTCTGTCGAGCATGAAACAACGGGATGTAGTCCAAACTATATTATGCTAGGCCGAGAAGTCGCCACACCCTTAGACATTGAGTTTGAGATGCCAACATCTGTCAAAACTATTCCAGGGAGTCAATGGGCATGGGAGCTGAAGGAGCGTTTAGAAACAGCTCATACGTTTGTAAGACAACATGTCCAAGGTGCAATGTTGAGGCAGAAATCGCTTCATGATCAGAAGCTGAGTTGGCAAACATTCAAAACAGGTGATGAGGTGTATGTGTACATCTGCCTGGGCATTCCCCAAAACTGACGAGTTTCTGGAAAGGACCGTTTAAAATGATAGACAAATGTTCAGATGTGACGTAAAACGTTCTGTGTGGCTCACGAGGAAAACCACAAGTGATTCATGTGGATAGGATGCGACTGAAAAGAGGACAGACATTGCAAGATGAAGTCCCGTTAGCTCAAGGTGATGTGCATTCAGACATAAACGGCACAGTCGAGCAAAGTAGTGAACCTGAAACTGAAGTTTCAGGCTCGGCAGACAATACAGGCTCGAAAGAAAACTGAGAGCATACGACGCCTGCAAGTTCGCAGAGGTCAAGACGACCACCTGCATGGCTAGCAGATTATGAGACTGAATATTAGTATAGATACATTTAGTCTTTATTGATGTTCAGTTATGGAAATAAATTGAGAATCAGACTTAGTATTGCTTGATAATACTACTTAAATAATGTTGATTATGATTAATTTTGATGATTTGAACATACATTAAAATAAGGGTTAAAATTAATAGAACATATTGTTTTGCTCCGTGTACTGAACTTTACACATACAAATATTGCATTTATTTGGAATCTGCAATTTGTTGACCAACTCGCTTGTCTATTTTCAGACTGAGCAATGGCTAAGACGAAGACTACACCTCGTGCGGAAAGTAAATGTCCGATGTGTCCGTTCAAGACAACTAACGTGGACGAATTAAAAACGCACATTATGGAATGTGGAATGAAAAAGATCGAGACAACGTTTGAGTGTGATCAGTGCAAATACATTACTGACAAAAAGAGTAATTTGCAGCGCCACGCGAAACGTCATGTCCAGCGTACGGAGGAGGAATGGATGAGGTCAGATCCTGGTGATCTCATAGGCGACAGTGAAAACTCCTCGAATGATAGTGGCAGTGATGTTGAAACAATCAATGAGCCAAACGAGGGCACTGCTCATGTTATTGGGCTTAGTACGGATCATACTGCCAACGTATCGACTGTCTCCGATCAGGCAGATAAATCGCTGGAAGACATAGAGGCTGGACGGAAGGAAAGCATAGAAGTTGGTCGTACAGTTAGAAAGCAGACACAGCCAGCAAAGATAGTGGCGCCTAAGGGTAAACAGTTGATGAAGAGGTCGCTGAAAGACACATTTGACTGTATTCCTAAGAAGGTCCCGAGGTTTAGTGAGGTACGTGCCATACCAAAACCGTGTAGCAGCTTTACTCCTCAAACAAGACGTGTGGAGAAGAAAGTCAGTGTTGCCACACAGACTGAGCCTATAAAGATGCGCCGATCTGTAAAGAAGACAACTCGCTATATGGAGGGTGATAGAGAGATCGAATTGGTAGAAATCGAAGAAGGCGAGTTAATGTGTTATCAGTGTATGAACTAACAAACTGAAGTAGTTAGCAGTGATTCAAGTCGAGCACACCTGATGCTTATTTTCTAATTGACGTTTGTCTGTTTTATGAGGATAATTGCGAAATCATTCAGATTATGTTACGTTTGTTACATCAAACATGGTATTAATGTTAATGATGATTTTATGCCATTTTAACAATACGGAAGTACACTTCACTCATTAAAATAAAACTACAGTTCAAAATCGTTTGATTATTTTTCTTTGTAAATGGTCATGCGGGACGCATGAAAATCAGAGGCGAGGGTAGTGTGACGATTTTGTATTCGTCTATATAATTAGCCCTGAATGAAAACGTTTTACTTACGTATATTATAACTTCCGGTTGATTTCTTGTTTCGCAAAACGGATTGAAATCGAACCAATCAAATGCAATGACCAATCATGCATTTTGTCCAATCAAATTAAACGACCAATCGGAATAGGGATGGCTCAGGACTGTTTATAAGGCATTGCAGTCAGTTATACAGGTTCGTTGATATGCTGACGCTGAAGCATCCAGAAGCTTACAGATTTAAAGGTAGCTAATTACAAGCACTTGGTAAGAACCTACTAGTTAATACTGTGGACGGCCTTGGGAGGTAGCCCGAATAGAGCGAGCCCAAACCTCTCAGCAGTAAATACTAGTTAGGCTATTTACCATACTGTTTTATATACATCAATTAATGCAATCATTTTATAATCATAGTTGCTCATTCTGTTAATTATATTGGCTGAATCGTTGTTTCTTAATAATCATTTTCTTCGAGCAAGTAGCTCAATCTGTAATTTGGAACAATCGCATTGCATTTGCGGCTCAATTGTAAAAGACCGCTCGGTACACGTTACACTCTCAATTTCTTATTGATCCTAGCAAAATTTCAGATCTGCCAAAAGTTAAGATGGCCGCCACAGCTAAAAATAGATTTTTTAAAAATAAGTTTGTAGCGACTACTTCTTGAAAACTATAAGACTTTAGTGATATTGATATGGGACTTTTTCTAAAATGATCAGCATGACATGATGGTTATCCGAGTCAAACATTATTTTGATTCGACGTTAAACATGGCTGCCTGCAGTGGCCATCTTTGTTTACATAGAGTTATATAATGAAAACTTGTAGCGACTACTTCTTGAAAACTGTAAGTGATATTGATATGGGACTTTTTCTAAAATGATCAGCATGATGTTGGTCCTTGTCAAAAATCGTTTTGATTCGATGTTAAACATGGCTGTCAGCGGCCATCTTTGTTTACATAGAGTTATATAATGAAAACTTGTAGCGACTATTCCTCTGAAACTACTTGACGGATTTTCATGAAGCTTCACAGGAATGTTGCTCTTAATGTCTAATTGATCCTAGCAAAATTTCAGGTGGGCCGGAAATTCAAGATGGCGGCCACAGCTAAAAATAAATTTTCAAAAAAACAAGTTTGTAGCGACTACTTCCTGAAATCAAAATCAATCAGTAGAGCTTCAAGGTCATTGACCTCTTGTCTTTTAAAATGATCGCCAACGCTTAGACTATCAAGTTTGTTCAAATGAAGTCCCTGGTGTCAAAAATGTCCATGACCCGGGGTTCCAAATTTTGTATATTGATATTTTGCCTGTTTTTCATATAGACATATAGGAAAAAAAATAAAAAATCTTCTTCTTCTTTTGGGGTCACGTTTTACATAGAATTGTAAAGGGAAAAACTTAAAAAATCTTCTTTTCTAAAACCACAAAGCACAAACCACAAAGCACACAGCTCTCATATATTACATGTAGTCCTGGGGTCACATTTGGCTCTGCCCAAGGTGTTACTCTCTAGCACCTTCATTTTGTATTTGATCTTTACCAAACTTTGTCAGGGCCTTAAACCGTCTATATCAATGTTTTTATACACAACAGAGCCCACATTTCTTGAACAATCTTAACCAAACTTGCACAGATTGTATATGACCATAAGATTTCGAAGAAGTTCGATAATGTGCGAGTACTCAGGTGATCGCTTTAGGGCCATCTTAGCCCTATTGTATTGGTTCAGACTTACTCAGGTGAGCGATATAGGGCCATCATGGCCCTCTTGTTTTTGTTCATGCTAATTAAGTAACCACATATTGACATATTTCCTTATGACTAAAGTGAATTATACTAAGTTTAATATGAAAGGTGTGTTACATATTTTCAAGACTGTCTAGTTATTTAGGTTTCAACACCTAATACCCCACCCACTGGAAAGTAATTTCAGAACATTGGCGAACCCTTAAGGCAGGCATGTTAACATCCAATCCTCCAACCCCCCCCCCCCCCCCCCCCCCCCCCCCCCACCAACCGATTTGTTTTCCTCCCGTAAATTTGGCATAAAAAAAACAATAATAACAAAATTAAACACCTGGTAATGATATAATGTGGACTATTCAGATTGAGAGTAATAGCCAAAGCCAACGGCAACGGGTCGGGAGGCTCCAAATAACTAATAATGTGTTGATGAGCCATTAAACAACATTCACCGCATCCAACTGCAACAAATTATCAATACTTACCCAGAACAACAGTTCACCATTATGTGGTCCGATTGTTAACTTTCATACCCCATCCATCCTCTTCTCCAAGAAACGAAAACGGGGTTGGATGGGGTATGAAATAAAACCTTAATTTCTGCTTAAAAAGTTTGCATATTGTAAACATTAAAACATGTTTAGGTAATTTTAAACAGGTTGGTTATCACATTTTTTCAATAGAAATGTTTTTAAACATGTTTTATTGTCGAAATATCCTTTACAAAATCCTGCTAATATAAGCTTTCTCATCGTTTAATGGAATTAAGGCGGGACCACGTAATGACTGCAATGGCATAACTGCCTATATCCCGGCACAACCAATATTCGGCCACCTAACGTTGAATTTGTATTGGATGAATCAACACAAATGGAAACTGACTATCGTATATTACGTTTATTATCCACCTTTTCTAACTTAGAATGTTGTTAAAAATTATTCTTGCCTGTAAGCATATGTTTACAATTGCCATCAAAATGGTGGATTTCACTTTTTGGGCCTTGTAAATTTACAACCTATATTTGGCCACTTTACGTTTATTATCCTGCATGCCAGAGTAAGTGCATGGGCATTTCAAATTGTGTAAATTGGTAAGTAGCCATACATCATAAACTAAACATTACTGGTAATTGTCAAAAACATTTGATACTATACAAACAGATTAAAAACTACCACAAAATGAAATTGCTGATTACACCAGAGAGGTTACGACACATTTGGACCCCATGATTTGTGTTCCACAAAATAAAAATGATTGAATGAATGGTGTTTTACGGCATGTTGACACATACAAAATAAAAAAAAGAAATCATAATTACATACATGTAACAACAACAACAACAAATAAAACTGCAATCAATTAAATTCCAGTTTACTTTAAAATATATAAATGACTATAATAAGGGTTGGTGTTTATGTCAAGTTATTAAAGTTGAGCAGTATACATTGACAGCACTAAGCGCGCATAGGTACGCCCTGGTTAAATCCATGATACAGATGGTGTACAAACCAATTTTGTGACCGAAATATTTTTTAGGAAAATATTACATTTTTAAAACCAATTTTTAGGAAATAGTGAAAACGTTAAATAACCTAGTATGTCATGGTAATAACATTATTTACCTTTTCAATGACCATTTTTCTGAAATTCAACTCAATTGACAGTTCTCCATCAAATGTAGATAAAATGTGCACGCTCAACCCCAAAAATATGTAACAAAGCAAAATTATGGATGTTTTTCTGGGCCGGACGAAAATAGGTTGTCAGGATACAATTAGGCATGCCACATACATATGCACATTTTGTGAATAACAGACGGAAAATATTGCTCTAGAAAGCACTAAATTGACCCATAGTAAACCATTTGTGTGGTGTGTTATTCCTAAAAGCCTTCAATAGTACCGCTCAAATTCGTCTCAAATCATGCATAATTTTTTTCTTCGTTTTTATGCCGCATATTGTAATTGCACCGTCAGTCCGCAGTTCGAGTCCGGACTGTACCTTCAAAACCACTGCATGGATTTTTAATTAACTTGGCACAAGTGATCACCATAACAAGACGATGTGTCGCGCGCAAAACCCAGGTCTGTACCTCAAAGGTAAAGGTCACACTTGCAGTTCATAGGTCAAAAACAGGTATGCAATTTCGTGTCCGGACCGTAACGTAACAAACCCTGCAGGAATTTTTAAAAATTTGGCACAAGTGATCACCATAACAAGACGATGTGTCACGTGCCAAACCCAGGTCCGTACCTCAAAGGTCAAGGTCACACTTGCAGTTCATAGGTCAAAAACAGGTATGCAATTTTGTGTCCGGACCGTAACGTCACATCCCCTGAAGAGATTTTTAAATAACTTGGCACAAGTAATCACCATAACAAGATGATGTGTCGCGCGCAAAATTCAGGTCGTCAAGGTCACACTTGGAGGTCAAAAGTCAAATCGTGTCCGGTCAATAACTATGGCATTCATGGACAGATTTTCAAATAACTTGGCACAAGTGCTCACTACAACAAGAAGATGTGTCGCGCACAAAATCAAGGTTTGTGGCCCCAAGGTCAAGGTCACAATTTGAGGTCAAAGGTCAAATTGTGTCCGGTCAATAACTTTTGCATGCCTGAACGGATTTTCAAATAACTTGGCACAAGTGCTCACCACAACCAAATGACAAGTCGCACTCAAAATCCAGGTCCGTGGCTCCAAGGTCAAGATCATACTTCGGGGGCATTTATCACTTACAATGATATTTCTTGTTTCTTTATGTACTTGCAAATCCTAGATCTGATATTCATGGCATAATGTCAACACTAGGGGTGCTTAGTATTACCGATATACCAGTATATTGTGATACGAACTAAAATAATATGAATTGCGATACTCTTTTAGCATACTGATACAATCGTTAAATTCCATAGCTGTCTGGTAAAGATGGGCAAATCTACAAACTGCACATGTATAAGCCTAGTGTTCTCCACAGGAAATCCGGATAGCCGCGTATTTTGAAATTATAACCGGGCACATATTTTTGCGTGATATTTACTTATAATATGTTTATTTGGACACGCAATGCCGGTTCGCAATATGTATTTTTTAATTATATTTAGATATTCAACGTTATGCAATTGATAAGTAAACAAAGCACATTTTGTAGTAGCATACTACAGATGGATTTAGCATGTTTTATATACATTTTGCAAATCATGCAATCTTCATGTTTTGACAACCAAGGAAACTGTTCCCCAATGCAAGATTATATTATCCACCTTATCTATGGCAAGATCGTCCAGGTGCTGAGGAGGATGGTGGCAAAGAAATACATGTACATGGCGAAAGAACTTGTCACATTCTTGAGTACTGAATACTATTTAACATGAATTTCTTCATAACAATTAACCAATTTGCTATTTATTCGTCTGTTTTTATGAAGATGTGATATAAAATGACATTTAAAACTATTCATGGTATTAAAGGTTGTATCTCACCGATTTGCTGTTTTGAGTCAATCATGACGATTTTTGTGGATTTCAGCAGGTTCTTTTTACATAGAAAACATAGTTTGAAGGCATGTATCTGTTTTTTTTATGTGTACCGAATATTAAAGAATGTAATTTGTGGTTACTGGTACCCGGGCCGTGGGTACTTAATACTCTCTAAATTTGTCCTGAATACTGCATACCAAAAGGTGGGGAAACACCCCATTCTTTTCCGTTAAAAACATGCAGCATGTGCGTCAATTTTCCTAGCAAAAATTCAGGTTGGCCGAAAATTGAAGATGGCCGCAGGGTTCTCTGCAGGCCATTTTATCCGTGCCACCTTCTGGGAAAATATTTTCCTAGCTCCCGGCTATCTAAATTTCACAAATACCCCTATATTGATATACCGTATTTCCCCTAATAGTAGCGCCCGGGCGCTATGCAAAGTGCGAAAGAGTCGCAGGAATGTTGAATTTGCTTTATTGTTGAAGACTGGAGGACAAGCATCTGCATGATATTACTTAACTACATGACTGTACAGGGTTCGACAAAACTTTTATAAGTAGGAAGCCTGCAGGACTTCCTCTGTTCCTGTGTTTCTAACAGATATGTGGTCCTTCTCATGTACAGCTATACCTATCGAAACATTACAATAAAAAAAACAAAAAAAAACATAAACAGTTGTTCTATTCAATGTTTACATTATTTTTCAACTTTGTCTTTTATTATTTTGGTCGCAGAGGGACATTTCTGAGAATTTTCGACATTTTTAACCCGTTACACAAAGTCAATCATGCGAACGCTTGACGGTCCTATATGTATAATCCTACTACATGTCCGATGTATATTTTTAATGTCCATAATTTAAAATAATTCCGAAAATCAGGTGGACTCAGGCCAGCGGACCTGCGTTAGTGTCGAACCCTGAATTGTAACCACAGGGTACCAAATCAATCTAGATTCAGGTTACGTTATGGTGTTTGTTGAGTCAATTCATACAGTTGCACAGTTTGTTAAAAAAAATATTTTATTTTTTTAAGTGGCGCTTTACGTTTTTTACGTGGCGGCGCTTGTTTTGCATGGCGGTATGTGCCGATAGCGTGGCGGCCCGCCAACGTATAAGTGCTCTTGGAGAAACTGCGACCGAAAAGTTAGATATATTTTTTGTTAAAGCGCAATAACATGCTTGGTTAGTGACCCACTAATTAAAATGCAGCGACCCAGATGTATTTTTTTTCCTTATTTTAAGATGGCGCCGCAAATCACGGTCATAAACCGTACCGGGTCCCACAAATTCATTGGTGAACGCTTTGGTATGTTCAAAATCCCGACAGGCACAGGAAGTAGTGCACTGTTGCTATGTAAACAATATGGCCCCTAGACACACGTGTTGATGTATAAATTCAGGCCTTGACAGTAATGGCTGTCCGATAGCCCGGGGCAACTAAAAGTTGCTGTCGAACAAGTAATTACTGCTATCTACCTGTCCGATAAGACAAGGACAACCAAATATGTCGAGTTATTTTTGTCATCTTTTTATCTGCGAACACTTAGAAGCCTTATCATGTGGTTATTGTTTATTTAAAACTTTCACTGTCAAACGGTGTTGATCAAGAATTAACCATTTGGCGTGCTTGGTAGCCAGTAGTTCAAACTTCCGAGTATTGGTGGTTTATGTCAAAGGTGCGCGTATTCAACCAATTGTTGCAGCTGTTCTGTCGTGTACTTAGGGAACGGTCACAAAATGGCGGAGCAATGACAAACTGCATGACCTGGTGAAGTTTTTTTCAGCTGCTGATGAGGGTTTTGCCAGATCATTATGTAATCAACTAACAATTCTCATGATATAATCAACATACAATTCGCTGATATAATCAACATATAATGTTCGTTATGTAATCAACATACAATTCTTATTATGTAATCAGTTTAAAAAATTAATACAAGAAAAAGAAAGCGGGGATGAGTACAAAGTTGGGCCGTCGCTTTTTTGTGCTACAAGATAATATAAAAAAATTATTTGTTTTATTCATTTACAAGGGATATTATAAGAAACTGTTTCTGTTCATGTTAACCTCTTGTTTTTGTTGTATTAACTTCCCTTAACTCTTATGAATAATATTTTAAGGAAACGTTCATATATATAAAGAAAATACATTTGTCTACACTAGGAAGCAAAAAAACACTCCTATTAACTGGATGAATTTTATTTATTTTTATTCCATAGGTATGCAGTAAAACTTGGACAAGTAAAACCATTTTTCAGACGAGTAAATATTACATCCTGGACAACCAAGAAAAAAAGTAAGCGTCAAGGCCTGTAGTTGCCAGTCTTTGAATTACAATGTTTGTGTCACTAGCACGAATTCTTATATACTCAATGAAAACCCGTACATTTTCCTTTAGCCCGACTACAAATTGGAAAAATTTCACTAGCCCGAATGAGTTTATTAGCCTCGGGCAAGTGGGTTAATTTGAAGACTAGTTGCGTTAAATGTTTGTTTTTTACAATGCAGATGAAGGTTTTATCACTGCTTTCATGTAAATAAACTATTGATGTCTCAATCGGCTGAATAACTTTGATTTTGAATGCAAATTTGTTTTAAACAATTAACGAGGACAATTTTTCACAAAAAGGGTATGTAGGGATGGTGAATGACCAAAAACGGGCAAAACGAGTGCCCTTTGAAACGTGGCTCCCATCATAAATGGAGTGTCAACAAAAGAATTTTGCATCACCTTTGCAGTTCTGCAGGTGAGACGGTTCTAGGCCCATTCTCCACATTTTGTATGTAAATGGAGGATAAGCCTGACCTGTTCATCCTGTTTTAAATTAAATTCAAATGACGTTTTACTTTTGAAATCTACTGAGAACCCTTCTATAGGTAAGATTGATTTTTTTCCAGTAAATATTCAATAATGGTTAGTGTATTATGTATGTTTTTGTTTTATAAGCTAAAAGCTACGGACATTGTCTCTTTCAATACCGATCGTAGACTGCTCCACAGCGTTTTACTGAAACGCAACATGCGCAGTGAAACTGTCGATACCAAACAATTTCGTAGGCTGAAATCTGAAACTGGTAAGGTCAATCTGACATGACCTCCAATGGAGCGTTGTCAGATCCCATAGTAGCGAGCAGTATGGTAGCGTGATAAAGGGTCTGATTTTAATGAGATTGGCAGCTTATTTTCTCCAAATTTCTCTGTGGACGACTTTATGACTTAACTAGTGTAAAATCAAATGAACTTTAAAACAATATGAAAATGCTAAGACATCATGAATCTGATGTATGGTTTAAACCCATATTAATATGAGACCTACATGTAGAAAGCCTCTGCAACAAGATTTGCGAATTTTACTTATGTGACTCACTTAGTAACAGTACACAGAATTAACATGTCACAAGTTGTCAATCATTTATCCATTTCAACCAATCAAACCAAAACGATACCTCCAACAAACAACAGCACGTGTATAAAGCACGTGCAACTATGTTATATGAACTATTGGCAATATACTCCGACATCAACAATAGGGCGGAGATATCTAAGTACTGGCGACATGTGAATTGCAGCGAGGTCATTTAACATGCATATGGTATTGCTCTGCTAGCACATGGGGGCATCCAAAGCCGAATGTTTAGAGCCTCTGACTTAAAATCACTTGTCCCTCACCGCTGTGGGTTAGAGTCCCCATGAGTCTCAGTATTCCAGCTTTCTTGCGGAACTCAGGTGCCCGTCCGTGCATAAAAGTTGCCAAGGTTCCCCCATCTGGCAGTTGAGGGTGTGGCGCAACATCTATACTCTGGGAATTTGACAGTTCTAAGTGAATTGTAATGAATTGGACTTGGAAACATTGATAGGTGCATAATAAATCATAAATCAGTCGATGTTCAAACAAGTATGACAGATACATGTTCCTCTGAGAAGGAATTTGTCAATACAGTCAATTCTTTGTTATATATTACAGTTGAAACTGCAACCACAAGTTCTATAGGAGAAATGTGTACAGAACCTAATATAAACAAAGGTAATTGCATTAAACTTGATTTACCAAAGCCTGAAAGGTTTTATAAAATGGCACATGTTTTTTCGAAAGTGCCAGAATAGTTAACCCTGTAACACAAAGGCCATGGTCTGTTGACTGTCGATTAACTTATTGATGTCCAAGCTGTAGCAGCTTCATTTTTAGCTTGACTATTCGAAGAATAGTGAGAGCTATCCTACTCACCATGGCGTCGGCGTCTCCAGCTTCACCTTAAAGTTTTTGTGCAATAGATTTATAACTTAAATACTACTGAAGCTATTGCATTAAAACTTTATACTAATGTCTGCACCTTATCCAACAATCCCCATAACTCTTCCATTCATTTTGACAAAATTATGGCCCCTGAATTGGTAAACAATGTCCTTTTGACATAGAAGTATATAGGAAAAACTCTTCTCCGAAACAAAAAGGGTTGCAGCTTAGATATTTTGTATATAGCATCGTCTAGTAGTCCTCTACCAAGTTTGCTCAAATGGTTACCCTAGGTTTAGAATTGGACCCGTCCCGGAGGTCACAAGAGGTGAAATATGAGGGTGTGGATGGGCAACTATCCAACCAGCATAAACACCGGGTTGCTTCCCCGCCCCCGGGGACATAGCCCCTCGGTCATAACTTGGAAACCATTGAGATCCCCACCCTATAACCATATATACACTTACTGGGCATGAACAGACAGATATAACCACCCAACCAGCATAGACCCCGGTCTCCTTCCCTACCCCTGGGGACATAGCCCCTCGGTCATAAATTAGTAACCATTGAGATCCCCACCCTATGACCATATATACACTTACTAGACAGACGGATACAACCATCCAACCAGCATAGACACCGGATGCTTCCCCACCCCTGGGGACATAGCCCCTCGGTCATAACTTGGAAACCATTGAGATCCCACCCTATAACCATATTTACACTTACTGGGCATGAACAGACGGATATAACCACCCAACCAGCATAAACCTTGGTCTCCTTCCCCACCCCTGGGGACATAGCCCCTGGGTCATAAATTAGTAACCATTGAGACCCCCTTCCTATAACCATATATACACTTAATGGGCATGAACAGACAGATATAACCACCCAACCAGCATGGACCTTGGGCTCCTTCCCCACCCCTGGGAACATAGCCCCTCGGTCCTAACTTGGAAACCATTGAGATCCCCACCCTATATCCATATATGCACTTACTAGGCATGAACAGACGGATACAACCACTCATCCAGCAATGAGCCCGATCTCCTTCCCCAACCCTGAGGACATAGTATCTGGGTCATAATTTGGAAACCATTAAGATCCCTACCCTATAACCATATATACACTTAATGGGCATGAACAGACGGATACAACCATCCAACCAGCATAGACCCTGGTGACATAGCCCCCGGGTCATAACTTGTAAACCGTTGAGATCCCTAACCTTTAACCATATATACACTTACTGGACATTAACAGACGTATACAACCATCCAACCTGCGTAGACTCTAGGCTTCTTACCCACCTTTGTGGACCTAGCTCCTGGGTCAAACTTTACAAATAATTTGATATTTCTATCTCGACTGTTCGAAGGATCTTAGGATGTCTATAGGTCTAAGTTAATGGTCACAAATTACATTTATGTGTTGACAGGCTCTTAGCATCAGGTTAATGTTTACATCTGCATTTCTTAACATGTAAATAACTTCAACATGTTTTATCCAATCATCATCAAACTTACACTATTATAAATAGGACGATGATCGTATCTATTGAGTTAAAGATCATTGGATGAAAGGTCAAGGTCACAAAGAGGTCAACGGTCAAATGCATTTACATATACTTTTAACATATTTTCTACAGATTTTCAACTTAAGTATCCTTTTAAAGGGTTATTATGAAATTACCTCAGGTCATCACAGAGAAATTGTGGCCCTTGATTTAATGTAATGTCAATGTTTTTCTTCTTGACACCTTCAGCACTCCCCTTTGTTTTCTCTCTTTTTTTTTGAGGGTATGCTGGGTGTATCATTTCTTGTTCTCTGAAAATTCGAATAGTCGAGCTGCGCTGTCCTCTGACAGAATGTAGGCGATGCTGCAGTTAGATTTTCACATTACAGATAATTACTGCCAGGTGCAAGGTTTGTTTAACCTATTGATTTTTTTTCTTTTCAACTGCTTTACACATTTACTCAGCTTTATTTTTATTTAAACTTGTCTCATAGGTTACACAAAGGCAAGGCAGAAGAGGCAAGGAGAACTGGGACTCGCTGTGTGAGGCGTTAGATATACTAAAGGCTTCATTTTAACATAGGAACCACACAACACGAATTGTTACTACTGCCAAATCAAGTATCAAGTATACTGGAATTGTATAGGTGCCTGGACTGCATCTCAGATGTCTTTGTGTGTTGAATGCATCAAGGTCAGACACACCTGTCCTCATCTAAATGGATGGTTGGTATACTCTTATTTTAAGATGTTATCTTATATCAGAGATTTAGGTCAGGGATCGCCCTCTCTTAATGCCTGTTTTTCACAAAATGTCTTTAGCATAACAGAGTTTGGAAAATTCTACTGGTCTGCTTTTGATAACTAACAAAATCCACACCTTAACAGTTTTTAGATCACCTGAGCCGTAGGCTCAAGGTGATCTATTGCGATCACTCTTCGTCCGTCGTCCATTAGTCGTCGTTAACTTTTGCTTCAAACGACTTCTCCTCAGAAACCGTTAGGTCAAATTTTGACCAAACTAAACATGGATGATCCATAGGTAAATGCTGTTTAGATTTGTTAAAATTCGGTCAGTGCGACTTGCAAGATAGCCGCCATTACCATATATGGTCGAAACCTTAAAAAATCTTCTTAAGAACCACTGGACAGATTTCGACAGTTTTTCTTTTAAAATAATTGCCAACGCCTAGACTATCAAGTTTGTTCAAATGAAGTTCCCGGGGTCAAAAATGACCTTGCCCTGGGGGTCCAAAGTTTGTATATTGAGATCTTGTATGTTTTTCATAGACTTATATAGGAAAAATCGTTAAACAATCTTCTTCTCTGAAACCACAAGGCACAGAGCTTTCATATATTACATTTAGCATCACCTTAAGGTCCTCCACTAATTTTGTTCAAATGGTGACATTGGGGTATGATTTGGCCCCGCCCCGGGGGTCACAGTTTTACATAGACTTACATAGGAAACAAATTAAAAAATCTTCTCTAAAACTACAAGAGCCAGAGGTTTAATATTTTGCATTTACTATAAGATTATGGTCCTTTACCAAGTTTGTTCAAATGGTGACCCTGGGGTTACGTTTGGCCTCGCCCCAGGGTTCACATGTTTTACATAGACTTGTATAGGGAAAAACTTAAAAAATCTTCTTCTCTGAAACTGCTTGAGCCAGATGTTTAATATTTTGTATTTGCTATAAGCTTATGGTCCTCTACCTAGTTTGTTCAAATGGTGATCCTGGTGTCAAATTTGGCCCCGCCCAGGGGTCACCGTTTTACATAGACTTGTATAGGGTTTACATTTGGTCCGCCCCTGGGGTCAAATGTTTTACATAGACTTGTATAGGGAAAAACTTAAAAAAGACTTCTTCTCTGAAACTGCTTGAGCCAGATGTTCAATATTTTGCATTTGCTATAAGCTTATGGTCCTCGACCAAGTTTGTTCAAATGATGACCCTGGGGTTACCGTATACCCTCTTTTAAACACTCCCTTGGCTTTTGATTTTCTTGCATAAATATATTATACTATGTAAAATAAGTTTAGCAACATTTAGGGAATTTTGAAATATTTACCATTTTCCAAAGCATAATTTACAAGCACAACATAAAACTTTTAATTCAATCCCTATTTACCAATTAATTACCAATAAGTTTAGCAACACGTAGGGAATTATTTAGAAATATTTACCATTTTTCAAAGCATAATAACACAAGGACTACATAGAACATTTAATTCAATCCCTTTTTGATATTTAACACACATTTTATTGTTAAATAGGGATTGAATTAAATGTTCTATGTTGTGCTTGTGTTATTATGCTTTGAAAAATGGTAAATATTTCAAAATTCCCCAAATGTTGCTAAACTTATTTTGCGTAGTATATATAGGGACATCGTGTGTGTCTGGGTAAATCTTGTGTGTCTAACTCCTCATTCATTATAAGGTGGATTGTTTTAATACTTGGTATGCTCACTTACTATAATGTGAAGATTATAAAAATCTTTCCTGAGTATCCGGTGAAGATAGGGAATTTCAACCCGAGGTATAAGTGTTTTCATCGGAACCGAGGCAACACTTATACCGAGGGTTTTAATTCCCTATCTGAAAGAGCCTCGGTTCCGATTAAAACACTTATACCGAGGGTTGGAATTCCCTGTCTGAACCGAATACCCATGATAGATGTTTTTTCTTGCATATCAGAGACATGTTGTGGTTGACGCCTCCAGCTACTAACGTTTTTGCAGTAGTCAAATATAGGTTATGTTAGAAGTAATAGATACAAATGAAGTCTCCTTGTAGGTCAGCCACTTCTCCCTGTTGTTCCAGGAGGGAGAAGTGACTACTCTATATTTTAATTCGAGAATGCCCCTTTCGTGAATGCCAAAAGGGGCATTTAGTGTTACCCCTGTATGTCCGTCCGTCCCTTCCGTCCGTCACTTCCGTCCATTCCATCCGAATTGATTTCCGCTCATAAACTTTTGAAAGGGTCCATGTTTGTAATTAATATTTGGTGTGTAGCTGTGTAATTATAAAATACAGGTCAAGTTCGATTTCGGTCAACGTTGCTCATTTTATGCAGGAGTTGTGGCCTCTTTTCGACTTAATTTTCTGCAACAAATTGGTTTCGCTCAATAACTTTTGAAATGGTCCATCACTTCCGTCTGTTCCACCCGAATTGGTTTCCGCTCAATAACTTTTGAAAGGGTCCATGTTTGCAATTAATATTTGGTGTGTAGCTGTATAATTATAAAATCCAGGTCAAGTTCGATTTCGGTCAACGTTGCTCATTTTAAGCATTAACGGATATAGGAGATGAGTTCCATTATCTGTTTGTATGCCGCGAATTCAAAACTCAACGTAGTAAATATATCAGTCCAGAATATTTTAAAAGACCCAATGTATACAAATTTGATAAATTAATAAACACCAAAAATAATTCAGAGTTTAGAAAATTGTGTGAATTTATTAAAAACATCATGCAAAGAGTCAAATAGATAATATTCATGTTGTAATGTAATACTGTTTGATTTTGTTTAATTATAATATGTATTGGTTTCGACATTATTTTTGCCATGCAATTGCCAACAAATAAATGAAGAACTCTCCCATATATGTGTATACAAAACAGATCTTTAGTTATATGATAAATGAGGACTACCTGGGAGGCCATTTCTTCTCCCAGCTATTACCAAACTGCATTACTCTTTTGTAATTAACCATGTCATATTATATCTATAATATCTGTCTTCTATTATACTTATGAGCCTCGATGATGATTTAAATGTTGTTATACATACCTCATATATTCATGTAAATGTGAATTGAGTGAATAAAAGATATTGTATTGTATTGTATTGAAAAAGCAGGAGTTGTGGCCCCTTTTCGACTTAATTTTCTGCAACATATTGGTTTCGCTCAATAACTTTTGAAATGGTCCATCACTTCTGTCTGTTCCATCCGAATTGGTTTCCGCTCAATAACTTTTGAAAGGGTCCATGTTTGTAATTAATATTTGGTGTGTAGCTGTGTAATTATAAAATACAGGTCAAGTTCGATTTCGTTCAACGTTGCTCATTTTATGCAGGAGTTGTGGCCCCTTTTCGACTTAATTTTCTGCAACAAATTGGTTTCCGCTCAATAACTTTTGAAACGATCCATGTTTTGAATTCATATTTGGGGGGTCATTTTGTAATTATAAAATACAGTTCAAGTTCGATTTCGGTCAACGTTGCTCATTTTATGCAGGAGTTGTGGCCCCTTTTCGACTTAATTTTCTGCAACAAATTGGTTTCCGCTCAATAACTTTTGAAATGGTCCATGTTTGTAATTAATATTTTGTGTGTAGCTGTATACATGTATTACATTTGATCCCTGTAGATTTCAACACATGTGAAGCATCTTCATATGGACCTCTCTCAAATGTGTTCAGTTGGTGCGCCTAGGGTCAGAAATTCCCCCACCACAGGGCTTATCAGTTTCATTAAAAAAATCTTAAAAATCTCTGAAACTACAGAACATAGAGCTCTGATATTTTGCATTGTCTTATGGTACTCCACAAAGATTGTTCAAATGATGACCCTGGGGTCAAATTTGGTCTTGCCCTAGGGGTCACATGATTTATATAGACTTACAGGTATATAGGGAAAACTTTAAAAATCAGCTCTCAGTTTGGTATTAAATGTGCTTCGGTGTTTTTATTAAACAGATATAAGCTGTTTGAGAAGAGCAGAAAAACAGAACAAGATGACTTCTAGATGGACACAGCAAACTGTTGAGTTCTCCAGTAATGCAAAAGCATTACATAAGAGTTCAACAAGTTTGTCTCGCCAGTAGCATTCGACAATCACTTGCAGAGAGATTTCATCTTGTAAACCTAGTGAAAAATTATGCCAGTATGTATAGTTTTTGTTTTATATATATAATTGTGTGTTTGCGCCGGAATATTAATAAATTTAGTGCAGTGTTTATAGCTCAACCGAAGAGATTGTGTGTCTTGCCAAAGGTATACAGATGTAATATATTCTAATAAGGTCTCAATAGTTATACAAATGACATGTTTACACACACACAATTTTAAAGTACAAATTAATTGGTATGCAACAGCATATCGCTTTTTCTAAGAAAATCGTTAACGTTTTGGTCACTGATACTTAGTGTTGGTTTTTATACCATCATATATGGCCTAAAATATTTTGAAAATGACATAAAACACCATACAAACAAACTAGACTTTTTAAGTCGCACAAAGCAACCGTTTTCGACGAAGCAACATCACTTCATGAATTCCTTTTTATTTTAGATTTTTTTCTACGAAATGAAAATGTATTACATTGGGCAGATATCTTTGACTTTAGTACTATAAAAGCATGCCTATAAAAGAAACTGAATGACATTTTCCAGTTAACGTTATGGTTACAATACTTTGTGTTGATTCTTATACCATCATATATAGCCTATAATATGCTAGACTTTAATTCACACAAAGCAACTGTTTTCGGCGAACTGACATCATGAATATTCTTGTTTTAGACTTTTCTATAAAATAAAAAGTATTAAACTGGTCAGATGTCTTTAGTAATAAAAGCATGCCTATAAAGAAACTGAATGCTACAATTTACGATGAATGATTAGTTAAATCAGTGATTTTTCTTAACAGGAGAACAGCTGTTGCAATAAGGCTCTTGTGGCAGTTGAAGCAAGTTGGGAACTACATCAACAAACTCTTACATAAGCACAGTATGATTGATAATGATTCACCATCTGGAAATCTTACGATCTTACAGAAGACTTGGATTTATCAATACATGTACCATTTCAATAAACAGAGATTTTGTATTACCAAGCATTGTCTGGAAGGAAAAAGTAATTACTTGTGGAATAGAGAAGACTGATTCACCATTTCAGTAAAGAGAGATTTTGCATTTAATACCAATCCTTGTCTGGAAGAAAGAGGAATACATGTGAAAAGTTCACTATTAAAAGTTGGTACCGTAGAGAACTATAAGCTAATGGTATCTTAAACTGGCATCTTTGTGTATCGGTCTATCCTGCGAGAACGTTAAAGAACCATAGGAATCGGTTCGATAATAAGAGTAGGGCATGGTTCCCGGATTCCTATGTATCCTTCCCCTCTCTCTGGGGCGGCTCTCAATAACCTATACTGTGTTGATGAGCCGTTAAACAACATTCAATTCAATTTGCCTTAGAATTGATGAGTCAATAATCACAGCACATTATAAATACCTCAGTTGACAATACACATGTTATTTAGTGTGAATAGGCATTTTTGTTTGCAGTATGTACTTAAGTACTTTGAATATATGACTTATTATATATGTCCGTATATGATATGAAAAGCTTTACTTTTTCACGTTATAATATATATTCTGTTTAACATTAGCGTGGTGCTTTGATTTTAGTGTTTGTTAATACAAAGTTTACAGTTTATAATAGATACATTTCCATATGTAAACATTTTGCTGAACTTGCCAATTTAATATCTCAACATAATATTTATCATTCATTATGGGTATACAACCATGGATTTGACCTATTTCAAGTATCGTACATTTGACATTCGAAAGGAACTATACTGTAACATGCTACTCCATTATCTAAAGTCTCAATGTTTGAGACCATAAAATGCCCGATATACCGTCTGAAAAATATGACATCGTCTGAAAAGTATGCCATCGCATAAAGTTGTAACACACTCTATTGGAAGATGCCTTTAAAATTCCAGTACCGATAAATTAGTTTTATATAGAACAAAACAAGTGTATATTTCTAACATTTAAATGGCAAAGAATTATAATTGTGATAGCCATGCTAAGATTTTCAACATTTAATGGTATGTGGTTGGTTTTACGGTCTTTCCACGTTGCTGTAAAAGAAATGCCAGACTTTATACTGACCCAAATTGAAACTCTTAGCATAATTATCTCTAAATTATGTAATGCAATATAGTTGTATGCAATATCGAAATATTTTAGAACATTTATATACATAAATAGTGAATGGAAGTTGATAATATACCCTAATTACTAGTGCTGTTCCAATTAATCAATTTGATCGAGCATCGGTCAGTTCAGCCTTTTTTTCGATTAATCGATTACAATTTTTCATGATCGAGTTTACTCGGTTGTGTCACTATTTATATTTAAATAAATGCTTGGTTTGTTTCATTCAATTGCTTAATGACCAGAATATACTTCAAATTGTTTCTTTTCTCGATTATAGTTTGAAAAAGTTTACACTGGTGTGTTATATGGAGCCATGTTTAATCGATTAATGGTCGTTGACAATTCTGATGATCGATCACAAATTTTCAACCGATTCCCAACACTGCTAATTAGTTAAAATAGTCATTAGTTAAAATAGTCATTATTGCACTCATTTGGACCCCTCTTCATGCTCATTTTGTCATTTTATATGTTCATTCCTGGTAGATGCCATATAACCTTTAATGTTTTGATGGGCCGTAAAAGCCAATTCAATTGCACTCATTTGACCTAGTCCTATCAAACTAGTAAATATCAGACTAGTAAAGAGTAGTTGCATGTTGTAGTATTGCGTATATATATGCGTTTAGACTTTAATAAAAATTACTCATGTGTCGTTCCCTAAATCATACAATATGACAGATGATTTAGTTCAGTGCATGTGTTTTCAGAGATCAGCAGATATGCCGTGGTGCGGCGTCAGTCCGTCTGTCCGTAAACTTTTATTTGTGGCGACTACTCCTCTGAAACAACTGGATGGATATTCATGAAACTTTACAGAAATGTTGCCCATGAAGTCTAGTTGATCCTAGCGAAAATTCATGTTGATGTGAAATCCAAGATGGCCGCCAAAGCTAAAAATAGATTTTTAAAATACAAGTTTGTAGCAGTGGCCATCTTTGTTTACAGAGTAATATAGTAAAACTTCATCTTGTAGCGACTACTCCTCTGAAACTACTTGGCGGATTTTCATGAAACTTTACAGGAATGTTGCTCTTGATGTCTTATTGATCCTAGCAAAATTTCAGGTCGGCCAGAAATTCAGGATGGCCGCCGTAGCTAAAACTATTGTAGCGACTACTTCTTGAAAACTATAAGTGATATTGATATGGGACTTTTTCTAAAATGATCAGGTATGACACGATGTTGGTCCTTGTCAAAAATCGTTTTGATTCAACGTTAAACATGGCTGCCAGTGGCCATCTTTGTTTACATAGAGTTATATAGTAAAAACTTGCAGCGACTACTCCTCTGAAACTACTTGACGGATGTTCATGAAACTTCACAGGAATGTTGCTCTTGATGTCTAGTTGATCCTAGAAAGATTTCTTGCTGGCCAGAAATTCGAAATGGCCACCACGGCTAAAATTAGATTTAAAATAAATAAATTTGTAGCGACTACTTCTTGAAAACCCTAAGTCATATCGATATGGGACTTTTTCTAAAATGATCAGCATGACATGGTGTTGATCCTTGTTGAAAATTATTTTGAATCGACATTAAACATGGGCGCCAGTGGCCATCTTTGTTTACATAGAGTTTGTATAGTAAAAATTTGTAAAGACTACTTCTCTAGAACTACTTGACGGATTTTCATGAAACCTCCCAGGAATGTTGCTCTTGATGTCTAGTTGATCCAAGCACAATTTCAGGATTGAAAGTTTGAAATTACCTAGAGTTATATAGTAAAACTATTTGTAGCAACTACTCCCCTGAAACTACTTCACAGATTTTTATGAAACTTCACAGGAATGCTGATCTAGCTATCAACATCTATCAGTAGAGCTTCAAGGTCATTGACCTCTTGTTTATAGTAGTCTCACAGTCCGTCCAAAGCGAGCACAAAGTCCAGGTCGGTGGCTCCAAGCTCAAGGTCACAACTAGAGGTCAAAGGTCAAAAAGATGTGCTATATATCGTGTCCGGTAAAGACGGATTTCCAAATAACTTGTTCTCTGTATAAATTTTCTTTTTGTAATTTGCTATTTTTATGTCATTAGTTTCTTTCAGAATGTATCTGTATCATAGATTGTATAAAACGGATACATTCTGACATGATTTTATCATATAATTCATTATTACGCGTGTGTCATTTGTTTGAAGTAATATCTCGTCATTCATTTTTAGCTCTACTGATCAGAGATCAGCAGAGCTTATGCCGTGGTGCGTCGTCCGTCTGTCTGTCCGTCTTTTATACCGACTACTCCTGAAACTACTGAATGGATTTTCATGAAACTTTACAGAAATGTTGCCCATGAAGTCTTGTTGATCCTAGCAAAAATTCATGTTGATGTAAAATCCAAGATGGCCGCCATATCCAAAAATAGATTTTTCAAAAACAAGTTTGTAGCGACTACTTCTTGAAAACTGTAAGTGATATTGACATGGGACTTTTTTTAAAATGATCAGCATGACATGATGTTGGTCCTTATCGAAAATCGTTTTGATTCAATGTTAAACATGGTTGCCAGCGGTCATCTTTGATTACATAAGAGTTATTTAGTAAAAACTTGTAGCGACTACTCATCTTAAACAAACTACTGGACGGATTTCCATGAAACTTCACAGGAATGTTGCTCTTGATGTCTAAATGATCCTAGCAACATTTCAGGTTGGTCGAAAATTCAAGATGGCCGCCAGAGCTAAAAATAGATTTTCAAAAAACAAGATTGTAGCGACTACTTCTTGAAAACTATGTGATATTGATATGGGACTTTTTCTAAAATGATCAGTATGGAATGATGTTGATCTATGTCGAAAATTATTTTGATGCGACGTGAACCATGGCCGCCAGCGGCCATCTTTGCTTACATAAGGTTGTATAAAGAAAACTTGTAGATTTTCATGTAACTTCACATGAATGTTGCTCTTGATGTCCCAATTGATCCTAGCAAAACTTCAGGTTGGTCGAAAATTCAAGATGGCCGCCAGAGCTAAAAATAGATTTTCAAAAAACAAGATTGTAGCGACTACTTCTTGAAAACTATGTGATATTGATATGGGACTTTTTCTAAAATGATCAGTATGGAATGATGTTGATCTATGTCGAAAATTATTTTGATGCGACGTGAACCATGGCCGCCAGCGGCCATCTTTGCTTACATAAGGTTGTATAAAGAAAACTTGTAGATTTTCATGTAACTTCACATGAATGTTGCTCTTGATGTCCCAATTGATCCTAGCAAAACTTCAGGTTAGCCGGAAATTCAAGATGGCCGCCACGGCTAAAAATAGTTTTTCAAAAAACAAGTTTGTAGCGACTACTCCTTGAAAACTATAAGTGATATTGATATGGGACTTTTTCTAAAATGATCAGCATGACATAATGTTGGTCCTTGTCGAAAATCATTTTGATTTGATGTTAAACATGGCTGTCAGCGGCCATCTTCTTTTAGAGTTATGTAGTAAAAACTTGTAGCGACTACTCCTCTGTAACTACTTGACGGATTTTCATGAAACTTCACAGGAATGTTGCTCTTGATGTCAAAATGATTCTAGCAAAATTTCAGGTCAGACGAAAATTCAAGATGGCCACCATGGCTAAAAATATATTTTCAAAAAACAAGTTTGTAGCAACTACTTATTGAAAACTTTAAGTGATATCGATATGGGACTTTTTCTAAAATGATCAGTATGACATGATGTTGATCCTTGTCAAAAATTATTTTGATTAAACATGGCCGCCAGCAGCCATCTTCGTTTAGAGTTATATAATGAAAACTTGTAGCAACTACTCCTCTGCAACTACATGATGGATTTTTATAAAACTTCACAGGAATGCTGATCTAGCTATCAAAAAACTATCAGTAGAGCTTCAAGGTTATTGACCTCTTGTTATCCCCCCACCACCAAATGGTGAGGGAGCATATAACGTTAGCCATGTCCATCCCAACAAGTTTGTGTGTCTACCTCCTACCACAGTTTTCAGCCCATTCTTTCAAAACTAACCGGGTTCTTACCTATGATGTCAAGGTGTGCATATATCTGCGTCAAAATCAACCCAGTACTACCAGAGTAACAGTATTTTTTCAAAAACTTTTACATTAAAATATCTTGTGTATCGATCTTCTCCAACGTTTTTCAACCGATCTTTTTGAAACTTTAAAAGCTATTTACCTGAGATGTAAAGATGCCGGAGTTATGGCCCTTTTTCCGTCAGTTTTTACATTAAAATATCTCAAGTACCTATCTCCTCCAACATTAGCCATGTCCATCCGTTTTCCCAGAAAAGTGTGTTAGAGTTATGACCCTTTTTTGTTCAATTTCCTCTTTTCCGGTGATTGTTTTCGGTTTGGGCATCCATGTTGCATGGACACATTTCTAGTTATATTTATAAAGGAGTTAATATACTATCCTATATGAAATTGAACAGAATTAAAAACAACTGAGTTGACTATGGTTACAGACTAATAAAAACCTGTATACAGAAACAATGTGTTCTGTTGTTACTGTGAAACCAATTAATGAAAAATATTCTGTGGAACCAATTAATGAAAAATATTCTTACATGGTATACAACCTGTAATGTATGATGATACATACAGTGTGCCACAAGTAATGGTTAAACATATGATGATATACATACAGTATGCCGTAAGAAATGGTCAAACATATGATGTCATACAAACAGTGTGCCATAAGTAATGGTCAAGGAATGCTGATATACCTACAGTAAGCCATAAGTAATGGTCAAATATATGATATACATACAGTGTGCTACAGGTAATGGTCAACGTATGATGATATGGATACAGTGTGCCACAGATAATGGTCAAGGTATGATGACATACATAAAGTATGCCACGAGTAATGGTCATCATTTCATGATTTACATACATTATACCATAAGTAATGGTCAAGCATACGATATATACTCAGCCGCAAAAGAAAGTAGCCACTTTGAAAGTTTTACTATACACCCTATCCTCTTTATCAAGCAACATTCCCTTAATGATTCAACCTATTGAAAAACAAAGGACAACATGATATTGGCAATGGAATGATAAAATCTTTGGTAACAAACATGGCATATTCATTTTGGAAAACTGAACTCAGTGGCTACTTTCTTTTGCAGCTGAGTATACATACGGTGTGCCACAGGTAATGGTCAAGGTATGATGATATAGATACAGTGCCACAGATAATGGTCAAGGTATGATGATATACATAAAGTATGTCATGAGTAATGATCAACGTATGATGATATGGATACAGTGTGCCACAGATAATGGTCAACGTATGATGACATACATAAAGTATGCCACGAGGAATGGTCAGCATATGATGATTTACATACATTATGCCATAAGTAATGGTCAAGCATACGATAAACATAATGTGTGCCACAGGTAATGGTCAATGTATGATGATATAGATACAGTGCCACAGATAATGGTCAAGGTATGATGATATACATAAAGTGTCACGAGTAATCTGGCGAGGGGTTCAGGAGAACTAGTCCAGACAAAGTTTGTGTATTAAAACCTTTAAAGGGCCATAACTCTGCCAAAAAATCATTCAGCCGGAATATGGCGATGATTTGCACAACTAGACCTGGAAGTGATCATCCCTAAAACGTTTCGTTTAAATCCGGCCAGGGTTTCAGGAGAACTAGTCAGGACAAAGTTTGTGTATTAAAACCTTTGAAGGGACATAACTCTGCCAACATCATTCAACCGGAACATGGCGACGATATGTACAACTAGGCTTGGTACTGATTATCCCTGAAAACTTGTCGAAGCTTGATATTAACAATCTCGTAAAATTTGGTAAAGATCGGATGAAAAATGAAGGCCCTATCATCTAAACAAGGTAAAAGTTAACAGACGACAGACAGACAGACGACGGACAACACTCCCATAAGCTCTGCTGGCCTTTGGCCAGTAGAGCTAAAAACTTGTGATTATGCTGTCACCACCTTCTGATCCAACAGCAGTTTAAAAAAATATATACAAAGCTAAATTGTAACCATTTAAAGCAGTACTGCTGGCTTCACAGAGATTGTGCTGCCACAAACTTGATCCACCAACAGAACTCCAAACTTAAACTTTCGGTTAATCCAGCCTAACAAATTGCTGTACACTTCACTTCTAACGCAAGCTAACAAGGACAAACTGAGACCATGTGTCCAGAAAATCCTGCAATTCAAATTACCATTTCTGTCTTACGCAATTAAGCTCAATTGACAGCCTAAGCAAAGTGAATCCGAAAAGTCTGAACGGTCCCAGTCAATCTCGATTTAACTTGCGCTTGAAGAAACTAACCTCTTAAAAACGTATATATACACAGCAACAATTAAAGCATACAGTTTTATGAAAAAATATACACTAAAAAAATTATAGAGCTACAGCTGGCTTTACAGCCTATACAGTTTTATGAAAAAAATATACACTAAAAAAATTATAGAGCTACAGCCGGCTTCACAGCATATACAGTTTTATGAAAAAATATACACAAAAGTATAGAGCTACAGCTGGCTTCGCAGCCTATATAGTTTTATGAAAAAATATACACTAAAAAAATGATAGGGCTACAGCTGGCTTCACAGTATATAGTTTTATGAAACAAATATACACTAAAAAATTATAGAGCTAAATTGTAAACACTTGAAGCAGTACTGCTGGTTTCACAGAGATTTTGCAGTCACCAGGATTTTAAAAAATATATACTTAAAAAAACTTGCATATAGCCTGTCTGAAACACTTCTAGTACTCCAAACTTCAACGTTCGGTTAATCCAGCCTAACAAATTGCTGTATGCTTCGCTTCTAATGCAAGCCAACAAAGACAAGCTGATACCATGTGTCCAGAAAATCCTGCAATTCAAAATTACAATTTCTGTCTTACGCAATTGAGCTCTATTGACAGCCTAAGCAAAGAGAACCCGAAAAGTCTAAACGGCCCAGTCAATCTCGATTTAACTTGCGCTTGAAGAAACTAACCTCTTAAAAACTTATATATACACAGCAACACTTAAAGCATACAGTTGGCTTCACAGCCTATACAGTTTTATGAAAAAATATACACTAAAAACATTATAGAGCTACAGCTGGCTTCACAGTTTATGCAGTTTTATGAAAAAATATACACTGAAATAATTATAGAGCTACAGCTGGCTTCACAGCATATAGTTTTATAGTTTTATGAAAAAATATGCACTAAAACATTTATAGAGCTACAGCTGGCTTCACAGCATATAGTTTTATGAAACAAATATACACTAAAAACAATATAGAGCTACATTGTAAACACTTAAAGCAGTACTGCTGGCTTCACAGAGATTTTGCTGTCACCACCTTTTGATCCACCAGCATTAAAACAAATATATACCTAAAAAAACTTACTGATATACAGAGATAAATTGTAAACATTTAAAGCAATACTGCTGGCTTCACAGAGATTGTGCTGTCACCACCTTTTGATCCACCAGCAGTTTAAAAAAAACTTACATATAGCCTGTCTGAAACACTTCTAGAACTCCAAACGTCAACGTTCGGTAAATCCAGCCTCACAAATATACACAGCCACACTTAAAGCATACAGCTGGCTTCACAGCATATACAGTTTTATGAAAAGAAATATACACTAAAAAAAAATTAAAGAGCTAAATTGTAAACACTTAAAGCATACAGCTGGCTTCACAGCATATACATTTAGATGAAAAAAACACGTCTAGAACTCCAAACTTCAGCGTTTGGTTAATCCAGCCTAACAAATTGCTGTACGCTTCGCTTCTAACGCAAGCCAACAAAGACAAACTGAGACCATGTGTCCAGAAAATCCTGCAATTCAAATTACCATTTCTGTCTTACGCATTTAAGCTCCATTGACAGCCTAAGCAAAGTGAACCCGAAAAGTCTGAACGGTTCCAGTCAATCTCGATTAAACTTGCGCTGGATGAAACTAACCTCAAGCGGACAGAAATAATTATAATGGTATGGCCTAAGTCGCAATTCTTTTATCCAACCCAGAAACAAATTCGAACATAGATTGACATGAACTCATATAAAGCAACAACACTTGTGATTGTGCTGTCACCACCTTCTGATCCAACAGCAGTTTAAAAAAAGATATATACTAAAAAAAGAAGATATATACAAGCTACACTTAAAGTTTACAACTGACTTTACAGCATATACAGTTTTATGAAAAAAATATATACTTAAAGAAATCCCTTACATATGCAAAGCTAAATTGTGAACACTTAAAGCCTGTCTGAAACAGCGTCTAGGTAGTACTCCAAACTTAAACGTTTGGTTAATCCAGCCTAATAAATTGCTGTACGCTTCGCTTCTAACGCAAGCCAACAAAGACAAACTGAGAGCATGTGTCCGGAAAATCCTGCAATTCAAATTACCATTTCTGTCTTACGAAATTAAGCTCCATTGACAGCCTAGGCAAAGTGAACCTGAAAAGTCTGAACGGTCCCAGTCAATCTCATTTAAACTTGCGATTAAAGAAACAAACCGATTTATACTTAAAATATAAAAAAAATACACTAAACATGAAATGTCACTGTAAGTGACAAATGCCCCCGAAGTGGTTTATTACTATATGAACAATATGTTAATGTTAAGAGTTATTTACCGGTCACAAAAGCACTTCTAAGTGTGACCGTGACCTTGAAGCCACGGGATTTGAAGTTGCACGCGATACGTCTCGTTGTAGTGAGCACTTGAGCAAAGTCATTTGAAAATCTGTCCATTAAAGGGAATGTAGCGCCACAGCCAAACAAGCTATTTCATTGAGAGTTCTGAAAAACTTGGAAAAAGGTGAAAAAATTATCAAGATCGGATGATAAACAAAAAAGATATGACCATTTAAAGGTTGTTCTAAAACGGATATGGGGGCTGCCATTTGTTGAACTATGATGTCATAGTTCCATATTACCATATATGGAATATTGATAAATATCATTTAAAACGGAGAAAAACATTGCGAATGAATGCAAACAAATGTACTGGTCATATAAATCATTATTGCCATTAGGTTTTACATATTTTTCATAGTTGTGTCATTTTTTCCATCAATAAACTTTCATATTTATAAATATTCCATATATGGTCATTTAGAACCGTGATGTCATAGCTCTCAAAATGGCCGCTTCCATATCCGTTTTAACAAAAACTTCAACTGATCATATCTTTTTTGTTTATCATCCGATTTTGATAATTCTTTCACTCTTATTCAAAATGTTCAGAACTCTCAATAATAAAGATGTTTGGCCTTGTCGCTACATTCCCTTTAATGTTAGAGTTATTTACCGGACAAGAAAGCACTTTTTTTGACCTTTTGGACTCCAAGCGTGACCTTGATACCACGTGCCTTTAAATTGCGCGCGACACGTTGACTTGTGCCAAGTTATTTGAAAATCAGTCCATTAATGTTAGAGTTATTTAGCGGACACGAAAGCACTTCTTTTTGACCTTTGACCTTTAAGTGTGACCTTGACGCCACTGACCTTGAAATTACGAGCAACACGTCTTGTTGTGGTGAATTGAATTGAATTGAATGTTGTTTAACGGCTCATCAACAAAGTATAGGTTATTTAGAGCCGCCCCAGAGAGAGGGGGAAGGATACATAGGAATCCGGGGACCTGCCCTACTCTTATTATCGAATAGATTCCTATGGTTCTTTAACGTGCTCGGAGGATAGATCGATACACGGGACCGCCCGGTTTACGTCCCCATCCGACGGACGAGGCTAAGGGAAAGTGTTTTGCCCAAGAACACACCGACGGAACTCAGTGGCACCACGGAGGATTGAACCCGGGGCCTCCGGTTACAAATCCGCCGTGCTACCGACTGCGCCACGCCAGCCCTTTGTTGTAGTGAGCACTTGTGCCAAGTTATTTGAAAATCCGTCCATTAATGTTAGAGTTATTTACCGGACTCGAAAGGTACTTCTTTTTTACCTTTGATCTCTAAGTGTGACCTTGGAGCAACGGACCTTGAAATTACGCACTTGTTGTGGTGAGCAATTGTGCCAAGTTATTTGGAAATCCGTCCATTAATGTTAGAGTTATTTACCGGACACGAAAGCACTTCTTTTTCATCTTTGACCTCTAAGTGTGACTTTGACCCTGGAGCCACGGACCTTGGAATTGCGCGCGACACGTCTTGTTGTGGTGAGCACTCATGCCAAGTTATTTGAAAATCAGTCAATGAATGTCAGAATTATTTAACGGACACGATAGTACGGACGAACGGACCGACTCATGGACGGTGCAAAAACTGACATATACAGAAATTGTAAACACAAAGCAACAGAATCCAAATAAAAATATATGAGTAGTTAAACACACAATATATTGGCCCCTATATAATATATATTGATTAAAAACAAAATGGGCCATAACTCGTGTAAAAAAGATCAAATAACAAAAATAGTTCTTTGCTGACATCTTCATATCATGGTAAATCACCATTGCTAATATCGAAAGAATCCACCTTAAAATGTATGAGGAGTTAAGCACGCAAGATTTTTGTCTACAGATGGCCGTACGCCGGACGGACAGGAAATACAGAGCTAAATTGTAATCATATTGTATTAGAAGATAAAGCAAATATGTGTCCTTGAGAGTTGATCCTGACTTGTTGAATCTGATAAAAAAGAAAATTAGTTGAAATGAAAAATATAACTATTAAACAGAATGAATTAATTCAAACCAGCCAATGCTACTTTTAATTTTGTTTCATACACTTCATGCTTACAATCATTCCATTGATTCAAAAAGAACTGTAAATAAAAACAAAAATGAGACTGAGACATTTGCCTGGCTGATTTTTTTATACATTGAATAAAGCTGTTAAATTGTTCACAAATCTCAGAGTTTACAGACTCGAATCCCTGCAGCATACTTGACCTAAATGCACATGAACATTTATGAGAGTAACTGTGAAAAATATCATGAAAAAACCTAACGTTTTTATAAAATCCACTTTCTCGGTTTAGAAAATACTCCTGCAAAAGAAATATAAAAAGATCGGACAGGGAAAGAAGCATTCAAGGAGGACAGTAAACCACAAAACACAGAAACAAACATGCAAACAGACAAACAAGAAGGCAAAAGCAATAATAAATGCAAACGACATCACAAACACAAAAAGGGTTGACAATAGGGCTACCGCCTTGGAACGGTCAGTGTCAAAGTAGGCCACTGGGGGTTTAAACCGGTTCTAGGGTGCACCAAACCTCACACTTACCTTACTGCCATCCCATTAACAGGACAGTGTAAATAAAGAAATCCCCGCCATGATCTAATCTCTAACCAACAAGGCAGCATCGATAGGCAATATAGGTAAAACACAAATATGCTCGTGTAAATATAATACAAAAAAACAATAGCCTAGAAAGCCAAAATGAAGGTACTCAATGACTTTGCAGAAGCCAGAGCAGTAAGTGAATAAACCATAAAGGGCACGACAAGAAAGATCATGGACAAACTTCAAACGCCACCGTCCCAATGGGCTTTAGGTAGGCGTCATCATAGGGTCCACAGCCTGTCCGGTCATCGTACAATTAAAGAGGAAAGCATAGTGGCGAACTGTAAAAAGGGTCCACCAGTACGTTGCAAAATGATAGGGTCATAACCTCTTTTGATAAACTTTTTAACAAGTTTAACAAAAATAGTATGAAAGTGATCATGACCTAGAATCTTACGAAGTTTATAAATCACATCACCATAGAAGTCAAGTTGTGATAGTCCTTGTCGCAGAAGAGTCCTTAAATTACTTTTATATTTGGAAAGAAGATCAGGGTTACGATAATACAATTTTGCAAAGGTTTTACGAAGTTTATGGTAACGGTAACCCTGATTGAGTAACTTTTTAGTTATACAAATATTACGAATATTAAAGTCCTCAACTCGAGTACAAGCTCTAGAAAAACGAATAAGTTGGGACACATATACCCCATAAGAAGTTGCTCGGGGAACATCCCCATCCAAGTGGGGATAATTAACAATGTCAAAATTAAAATCATCCCTCTTGTCATAGATTTTGCTAATTATTTTACCATTTTCAAACGAGAGATCTAAATCTAGAAAAGAAGCGTTATTATCAGATATATTAGCTTTGTTAAGCTGAAGTTCTTTAGGATAAATATAATTAACCATAGTTGGAAAGAAAGGGTTGTCAATGTTCAATATGTCATCCAGATACCGAGAGGTATCATTAAAGGCTTCAATAACATCTGCCTGGGTATCTGGTGAAAGACTCAACATGAAATCCCTTTCATAGCAAAATAAGAACAAATCTGCGACAAGTGGTGCACAGTTCGTACCCATAGGGATACCAACAATTTGTCTATAAACGGTGGTTCCATACCTGACGAAAATATTATCTAATAGGAAGATGAGTGCTTCACAAACTTCATAGCAAGTCCACATAGTATAATTGTCAAAACAGCCGTTAGTAAAATACGCTTTTATATTATTACATGCCAAAAATGTAGTATTTTCTCTAGCAAATGTTTTTTGAATAAGAGAAATTAGCTTGTCTTTAATAAGGTGATGTGGTAAGGTTGTATATAGTGTAGAGAAGTCATAAGTGCTTATTGATGAAACTTGACCTTTCTTGAACATTTTATCAATAACGTCTCCTGAATTTTTTATAGACCAAAATAAATTAATCCCAGAGTTTTCATAAGTTTTATCACAATATAGTTTAACGTGATCTTTAACGGCAGTAAGACAAGAAGTTAAAAGTTTGGAGATGTTTGTTGTGGTGCAGGCACTAGAATTCGAAATAAAGCGAGCCTTATATGGATTTTTATGTAATTTAGGAATCCAGTACATAGTAGGCAGTTTATTTTACTTATCGTTTACACCAGCCTTGAAAGTAGTGCACCGAATGATATGTGCGGAAACAACATCATCCTCGGTAGAATTAACTGGAGTATACGAATTGGTGCTGCCGAGTTCCAGAGATAAAACATTGACGTAATGTAGGCGTCAAACAATAATTACATTATTAGCTGCTTTATCTGCAGGAACTAAAACAAATTTATTATGAAATTCCTGAATTCCCGATTTTAAATTACGAAAGGAAAACCTAGGTCTCGGAGGAAGTAAAGAGGGGTTAGCATTATAAAAGTTAATACGTGTATCTATAATTTTCAGAATTGACTTTTTCCAAGTAGAAAGTGAGTTTGGGTCCGCATGTTCTCTACGACACCATTTGATACTAAAATCTTCAATGGAGTGGGCGATCGGGGCACGACAGGCATTAAAATCAATAGGACCTTTCGAAAACAAATGCCGAATATGTTTATCAATAATATCAAAATTACCAGTGATAACATGACCGACCTGCTAGAGCATAGCAAAATTTTGATGTGTTGCATTCACATTCCTTAGGAGTATTATGTACTATATCAAGGTCAGAAACTATTTTGTTGTAGTTGAAAATAATATTTCTAATAGGCTTTTTATACTTATAACAAATAACAGGACTTTCAGAATTTTTGAAATATTTTGGGATAGAATCAACTACATGAGTATCTCGAAAAATAAAAAGGCATGTCAATGAAATCAATACATTTCTTAAAATATATAGTAGTTTTAGAAAATGCCTGACGTGATCAGACTCCTTGTCAATATGGGGTTCGGAGAACATGTTTCTGTATAACTTTGAACTATGGAAGCAGTATTATACAAGGGATCTGTACGAATGAAAATTTTGTCGGCTTCCTCGTCGATCAACTTTTGACAATTATACTATGTGGACTTTCTATGAAGTTTGTGAAGCACTCATCTTCCTATTAGATAATATTTTCGTCAGGTATGGAACCACCGTTTATAGACAAATTGTTGGTATCCCTATGGGTACGAACTGTGCACCACTTGTCGCAGATTTGTTCTTATTTTGCTATGAAAGGGATTTCATGTTGAGTCTTTCACCAGATACCCAGGCAGATGTTATTGAAGCCTTTAATGATACCTCTCGGTATCTGGATGACATATTGAACATTGACAACCCTTTCTTTCCAACTATGGTTAATTATATTTATCCTAAAGAACTTCAGCTTAACAAAGCTAATATATCTGATAATAACGCTTCTTTTCTAGATTTAGATCTCTCGATTGAAAATGGTAAAATAATTAGCAAAATCTATGACAAGAGGGATGATTTTAATTTTGACATTGTTAATTATCCCCACTTGGATGGGGATGTTCCCCGAGCAACTTCTTATGGGGTATATGTGTCCCAACTTATTCGTTTTTCTAGAGCTTGTACTCGAGTTGAGGACTTTAATATTCGTAATATTTGTATAACTAAAAAGTTACTCAATCAGGGTTACCGTTACCATAAACTTCGTAAAACCTTTGCAAAATTTAATTATCGTAACCCTGATCTTCTTTCCAAATATAAAAGTAATTTAAGGACTCTTCTGCGACAAGGACTATCACAACCTGACTTCTATGGTGATGTGATTTATTAACTTCGTAAGATTCTAGGTCATGATCACTTTCATACTATCTTTGTTAAACTTGTTAAAAAGTTTATCAAAAGAGGTTATGACCCTATCATTTTGCAACGTACTGCATGCTTGGTGGTGGACCCTTTTACAGTTCGCCACTATGCTTTCCTCTTTAATTGTACGATGACCGGACAGGCTGTGGACCCTATGATGACGCCTGCCTAAAGCCCATTGGGACGGTGGCGTTTAATGTTTGTCCATGATCTTTCTTGTCGTGCCCTTAATGGTTTATGCTCTTACTGCTCTGGCTTCTGCAAAGTCATTGAGTACCTTCATTGTGGCTTTCTAGGCTCTTGTTTTTTTGTACTATATTTACACGAGCATATTTGTGTTTTACTTATATTGCCTATTGATGCTGCCTTGTTGGTTAGAGATTAAACTATGGCGGGGATTTCTTTATTCACACTGTCCTGTTTTAATGGGATGTCAGTAGGGTAAGTGTGAGGTTTGGTGCACCCTAGAACCGGTTTAAACCCCCAGTGGCCTACTTTGCCACTGACCGTTCCAAGGCGGTAGCCCTATTGTCAACCCTTTTTGTGTTTGTGATGTCGTTTGCATTTATTATTGCTTTTGCCTTCTTGTTTGTCTGTTTGCGTGTTTGTATCTGTGTTTTGTGGTTTACTGTCCTCCTTGAATGCTACTTTCCCTGTCCGATCTTTTTATATTTCTTTTAGTGATGAAATGGACAAAGAGGTAAGCCGCGAAAGCATAGAGTGCTTTCCAGACTGTTTAAAAATGGTATGTAAATCAGCGACAGAAATAATTACACGCGATTTACGTTTGATGTTACCATTACGCCTAAGACCATGAGACCTAGCTTTACGCTTTCGAATAGAAAATATAGAAAAAATGTCAATATTAGGATCTTTAGAAATATTTCCTTCTTGATAAATATTGTCATTAAGGCCGAGTGGATAAGGTGTCTGTAAGTTTTTCATCCACTTAAGTTCTGCAATATGTCTAGCTTTTATTTTAAAGCTTTTAGTAGCGTCATTATCAAAAAATATATATTCAACCGGTTGAACAGTTACGTTATTAAAATTATGACCTGACTGACGAAAGTGTTGGTACAAGTAATTTTTTAACTTTTTAGGATTACTTGCATTATATTTGTGTTCACGAAATCGAACTTTTAAGGATCGACCTGTTTGTCCAACATATTGTATACCGCAACTTGGTGCATGTCAAGTCAGAACATAAATTAGAAGTACGTCAATCAACATTAGAAGCTAGACATACATTAAACAATCTACTATTAACAGCTGACTTGCAAGATAAATAATTGCAACAACTGCACCTCTTAGTATTGCACTTATTAATAGAGGGAAACACCCTGCGCTTTGAATGAACTAAATGATTTCTGAAAGGAGACTTTATATGGTATTTCCTCAAAACAGGTGATCGTAGAGGAGTTACGGAAACTTTTGAGCTATCATAAAAAATCCTAGTAATATTATTAGAAGGAACATGAAACGAGGTTGCCGAATGAAGATTTAAAGGTGTAAGGCGTACATATGGTTTAATTCTAAGAAATGAAGAGGAATTTTGTGGAATTTGTATTGATGACGCAGAGTGTAACCGAAGAGGTGAAAGATTTATTTTTAAAGTTTTAACTGATAGACTCATAATTGTTAATTTGGAGAGTAATACAATTCTGCGAAAAGCGAAATAAGGGCCAATTAGTAATTATTGGAGATACGAAATAGAATCGTATCAAAGATCCATAAGAAATAATATAAGTAAACTTACGGACTGTTAAAAGAGGTCCAAAACTCGACATCAGTGTATAATACAAGATAATGAGGAAAGTTAAGGAAACCCTAATCAAATGGGCCAAAATGTCGATCAGCACAAAACCTAACCTCAATATACAAACTTTGGACCCCCGGGGCACGACCATTTTTGACTGCGGGGACTTTTTTTGAACAAACTTGATAGTCTAGACGTTGGCGATCATTTTAAAAGAAAAACTGTTGAAATCTGTCCAGCGGTTCTGGAGAAGAAAAATGTTTAAGGTTTCGATTATATATGGTAATGGCAGCCATTTTGGATGTAGCGCTGACCTAATTTTAACAAATCTAAAAAGCATTCATCTAAGGATCATCCATGTGAAGTTTGGTCAAAATTAGCCAAGCGGTTTCTGAGGAGAAGTCGTATGAAGAAAAGTTAACGGACGGACGACGGACGGACGACGGACGACGGAAGACGAACAACACACCATCCCATAAGCTAAAAACTAATACTAATTAAATCACGCTTCAAAAATAGGGTCAAAGTCTTGTTTCTCAAAGATGTGGCATAACCTTGTGGATAGCGGAAGAAATTTGACTCAATTCGAGCACCATATTTATAAAGATTCTCATTTCGTCTTGTGTTTCCAGACAAAACAGTCAAGAAAGTTTTCGCAAGATGAAACTGTTTTCTTCACAATATCCTTAGAATTTATTTCAGGAACAGCAAGTTTATCCATTCTGAAGTCCAAAAAACATTTTAGCATTTCTTCTCTTAACTCGTTTTCATGGTTGGATTCAAAAATGACATCTTTTGACTGTTCAATAGAAACTTTAGCTCCATATCTGAATAGATGAAGACAATAACTTTCAACTGTTATTTTTGAAACATCGTTTTCTTTCAATGATTTTAAATTTGAAGGTATCACTTCCATCGCAGCTTTTTTAAAAAAACGGTCCGGACGATTTCTTTGCAACTTCACGACAGTCTTAGTTCTCTCTTTAATTTCCTCATCTATATCCTCTGCAGTAATAACATTCTGCAGAAAAGTATTTTCAGATGATAATCCCATTTTTTTTTTTAATAGATGCAAATATGTTTGCATCATTATTCCTTTGTAAGTCCCTGATTCAATATAGCGTACATAATAAACTATTTTCTCATTTTCTAATTCACATTTAAGGACCGAGCACCAAAATGTTCCATCTGTGCAATTTTTCACATAAGCCAACCTTAAAACTTCATTTTTCAAATTAAGCAAATGTTTATTGTTAGGGGTTAGGAACTGACTCTTTAAAATTTGTTCAAAAATATCCCCCAGAGTTTGAATTGCCAAAGTACATTGTTCTAAATTGTCTTTTAGATTTTCAATCCAAGTGCCACTTGTTTCAACTGTTAAATCACTACAAATAGTTTCATTTCGTTTCCTTTTGTTTGGAGGTTTTAGCAACACTGTACTACTTGAAGTAGATGCCAATTCTGGTCTGTCAGTTGATAAATTATGAAATTTCAGCTTACACGGAACTGTATAATAAGCTTGGGGAATGGTCTCTTTTGAGGTACTTGGCTTTGGATCTGTATCTGTGTCACAAGCTTCGCTCCAATCTTCACCAATAGTGGTTATTTTTCTTATAAATTCATCAATATCGTTTTTGTGCTGTTTCGGGTAATGACAATGACGGAAGTCAAGGTGTCGTAGATGATCAGCAACAGTATATGTTCGACTTATTCGAGTATCTTCATCCAAAAGATGTATCTTTAGTTGAGATCTCTGAAATTTAAAATATACATTAAAATAACATGATAAAGAACAAGAATTTTGAATTAGTAGTAGTCAAAACATTTAAATAACCAAACATTTTAAACTTGAATTGTGAAAAAGTTTTAAATTTGGATGTTTAAATTTTATTACAAAATAGAGGTTAAACATCAAAACTTAGGTTAACAAACTTTTTTAAAAATATGGTACCGAAGTTTAAACATTTTTATTTATTGAAAAATAGTACCGAAGAAAACAAGTTTAAAAAAGAACAATTTTAAAAATGTTATACTTTTTAAACCCATGGTACTGAAAAACGCAAGTTTGAAATTTTTATAACAAATTTATTTATTTATTTTTATAACAAATTTATTATTTAATACTAAAAGTATAAACATAAAAATGTTATCATTCTCACAACAAAAAAAACTAAGTAACACTAACACAAAGCCTTGCCAATTTTTAAAAGTTGGTGATCGTGGTCTATGTCTTAAAAAACACACTTTGCATACTAAATATTGTGGAGAGCATAATTATAAAATTCAAACAACAAAGGTTAAACCATGTTTTTATTGTGAAAATTCACTCAACGCTTTTGATATTAACTGCTTTATGCTATTCAACTTAGACTCCGCCAAAGTTTTTATTTCATGATGTTTTTGAGCTTTTGCATTAAGCTTGCGTCTGATAAAATTAATACAAACACCTGTAGCTCCACATACTATTGCTGCTATTTCCAAAGGTAGCACAACTGGAACAACAAATCCAATTCCAGCCATAATAACACCTGCAGACTTTTTTTCGATCTCTGAAATCTTTGTAATCTATAATGTTGTCCGTCTTCTACTGGCAACTCAGGATATAAACTTGGTTGCTGTCGGTTGCTTCATTTTTTTTATTTAATAATAAAAAATAAATTAATTCAATTAATAATGATGCCACCGTATTTACAGCGATAGCGTTGGCAGTCTTGCATACAAAGTTAATAACAGAACTAGCACCAATATCTAAAGGACTATCAAAGTTATTTGGTTGCGTGGGATGATGTGAAGCGTTATACCATAATTTGGTTGTTCAACACCATTGACAGAAACTATTACAGATACGTCACCAACTAATCGTTCACTTGCTAAACCTATTCCCATAATACAACCACGGCGTGTCATTACATGCCCCACATTTGTTTCTGCTTCACCGTTACCAAATGAGAGTATTCTATTCAATACAAGTGGACCCTTAGCCTCTGCAAATATTGTTATAATTCCATATTTAAGATTATCAACTCTTTCTCTCAAAGGTTGAATTGGTTAACAATAGGCACAACTCGCCTATGTAAATCTAGAACATGATTGGTTAAAGCCTCTAAGTCTTCTGTTTTTACAGGGCTTGTTGGCCCAAATATACTCATTGTTTTTTTTTTATAAAAATATATTTTTTAAATAATTTCTAAAACATAACTCATAGGCAAACCGTGATTATTTATCTTGTTGCCATGCTCATCTCTAACTTCTATTGTCAATTCAGTAATTGTACCATTTGAAAGACAGTGATATTCAGGATAAAAACGTGTATATACAATATCCCCAAACTGCTTATTTACCACAGGTATAACCCTATAACAGTGCTTGGCGCACCATTGAAATAATTACTACTCATATTAACTTGTTTCAGATGAACATATAGCTGTTTATAAGGAGCTAAATCAATTGAGTAATCTCCGACACGAATACCTTTTAACCATTTTCTGTCATCGAATCCCAGCATTTTTGAAAGACCGCTTGATAATCGTGTTTCTATTGGCGTATCTAAAATGGCTGTAGCACTTTGCGCATAAATGCCCAGGGTAATATATTTATTCAGCAATTCAAAATCCATCTCTATTATCGATATACTTTTGTAAGTTAATAGAGTTGTCGATGTTTGAAATTTTATGAAACATTTTTTTTAATATATATAAAAAATACAAATAAAAATGATTTCTAAAGAATTTAAATATAACCCGGATGCTCAATATTCAAATACTTTTAGCAAGAAAGTGATAGATATAATGAATCAAAACATAGTCATTACATCCAACGGTAAAGGCTTTAAAGGGAGAACATCCGGCTTTTCAAAGGGGTCTAGGGGTCCGACTTAAAATTGACAAATAATGATATCTTCTATTTTAAAGCGCCTTAACATAATGAATGATCCTAAAAATGACCCCTTAGTTACAAGGAAATTCATTCTGTACAGTAATACGTGCAATCCTAGGTTACGCACCAGGGTTAATTTCAGCATTGTATGCCCGATTCCGTCCTAGCTATATGGTGTATTCGAAGTTTAAACCTTAACAATATGGTTCGAACATCATATTTTGATGGATATAAGTGTTTTATTATGAAATGGAACATTTTTATAATTAAAGATATTTCTAGAAAAATCCTGATGTACTCCCTTTAGATGGAATTCATCATCGTCAGTCTTAGCTTGTTCTAACTTTTGTTTTTCTCTTGTTATGTCTTTATCAAGTTGTGTGAGTTTTGCCAAGTTATTGGTGAGTTCTTCCTTGACAGTTGTCATCGCTTTTACTATTCCATCCATTTCACGCTTGTCTATATTTGTTTGTGTTCAAAATCAGGACGCTCATCCACATCCTAGTCATTAAGAGCACTTTCCATTGTGCTGTGTTATCAAAAACATGTGAAAAATCTTGTAATGGAATAACATCCACGTCTGGTAAATCGTTTCTTGTGCTCTCCAACGCTTGTCGAGCTTCCTGTGATAATTTTGTTTTACTTTCATACTCCGGCAAATTCAAAAATTGTCTTACCGCCCTTGTTCCCCCCAGAGCCAATAACCCTGTTATATTCACCTACCAAAGAACCAAGAGCAAGAAATGTAAAAGAACCTTGCTTGGCAGTTATTCTTATTTCTTTATCACCAACAACCCAGTATAATGTTTTACCATCATCTGATACTTTAAACAGGTCATAATCCATTTTGTCCGGTACCATCTTATATCGTTTTTCTATTTCATCATAAAAGGATTTTACAAGATTTTTTGTGTGTGTTTCAAGTTGGGATTCTCTCACTTCACCCCGAAGGTCAGCAAGATGGTCGCTTTGATTAAAAAGACTTCTTTGAACAGGTTCATTAGGCACCATCGGTGCATCATCATCATCAAAATCATAATATTCATCATACAGATTACTTACAAGGACATCCTCATCTACAACTCATATCCTCCTTCAGCCATTGTTTATTTTATTTAATTTTAAAAAATATATTTAAAAAATAAAAACAATGTCAGCTTATGGAAACAAACTCAACCCTCATAGAAAACTAAGAGAACCTCATGGTGCCAAGGGCATCCGCACAAGTGTAGTAATAACTAATAATCCATCAACAATAGACCAAAACCAGCAACTGCTTGTGAGATTTCCCAATCTAAGTACTAATGATGTGATAGTTCCACGTACTGCTCGTCTTGCCTTTGAAATAGAACTTAAAAGCAGAACAGACGCCAACGCTACTCTATATCAGAATCTGGGTAGAGCAATTGTGAAAGAAATGATCATAAGAATAAGTGGCAATGAAGTCATGTCAATAGATGACAGTGATATGTATCATTGTTATGTAGATTTATGGAAAAGCCCTACCGAACGAGTAAACATAGCTTACCAAGGTATTGGTAAAGCAAACATGTTAAAACATAGAGTTGGTGCGGGAGATGCTTCCTCAGACACCGAAGATGAAGCTGTAGCAGCAGCTTATGGAAATAGATTTTGTATTCCACTGGACTTTGAAATGTTAGAAAGTCATATGCCATTTTATCAAGCGGGGCTTGGTGATAGGTTAGAATATGAATTAACGTTTAACGATTATAACAAAGTTATCAAAAGCAGTGATGCTGATGCATATTATGTAATAAAAAATATCTGCTTGGAATTTGATATGGTTAGTGATGTTGAATTATCCAGACAAATAAGACAGCAAATCAATGGTAATATAGTATTTATGTATGATCGTATCTTGCGACATAGAAAAATACCAGCAAACAAATCTAATACCCTTTATAATATCAACATTAATGTACCAGCACGGAGCATGAAAGGTATTTTAATGCTGTTTGAAGACCCACAAAGAACAAACACGGAATCCTTTTACAACCCAAAGATTGAAAAGGTTGAAATGACAATAGAGGGCGTACCAAATCAGTTGTATAGTCAGGGCATGAGGGCATATCAACATTGGGATGAAATTAACAAATATTTTGCCTTGACATCAAAAAGAAACAAAGAGATAGACATAGTGTGGTAGGACTTAAACTTTACCAATGTTTCTCTTGAGACCTAACTGACAAAATCATACGCTTTGTGGCTTGACCTTAGAACATGTGATGACAATTTATTATACGGCAGTGGAAGAAAAATAGAAAACGGCAGTGAAGTCATAACGATACTAATAAATAAAAAAGCAGATGCAGATCAACCTTTAAATATTTATCTATATATAATACAAGATGCGCAAATCAATTTCGAAGATGGAAGATTCAAAGAAGTACGATACTAGTTTGCACAAACAAAAATATCCTAAATATCCACACAGTGCCATTATTTGTGGTCAGACAGGCTGCGGCAAAACAGAATTTGTTCTTGACATACTTGAACAAGAGTATGTTGGAGTTTTTGAACATATAATTATATTGTGTCCAACCATAGAGTGGAACGAGGCTTATAAAAATAGACGCTGGATATGTGATGTAAGACACCCGAGAGATAAAAAAAATAATAATTGTCAATCCCGTTAGCAACGGTAAACAAATGCTACAAGAACTGTTGCGTTTATTTTTCAAACAATATGCTGGCAAGCCCACATTATACATCATTGATGATTGTTCCGCCACAAAAGAATTAACAAAGAAAAAAGATATGTTATCAGAGTTGGCATTCTCTGGTCGTCACGCCAAACAATCAGTGTGGGTCATTTCACAGAGATATAATTCTGTATTGAAAGATTTGAGGGAGCAAGCAAAATGGTTGTGTATGTTTTACACCAAGGACAGAGATAGTTATGAAAATTGTTTGAGAAAGAATGATGTTATTTCGACGCTGGAAGAGAGAACCAGAATAAGAAAAGCATTAGCAAAGACTAAATATTTCAAGTTAATTTTGAGGACTGATCAACCAACTGGTTATTGGGTTGAATAATTTCTAACAGCAATGCTATTTTTTTAACAGCATTGCTTTGTTGCTAATAGTAATACTAACAGCAAAGTAGCAATGTTAATAGCAATACTGATATGAAAATATAATGAAAATATCGAGAAATATAGTAATGCTTATAGCATTGCTCATAGCAAATTAGTAATGTTAATATCAATGCTTGCAGCAAATTAATAATGTTAATAGAAAAAATAGCAATGTTAATAGCAATGCTATTAACAATACTAACAATTACTAGTTGCATGAATAACGCAGCTGATTGTTTTGTGTTTTATATTTATTTCAAGATAAAAAATAAGATTACTAATATAAAAATGAATGCGGAAGAACTATTACAAAATATATCGGAACAGACGGAACCAGATGAATCAAAGCAACAAGAAACAAAAAAAGAAAGATTATCAGCCATAGTGGCTGGCGGTGGTAGCCGTCAATATTTAGGTAAAGACATACAACTCACGAATATAGATAGCATGCCCCCGGATGAAATTAACAAACTTTACTGCAGATATGAAGCAAGGCTTGGGGCAAGCATGACCAAGACTTTAGGCAATTCTTTTATTAACTTTTATGTGATGGGAGTATCAAAATATTTCAATGTAACCAATCCACCAAAACTGATAGAAGATTTGGAGGAAGACCCATTTATTAATCATGCTTTAACAAGTGCTTGTTGTGAGTTGTATTACAGGTATGGAATGTGCTTAGCGCCATTTACAGCAATACTGACAACTGTTAGACATATTGATTTTAATAAAAATAAAAATATAGATAATATAAATGAAGAACCAAGAGAGTGCAGTTATACCTGTTCAGGTTGTTACACAACCTGTTGAACAACAAAAAGTAAAAAATCCAAAAAGAATAGAAGCTGGGAAAAAGGAGCAGCGGCAAGAAAGGCAAAGCGTCAGGATGCACAAGATGCTGCAAAGCAAGATGCTGCAAAGCAAGATGAAAATGAAATAACAAAAATAACAATAGGTGAAGAGGAACCAGAGAAAATCAAAATAAACGTATACAAAAATTATATTCCACCGTGTCTGGTTTTATTAGGCATTGCTGGGTTGGGTTTGTATATTTATAACAAAAAATCTGCTACGCAACCTGTAGCTGTGCAACCTGTTCCTGCGGTTGCACAAAAAGACCCGTTTGATTATTTTAATAATTTATTTAAAAAAATAATCATATATAAAAAATGGCAACAAGTATTGACGGAAAAACAAATTGTAAATATGGTGTATCACGCTGGAGTGGAAACACTTTTAACTATTGGATATTCTGAGATTGGCAGAAAACTACTAAAAAGACCAGCACCTAAAGTAGTTTTTAATATGACAGATGATGGGATGCTGTCTGTGGATATAATGTTAGCAATGGCTACAAAGGATATGTTGATTAAGCAAGGTATTATTCCTGCAGATATTATGAAATAATTTTAAAAAATATATATAAAAAAATGGCAAGTGCAGTAGCAATGATGATAGGTGGCGCATTAACAAATGCATTGGCGCTTAGCGGTTCAAATTATTTCTTTTCAGAAATGGGAAGTCATTCAGATGAGGAAAGACAAAGGCATGACAAAGCAGTGGAACAATTGGAAGCAGCACAAGCGGCGTGGAATAAAAAAAGAACAGAGAGATTAGATTTTATTAACAAGCAACTGCAGAAGGAGCATCATGCAGAGCAGACGTTTGATGATGTGGACCAGGCTATGAAGCAGTATTATTATATGACTGGTAAACAGATGGAACCGAAGCCTAAGTTGAGTGATTTCTATACACCATCTCCGGATCAACAGAATAGGGAAATTACGTTTATTGTGGTGGGCATGGCTGCAACTGGATTTGTGGCGTATAAATTGATTTCATAAAAAAATATAGCTTAAAACTATAATTACTTTGGAATGACTTAGTTATATGTTTACTTTGGAATAACCTTTGGAAAGACTAAGTCATATGCATGATACCTATTTTTGTTGTTGTTCTTACATGGTTTCAATCCAAGTGGTCGAATATAATATGGTGGTTTAGCACTCTTCTCTATTTTATTTTTGAGATGATCAGGGACCAGTCTTCACCTTTGTCTAATAATGTCAATATCATCGATGGACCATATTCAGTATCCAGTATTTTCGTATCTGCAATAGTGTATATTTTATTTATTTCCAAGTCTGTCCATTTCTTTGTGCTATTTTGATTATGCTCTTCAAGCAGTTCATCAAATCGTGCAGTTGTGATTTCCATTTTTTATATTGTTACATATTTTAATCTTTAGTAAAAAAAATGGAAAAGATTTATTACAGCCAAAAGGATTTTGGAGAGGTTATTCAGCAGTTAAAAAATTAGCAAAAGAGGCTGGTGTCAGTAAGAAACAGGCATTAGAATTTTTAAAGAAACAAGCTGTGTGGCAGATTTATTTACCCGCACCAAAGAAAATAATTAGACCCAGGTTTGATGTTTCTGCTAAGAATGGAGTGCATCAAGCTGATTTGTTATTTCTGCCGCATGATACTTTTGGCTTTGGTCGTGGCCGCAAGACATATACATATGCATTGACTGTGGTTGATATTGCGAGTAGATACAAAGAAGCAGAGCCACTGACTTCCAAGGACAGTAAAGAAGTTGCCAAAGCATTTGAGAAAATATACAGTCGGCATTTGAAATATCCAAACTTATTACAAGTGGATCCAGGCAGAGAATTCATGGGTGCAGTATCGCAGTTGATGGCGAAACATAAAGTAAATATCAGACGGGGCAGAACAGAAATACACAGAGACCAAGCTATAGTGGAAAGATTTAACAAAACATTAGCTGAAAGATTGTTTGGTTATCAGTATGCTAAGGAAATAGATTCACAAAAACGTAACAGAGAGTGGGTAAAAAGATTACCAGAAGTTGTCAAAGCAATAAATGTGGAGACAAAAAAGCCCCCTCCTGTTGAAACAAAAACATTAAAAGATGATCCTATCTGTATGAATGCCAGTGTAAGATATTTATATCAACCTGGGGAACAAGAAGGTGGAAGACGCAGAGCAACTGATCCAATGTGGAGTGTTGATATTTACAAGATTAAAAGTTATATGGTGACGCAAGGCATAAGAGTATATTATTTAAAATTACCAACACCACAGAGAGGATTTGTCAAAGAAGAACTACTTATTGTTCCTGCTGATACCCAAATTTATCAGTTTTTATAGAAACCATGTGCATCAGTTTTAATTCCATCTTCTCGTATATATCTTTTTGAGTAAAATGGTGATAGTGTAACTTTGTTTACTGTTATGCCATATATTTGATGCTTTATTGATCGCATCATATTCATTTCATGGTTATATTGTTTCTTGTTAAATAATGCATCTTTATAGTTTTCAAAATTTATATGTTTTTTGACTACATAATTGTTTACACCTTTTGCTTTTTTGATAAGCTGTTCATCAGCTCTTAAAATAGAATATAGTTTAGGTCTTAATCCAACATATTCAGATATAGCAACACCAGCACATTCATCTTTCATTTTACCTAATACTTTTTTGTTTGTATCATCATGAATTGGATGGTTTTGTGGATAATCACTTAAGTCATATTCGTCTTTCATTTCAAACATATCTTTGTATACATCTTCTGTTTTTATGTTTACAAGTAAGCTGTCAGTATCTGTGTATAATAAATTACAGTTATTTCCATACCTTTTTTTCAAAGTGTTATAATACCAGTCATACATAATATATTTTGATAAATCTAATACTGACATTCCAACATAGATTGGCTTGTTTAATTTTAATTTTGTTTTGTTTACATGTATTGCCGATAATTCATCTGAAAATTTTACTCGTCTATTAAAGTTTGGTTTTGCTATTATTTTTCTTATTTTTTCATTATTAGATCCATCAGTTTTTACTAATTTTATATCAGTTCGCTTTCTTAAATTTTCCATTGTTTTTCCAAATACTGAGTTATTCATAAGCTTGTAAAAATCTTTTGCAAATTGTGATTTGGCTTTTTTCCTAAGTTCTGTGTTTAAATTTATGTATGATTCCATCCATGGTTTTCCATTAAATTCTAGCACCCTGTGAATTTTTGTTAATTCCATTCCTAATGATAAATACAACTGTAAATTTTTATAATGTAATACATATTTTTCTTTATCCATAAGATTTGGTACTAGTTGTTCAACCATAACATCATTTTCTATCAAATTTGTTTGGTATTCAGATAACCATTCTTTTTTTACTTTTAGTCTTTCTGGAGCCAGTGAATAATCATTATGATAATCATGAATTTCTTTAGGATATTTCAAATCTACTTCAAGAAAATATCCTTTATCTTTTCTTAGATCTTTTAGAGTTTGTATTTCAGCCCACTTAAATCCTGAATATGGACGTGATTGGCTCATAGCCTTTCCATAAAGGTTGTTTGCATCATAATCCATCAAGTAGTTAATTTCTTTGTCAGAATTATAATCAGAAACATAGGGATTGTTTGCTTTTCCGTGTCGTTCTGATACCATACTAATTCCACCACGCATGCCTTTTTCTATAAATATGTGCATTTCAATGTCTTTCAAAAGTTCTAGTTCTATTTTTGAATATTTTAATAAAGCATCCCAAGATAATCCAGGTGCAGTATAATAAAGCAATGCATCCAGTTTGTATGATTTCATGAATTCTTTTCTAAAAGTTTGAAATACATCTGCCAACAGAGTTACATCTGTTTTTAAATATAAATCATGATAATCTCCAAGAGTTTTACAATTTAATTTTTCAAATACTTCTTGGGAATGATCGTAATCTTTTTGAGTAATACATTCGTTTCTAAGTTTACTGTAAAATGATTCAATTGGTGGTAATTTGGTTTCGTTAAATTTATCCGTGCTATCAAAATAATCATATGGATAGACACCTTTTCGTAATAGTAAATCTGTTTGTTCTTTAAACTGATTTCTGGTTATTTCAAAATCAGATTTGTCTGTTGCATCAACAAGTTTTTCTAAAGAAAAAGCCATAAATTGGAAACTGTCTAAAAATTTAAGCTGGCCAAAACTAAATTATATGTATTTTTCAGCATTATTTGGAATGCATGTTATATTACCTTTCATTTTATGTATTTTTTGCATAATCAAATGACTATCATATCCTTCGAGGTTGTGAAATATGACAGGAATTAAAGTTTTGCCAGGTTTTATTTTTAGTTTTAAGTTGCAGTTTTTATGTGCTGCACCTCTGTATTCTCCAGTTAAATGGCAGTGGTCTCTTACCTTACAGTTTTTACCAGATTTTCTGCCTATTTCATTATCACATATCCAACATTGTGTAGCTTTTTCATGATCTTCCTCATTTTGCTGCGTCATTATTAATGGTTTTGGGTGAGCAAATATATTATTAATGTTGCTCTTCTTACATTCTAGGCGATTTAAAAACACTTCAACAGCATCTTCACCTCTGTAAATAACCGAATCATTAGCTTTGTTGTCATATCTGACAACTTGGTATCCAAATCCACAAGCTTTGTGCACATTTTGAATTTGTGATTTTTTACCAAACTTAATTAAGTTTGGTTCTATTATACTTTCAAAATCAGCATATATCACATAAGGAACACGTATTTTATTTTGGTAGTTTTTAAATTTTACAATATTTTTACCATCTTCTGGCATCTCGATTTTACAAGATTTTTTATTAATACCATCACAGTCTTCTTTGTGGTTTGTCAGTAAGTCTTCATTTGAAAATCCATAAAGACAACGATTACAAAAATAAGTTTTGCATTTATGTTTGTTTTGGTCGTAAAGCAGTTTATTTAAATTTTTAATCCAGCAATAGTGATATTTTGTATTATTTTCATCAGATATTAAAAGCAGATTAATTTTGTTAATATTTTTTGGTTGTTCCGATATTTTATATGGGAAAACATTCACTTTTTTACTTTTTTCTGACACAGTATACCCATAAACATTAATAGCAATGTTGTTTTGTTTTTCCATTTTGAAAATTTGTGAAATTGGAGTGGGAAAGTCAATTTTGTCTTTTTTCAAAATCTCTATACTAGGGTATTTTAACAACCTGTCGGCGTGATCTGCAGCTGGATTTATAGCAGAATTTATAGCATGAAATAAACATTGATTATCGTCATTTTTTATGTTTATTATTGCTTTTTTGTCAGCTACTGCTTTAGGTAGTGGAATATATGAAGAACGTTTTAGTGGCTCGTATTTGGTATAAATGCAGATGATTCGTCATAGAAACTCATTTATTTTTTCAGAGCTCAAAATAGCATTTTGTTCACTATGTAATACTGCTGTAGTATTTTTCTTTTTGGTTGCACCATTATCTTTAAATAAATCTATAGTAAGTACTAATTGAAATTTTAATCCTTTCGTCTCTATTAGCTCTTTGATAATTTGTTTTGTAATTATAGATTTTTTATCATAAAATAGTTTTTGAGGATCTTTGTATTTTTTAACAGACATTTCATATGCTTTAAAATAACCGCATATTGGATTATATACCAATTTTAATTCTGAGGTGCTTTTTTTATCTTTGATAACTTGTTTTAGTTCGTTTATAACATTTTGTTTTAAATCGGCATATTTTTTCTTTTCTCTTTTACGTAGTTTTTTGTTATGTCGTCTCTTTCTTAAATTTTCTAATGCAGTGGTTTCTTTTAAAGCTTTTTTTGGAGTTTCCTTTTGATTTTCTAAAGCTTCGCGAGCTATTTTTTATTCATTTATACCATTAGATAGAGTTTGCTTATCTTTTACACCCGTTTTAAACAGGGTCAATAATTCCTCTATAATTTCTTTTGTTTTCATTATCTTTTTTTCTTATATATTAAAATAATTTTTTATTAAATATAAAATAATTATATCAAAAATAAACAATGGAATTAAATGTTTGTAAGTTTCTTAAAATTGGGTCACATAACCCATGCAAAAATAAGCCTACAAAAAATTCTAATTATTGCAGTTTGCATAAATATAGATTAAAAACAAGTCATGCATTACCGTGCTTAATATGTAAAAAGGGTACAAGTGCAAAATATCAAATTTGTGCTGGATGCGGAGCCGCTTCAATCAGAATAATGACAAATTATTGGAGATTAAAGGATTATAATGCTGAGGTCTTAAAATTTAGACGTATTAAGGTTTAACCATATTTTAGTAAAACATTTTAAACTTGTGTTCTTCGGTACCATATTTTTAAAAAAGTTTGTTAACCTAAGTTTTGATGTTTAACCTCTATTTTGTAATAAAATTTAAACATCCAAATTTAAAACATTTTCACAATTCAAGTTTAAAATGTTTGGTTATTTAGCGCCTGTTACATGCTAAATAACCAGTTAAATCGACATAAATCTCAGTTTTACTGAGATTTTTATATGGTGGTTTTAGATTATTTGTGGTAATTTGGTTGTGGTCCAGGACCCCCAAAATACATATATATCTGGGAAACACTGCATGACAGTTCTCCCATTCACACTGCCACTCCTTGTTAAATAGAGTTCATAAAATTGCCACAAGTATATACATAGAAAAATATAAACTGGATAAAACGGAAACAACAAAAAAGAAAATGACCCCATTTAGTTCATGGCTTATAAATTTATAGGCATTCCAAAAAAATAAGAATAACAAGAGTTCAATGACCTTGAAGCTCTACTGATAGGTTTGATAGCTAGATGATCAACATTCCTGTAAAGTTTCATATAAATCAATCAAGTAGTTTCAGTGGAGTTAGTCGCTACAAGTATTTACTATATAACTCTATGTAAACAAAGATGACCGGTGGCAGCCATATGTAATGTCGAATCAAAATAATATTCAAAAAGGACCAACATCATGTCATGATTATCATTTTAGAAAAGTTCCATATCAATATCACTTATTATTTTCAAAATTGTTTTTTAAAAACTTAGCTGGTAAGAATTTAACTTGGCATAGTTTTTGCTTAAAGTCAAGTACTTGTTTCATAAGTGTCCTTAATTGTGAACCTAATAAGTCCGAGTCTATCAAAAATAAAAATTACCACTGGTAAACTTACATCACCTTTATCAGTACTTATTACAGTTGGTCCTGGGTTTAACTCAACATCCCCTGACAACAAAAGACGCATTTGTGTCGTGTCCACTGTCTGTGCTATAACTAGTTTCTGCACTACATAGAACAATCCTTCTTTGCCACACAAACAACTTAGCAGCATTAGCTGGAAAATATCACGCCACTGAGAAGGTAGGAGCACTGAATTCACACCTGAAACAACACATATCAACGTTAGCAAACAGCATAATGTATATATACTCCCTAGGAAGGAAAATTCATGATGTTTAAAGGAAACAAACTTTTTATGCACTTTAAAATGTGTTTTGGAAAATATATATGAAAAAAAGCATTACTTCTTTTATAACAGATTATACAAAAGTTTTAAGATGTTTTTAATTAAACCACACATCTTATTTAAATATAAGATTTCCATTTAAAGATATTTTTTCCTATCTTTTTTTTTCTTATTTTTGTTATGTCAGTAGTGAAGGTTCAGTTTAATAAATACTGATAAAGGTGATCCTTTGAGAGCAACAAACACAACTAAGAGAATAAAGCAGCAGTCTCAGTTTTATTGAGTCTGTTCATGAGAAGTAATGAAAGAAGCAACACTTCTCACGCCCCTAGCACCGGCTTAAGCGGTATTCTACTTCAAAGCCACCTAAATTGGGCGTGTTGGTCTCAAAGGACCAGTAAAAATAACACTAAAACTACTTTTGTTCAATAGCAATAACCATAAAAGATCACCTTCACATGATGGAAGCTCTTTCTCAACATATCTCCTACTGTAGCAGGTAAGTGGTCTCAGGACTTTGTCACTGGATCTTTTATGTTCAATCTGCTATAAAAAAGAAATCCAACTATAAAATGGCAAAAAATTATAAAGAAAACTTGAGAGCAATGCAGGGCATGTAATTAGTTTAACATCAGTATAGCTTGCTGGCTAGTAAAAAAAACAAAATATTTTCCTGAAAAGAAGCAGGTCATACGCCACAATGGGCAATAACTAGTAAAGATAGAGTAACATAACAATGGTTAAACCGTCTCACAATTATTTAAAAGCCTTTCATGATACAACGATTTTAATTTATTCAATGTAACATAAATAGGTAACAATGATGAAAGTAATAATTAATGGATTCATTATGAATTACAAAATAAAAGAAAGACATTGAACATACTAAACTCGTTCCAGGATTTGGTGGCTTAGTTACTGGCTGGACTGGCTGGACATCAGTAAATGAGTGTTCAGTTCTTGAATGTCGTCGAAAAATATGATCCAGAAGAAAATCTACCCTACTGCAAACCACTGGACAGTCGGAGCATGGAAACTGAAAAATATGTTATAAACTACTATTTTACAAAAATACCAATATAAACATTCAGTCATACAATCCTTGTAAACTTGATTTTGTTTGTATCAGAATTAAATATATTGAAGTTTTACAGAAGTAACGAGTTTCTACAGGTCGAACGCTTTGTTAATATTTTTTAAATTGATTTGACGGGAAAATGATAGCTTTGCATCAGATATTCTTAAAATTAAAAAATTACAACCTACAACATCACTTGAAAAAGGAAATTAACCTACAGGAAAATATGTACTAGAACATTGGTGGGGTACAACATATTTAATAGTTAACAAGTATGCTGCTTATCACACAATATCTGATATATATATCTCTTTAAAAAAATAAATATTGTTTGGCCAATGAAATATTTCAGTAAAACATAGAGTTATAAATTCTAATAGGATCTTACTTAACTTCAAACTATAATATATTTCAAACATATATTTCAAACAAAATATTACAAACAATATGACTTTAATTGTAAACCTCTTTTCTGCTCCTGGGAAACCTACAGTTGACAGGGTGACTACAGTTGACAGGGTGAGACAACTTCTGCTTCTTCGTATCTCTGGGGTAGTCCACGCGGCTGTTCTTCTGGGAAAAAATGCATTGAAGATGATAATCATTAGATTCTTTAAGTTATTAAAATATTAAAACTACTGTAACTACATTTAACTCTTGAATTAATAATTCAAATAGGAGAACAGACAATTTGAAAGCTATTTGTTGATTAGGCCTTCGACACCCAAAAGAAAACGATATTTTATTTACCAAATAAGAACCTTGTATATTGCAGGCAGGAACTGAAACTGCTACACCACTTCCTAAATCAATATGGACCATATCTTTTGATGCACAGGTTCTGAAAAAATAGTTTATGATTTAAATCTAAAGGTAGATTCACAGGTATGAACAATATTAGGGCTGATTACAGATTATTAAGTGGATTCTGCACTTATGTTTTTTAGACAAAAACTAGTGTGTATATAGTATAATTAAAGCAGGGTCCCAATGATCAGTACATGAAACATGCTTAATAAATGCAGACAATTCTCACCTAGATGTTTCGGCACCAAACCATTTCAGCATCTATTTTAATTTTTACCCTAGATGTTTCGGCACCCATTTATATTTGAGTATTATAATGAAGTAAAGAAATTAAATATTTTCTACAAGATCACTTTTAATTCATTTAAAATGCAAAGTTGATTGCCTTAACGATATGGGCCCATATGATAATCACTTGTACAATTTCAGTAAATATGACTTTTATATTATATTGTAGCATGGCCGCTACATTCCCTTTTGTAATAGCTCAGGTGTAAATTGTTTAATTGAAAATACTTGAATATGTTTCCTTTAACATGTATAATAATGAATACCTAAGACCAAATAAAAACGTGTCTGTATTCATACAGTATCTTTTAATTCTTCACTTTACCTACCTGTCATCTCAATATCGACAACTACAGGTATGTGACTTAAATAAACCTCCACAAACAAACCCATTATTAAAAATCGTCATGTGTTATACTTCTTGTTCATAAGCAGATAAAATATGGAAATGCAGATTTCAATCATAATATTTGTATAATTGTTTATACTGTATAAATAACTCACATTTTGATTATGTCATTACATTTTTAAAATTTAGTTATGAAATGTGTTTCACATGGTTTATGCAATGTTGGACATTTAATACTTATTTACGCTTTTTTTAATTCCAGACGATGTTGAGTCAAATAAACAAAACAAGCATGTCACACCAATAAACTTAAGATATTTACTATATAAATATAGACATACACATTTATAAGTGTATTATCATTCTTTTAGAATCAAGAGGAAGAAGTAAACTTTTGATGCTAAAACACTCAATAAATTGAATGCTAAAACACTCAATGAATCATGGCATAATTCAGATTTACTTTCAAACTTTCAATTTCTTTTGCTTACAAATTAAACAGTCAAATAACAGATAATTTACAGATGGGATTAACATGGTGAATTTGGGTTTTAAACACTTATTATATGGTTGACTGCTTTATTTCAAATTCAATCTCCATACAAACTAAAAACTGTTAGTTTTTTTAAGGGGACATGCATGTTTTCTTTGTTTCTTTCAGTAAAAATGCATGATTATGTTCCTAAGTAACGTACAATAAAAATAAAGACAAAACTAACAAAACAAGAACACAGCAGGCTGATGCATATTTTTTTCACAAAAAAAAACAACAACCTAATAAAAATGAAACACCAACAATTGTGATATAAACCTGTTTGTGTCACAAATGTCCTGAAAATAAACAACAAATGACAGTATTTGCAAGGCTTTATGTTATACACGATTAAAATGATGCCAGATCCATTTCAACCAAACAAACCATACATAAATAGGGTGGAGATATCGAAGTACTAGCGTCATGTTGAATTTCGTAACATTTGGTTCATATTTATAAGATATTATTATATTCAAACCTTTCCATTTTAACAAATATACATTACAACACGTTATTGCCGTTTTACCCTATTGTCAATATATTTTGTTAACAATATATTAATAATAATTAGCGTACACTGTATAAGCTCACCTGCAACAGCTACATTAAAAGGAAAATAAAGCATAAGGTCTGCTGGTGTGTTTAAATGGTGTTTTAAGCCATTTTTCAGCACATTTTAGGCTATATACGACAGTAAAATTTGTTCATGGTGGATGCAGACCATACGTTTTTTAATGGATAGAACAAGTATTATACACCTCCCGCCATCCGTGAGAATCCGACACGTTCATAAACATAAGCAACTAGATTTATTAATTCTGTATCATTTTTACTTTTAAAACTGCTTACATATAATTAAACATTTGAAATAATATATAAACACAATTTTCTTTAAAATATTCAAACAATTAATATTAATGAATGCAATATGCAAGTTATGTAGAAAAGACTATTAAACGGGTAGTTGCACGTTTTTAACAAATCAAGACTGCCATGTATCCCTTTAATGGCTGACGAACACAGCATCCATATGGATGAGAGGATACACAGGCTTATTCCAATTAGACAACTCTGATTAATAAACAGTTTCTAAGCATATGTTGGAGTATACTACAATTTATAGATGTGCTTAATACAATATTATAATGAATTTCAACCACCTTATTATAATGACAGATTTTGCTATCTCCTGAAAGTTGTGTATGTTACAATGCAAACTTTTATATGTATATGTATTCCTTCGATCATCATTCAATATGCTCAGGTTTGCAAAAAACAGCACACATACAGTTGGGCAATAAAAATATTCATGCTGAGGTCTTCATGTGAGGAAGGACATGAAAACTAAGTCAACATGAGGCTTATATTCTTTTAAACACAACTTCTTGTTATAAATTATACAAATTTGTAATAATCATACATACTGTTATCGGTCTGTAACCCCTTGATGAGACACGTCTATGAACACGTAGCTTCTTACTAGGTCTGTACACTCCATAATGCCGTCGCTACAAGAAAGTAGAATAGTTTGTTTTTATACAATTTCATATGTTTGCACAAATAGTTTAGATATATATGTAAAAAGTTGAAAATATAATATGCGCAATATCTATTCTCAATATCAGTGGTTAAATAAGAGTGTAATAAATGACACAATGCACAACTCACAAACTCCTTGAAAATATATTGATAGTGAGTGTAGAAATCAAAACAGTAATTTAATCTGAGCCAGCCAACTATAGAAAAAAAGACTGAAAGAATAAAAATCTCATCACTTACTTCCTTCTGCATGTCTCTCTTACAGTTGTTCTTCACCACTGGTATCCTAATTGTACTCTTCTGTAAATCAATCTCATCTACGTCCATGGCTACAGGCACTTATGAAACATACATAATCATTAAAAACTAATATTTAAAAAGTTTTATAAATGGACAAATTATTTATCCATTAATTTATTTCGTAAAAAGTCAAACCAGACAACAGGTCAAAGGCTCTGTATAAATACACTTATTTCATCTAATTGCTACCGTTGTTGATTCCAGTCATGCTGAAAGATTTCAAGCCCACAAGTAAAATTTGTGTGAAGAGTCATGACTATATTTCCAGTTATGAACTAGGTTGAAATTGAAAATAAAATGTTTCTACCAACTGATGACTATACTGACAATGTTATCTGTATAGTGCTATTAAAGCAGATAATTGATAACACTAAAAAACTGATTCACTTACCCTCTTAACAACCTCACTGTATGGCGTTTTCAACATGCATGGAAGATCCAGCTGCAGTGAGTTGTCAGAAAGTGTCGGCCATTCTGCGCTGTCACAAACTATGGTGTGTTCTTGGAGTTCAAAGGCCGGACACACTATCTTCTCCAAATCATCAACAATAGCCCACCAGCATAAATTTGCCACAGCTCTGTTAAGATGTAATCCATCTGGGCGTAAATGATTACCAGTCTGAAGGGAAAGTGTTTTATACATAAACAGCTATGTAAAATCAAATCCAAACTCCAAAAATAATAGACAGATGGCTTTAGGATATGTGATCAAAAAGGATATGTGTCATATTGGCCCTACAAGGCCATTCTTGATAAATGAACATACTAGAGAAATTAATATAAACAAGTCACAAATTTAAGAAATTGATATCAACAGCCTTTCGGTAAACAAGAAAATCGGTAGAACCGATGGATGCTCACCGAAATGTATCCTCAACTTATCATATGGCCTTGTATCACCCAATAACTCTAATTAGAATGATGACAAGCAGTTCTTGCACTCTGCACTTCCACTTATTGCCTTCTATCATTGTCTGAAGTTTCATTGCAGTCCCATCAGTAGTTTTGAAGATATGCTCCATACAAAATTTCTAAGTATAAAATTACAAAGGGCAATAACTCTAATTTGAATGATGACAGAGTTATGGTTCTTGCACTCTGCACTTCCTCTCATTGCCCTCTACCATTATGTGAAGTCTCATTGCAGTCCCGTCAGTGGCCATCAGTAGTTTTGAAGATATGCTCCGGACAAAGATTCTAAGAATAAAATTACAAAGGGCAATAACTCTAATTTGAATGACGACATGTTATGGTTCTTGCACTCTGCACTTCATCTCATTGCCTTCTATCATTGTGTGAAGTTTCAGTGCAGTCCCAACAGTAGTTTTGAAGATATCCTCCGGACAAAGATTCTAAGAATATAATTAAAAAGGACAATAACTCTAATTTGAAAGATGACAGAGTTACGATTCTTGTACTCTGCACTTACTCTCATTGCCCTCTATCATTGTGTGAAGTTTCATTGCAGTCCCATCAGTAGTGTTGAAGATATTCTCCGGACAAGAAAGTGTGACGGACACACAGATCCATGGAAGGACGGACAAAGCGGCAAGTATATGCTGGCCCTTCGGGGAGCTGGCCCTTCGGGGAGCATAAAAAGAATAGAACCAAAATGCTTTGTGTGAACTAAGTTGTATCACTGGACATACAGCAAAGGGAAAAATTAGAAACTTATGTAGTTTGTTGAAGGAGTCCAGAAATATGGTTGCCACACGCTCTGGGTCTTTTTGGGAAAATTTTCCGAATTTCCAAACTTTTTCGTCAGATCAATAAGCCCATGACTACCCCATAAACAGTTCCTATGTAATGACCCTGTGCATGCCCCATGCTTTCATTTATTAATCTTTAGTTTATTTAAAACAAATACAGTGGCAAAGGAAAATTACATGTAAACAAAGTTTTAGATGTCTTTTTTTATAGGAATAAACACAATGTATTATTTATTATGTATATCCTAGTAACATTAAATACCTTCTTCCTTTTTTCACAATAATAATACTTATAATGGGTCACATTTTACGGTGGTCCGGTTTAACAAACATCACATAAATAATTGTACAATGCCAATGTTCGGGCAAGTGGCCTTGATATGCAGGGCAAATGACTTTTTGGGAAAGGGAAATTAATATTTCCAGAGCCTTACACAGAAGTCACAATTTACACAAGCATACCTGCATGAATGCACTCTGCACTTCTTCTCATTGTATTAAGTTGCATTGCAGTCCCATTAGTAGTTGTTGTGTTATGCTATTTATCTATAACATTGAGTGAGGTTTCATTATCAGTTTCATTTGTAGCTTTTGAGATGGACGGACGGACGGACAGGAAGGCAGATATATATTGGAAAACAATCTTTATTATAACAGTAAAGAACTCCTATACCGGATTTATCTGCCACTTACTTGATTGTGATCTTGCATACCAAGTTTGCAGTACATAGGTCTAACGGTTTTTGATGAGTAGACGACACATCATTTTGTGACACTAAAACGGACAGACAGACAACGCCATTTCTATATCCCATACATTCGCGAAGACGGGGATAAAATATCTCTTTTACAGTGTTTGATTTTGGTCATTGAAAAATTGGTTCAAGATTATAACATAAACAAATTAAAAGTTTCTAATATAAGTTATAATACGTTCTTTTAAAACTTACCACCCCATTAGCTTTTTTCATTAAAGGCTAGTAGAAAAAACACATTAAATTTACCTGAACTTTCTGTCCATATATGAAGAATCTCAAGTAAGATGCACGAGAGCAAAGGTCCGATAAGCAATCATTTAACTGGTATATCTTGTCCTGAACTTGCTTCAAATCCCGACCCTTCAGACCAGTACTTGCATTTCTTCTACAGTCTACTTCTCTCTGCAGGATCTCACATATCATGATGGTTGTATGGGGCGAGACCTCATGAATCATCTCACACAGGTCCATTACATTCCTACAAAAGAAAACAAGCATGTGCAAATGAAAATTTAAGATGAAGGTAATATGAAAACATATAGTGGCGTTTTAAGGCAGGTGGATGCTTAATAGAGGTTCCCACTAACACAGTTTTAAATGTATACGGAGCCAGTTTAATTTTTGGAGGAAAACCTCATTTACCCGAGTTATCTTCATAATGATATATCAGATTGATGCAGTCTTGTAGTGGTAAGATTGAGACACCATCTTAGACACTGGAGGAAAAATGTGGATTTAATTGGTTCCAAAATCACACTCCTTGCCAACAACATTGCCAAATAATATGCCTACTGGTGTCATCCTAGAATTAGGAATATAAAAAAAACTGAAGCACTTACCTGATGAATATACTCATGGCAGACATTACATCGTTGGATCCCAGGTGGAGATAAAGGTAGTCAAAACGGGTTGCCATCAGTTTCTTCTTCAGTTATTCACCAAATCCTTTGGAATCATGCACATACCTTGCACCTTAAACATAACCTACTTTGCCACTGACCGTTCCAAGGCGGTAGCCCTTTTGTCAACCCTTTTGTGTTTGTGATGTTGTTTGCATTTTTTATTAATTTTGCCTTTTTGTTTGTCTGTTTGCCTGTTTGTTTTTGTGTTTTGTGGTTGACTGTCGTCCTTGCATGCTGCTTTCCCTGTCCGATATTTTTGGCCTTCCTTCCTGATCAATCTTCTTTAATATGAAAAATACGAGAACGCTGCTACAATGTATACGATGTGCGCGTAAGAGATTTATTATATAATGGTGGTGAAGTTGAACATGTAAGCAGATATAAATTAGCGAAGTAAAACATCAGTTTTCTTAGGTAATGTCGGTACATTTTTCGGTCATGGAAATAGCCAAAGTACCGGTAAATGCCGGTGTTCACCGGTATACCAGTAATACCGCGAGCCTCTAGAAGCCTAACAGCAGATTTGTATGTACATTGTATTTTCATTATACCGCGCTACGTACTGCTTAAGCTCAATAATGGGGTTCACTAGTGATGGGTATCGTCAGAATGGTTGTATCGCGATACGGCTGAACTGTATCGCGATACGTATCACGTTATATTGTGGGAAGTACAAAGAATCACAGACCAGCCAAAGCCTTATGATATAAACAAGAAAGAGATATCTTATGATTTATATCCTTCATTCATGAACAAATATTACACAGTCGGCACACAGCTACAGTGTCCGCAAGTGTCTTGTTGGCTACACGTTTCTGAAGCCCAAAATGTTTCCACTCATTGGACTTCCCCTTCGGATTATTTATTTTTAGAATGCTGGTAAACGCCGGTTTGATTAGTTACCCTGTTTATATTGCTTAGCCTGCGTAATCGAGAACCAGCGAAGGAAAGACACATGGGAGCCTCGTTCTGAATCAAGTCTAAATAAAAATCTAAACACATTCCAGAGCTAAGTCCAGACTCTATTGTACCTATATACGGCAAGACACTACACAAGTGGCTTGTTGTATTTGTTGGTGGAGGGACTATAAACCTTAGAATTACACACACACACATACATGTGATATTTTCAGGAGGGTAACCTGGGAGATTTGACTTTTTTTCCAGGGAGATTTGACAAAAACCAGGGAGGTTTTTATTCTCGAATTTTTAACGCTTACCGGTAGATTTATTTCTGATATAAACCTTAATAAAGGGGGTAAATCAGCATAAAACAGGATATTTTATACATACAATACTGTTTATTTCATTTAGCATAGCATATAATTAGTATAGCATGTAATTAAGGCTGATGGGGTCATTGTCGCACCGGGTACTACAGAAAGGCACCCGGGGTACATTTATGTATACAGAAACGTACACGAAAACCATCGAAATCCAGAAAGGCCCCAAATATACATAAATGTACCCAAGGCAAAATACAATGTCGTAAATTGCGGCCATAACGCGTTTTGTTAATTCATGGAAACGAAAATTTCACTGTTTACAAAGTTTAATCGATACACTTTTTAAAAGCCGCTCGCAGTTGCCTCCGCCTTAAAGGAATGCAGTTGGTCTAAATATTTGATCAACTCTTCTTGAATGACGAGCTGCATATTTGTTTACTTTTTTGCGCGGGGTTTGATGATTTACAAATTCCGGATTAACGACAATACGTTCTGTATTTTATTACTAACTACGGCCATGGATATGTGTATGTAGATCTATACTAACGCAGCCTAAATATTTTTTTAAGAACTATAGCGCAATAGTTATGATAAACAATATTGTTCAAGTAGTTGTATTATCAAGTTCTAAAATGTTTTAATTCAGCCAATGAGATCTTATTTGTCCGGTCACGTTTCTGTATATTTGGGTGCCGTTCTGGAATTCAAAGATTTTCGGGTACGTTTCTGTTTAAATAAATGTACCCCGGGTACCTTTCTGTAGTACCCGATACGACAATGACCCCATCAGCGTAATTAAGCATAGCAAAACTAAGCATAGCACATAATGAAGATGCTTCCCATTTTATACACAGACAAAACACTTCTCTAATCATGACAAACTGCAATCGATTAGTTGAAATCGTCATCCCTTAATTGTCCTCAATTATATTATAATTTTAATCCACTTAATATACCAAATATCAATCGATGCCGAATTCGCTAATTACCATCCTACTTATAGTCCGTATATTTCTATCAATCTCCCATGGACATTACAGATATCGCCGCCACGTATCATAAACAAACAGTCCAATCATTAGTTTCACACAATCAACTAATTAGCTGACATGCTAATCCTTTTAATTACCTGCCCAGGGGCAATGTTTTCACAGATATAGATAAGACGGTGTTTATTTTCTAGATCATTCGGGAAACTCAGTCTTAATCCAATAAATCATAGCAATTACCCAAAAGGATTCGCAAATAGCGAAATTTTGGAACTCGGTGGAAAATACCGGGAGAAATGGAGCTCCCGGCGGGAGGCCGGGAAATTCCATGAAATCCCGGGAGAAATTAGCTCCACACACACAGAGAAACTTCCAGTAATAGCCTGTGTACTGGCCGACTGAGCTGGGTCATGGTCTATACCAATGGCAATGTTACTGCTCGCAATAGAGCGAGAAACCAGTGAGTACTCAATGGAGAAGTAAACAACTCGACCTGACGGATATTTTCAGACTGCTTCTGCATTAAGTGAATTTACCGGTCATATCGGTATGCTAAGAGCGTATAGCGATACGTATTATTTTGAGACTGTATCATAATATACCGGCATATCGGTAATACCGCACACCACTAGTGTTCACCGGTAATACCACGAACCTCTAGAAGCCTAACAGCAGATTTGTATGTGCATTGTATTTTCATTATTTCATCGAACACTATTTTAGAATTATCAACTGGCGCTTTCACAATTTTACACACAAAAGCTAGCCGATATACCCTAACAGTAACTTAATTCAGAACAGAAAAATGTACAAGAATATATTTGCCACACAAAAGCTAGCCGATACACCTTATACTAATGATGATGACACGCTGTTCAAGATGTTAAAGCTTAACTAATTTTACCTTTAAATAAACAAATAAAGATATTTTTAGGACCAAACATTCCTGTTTTTTCCCGCCCAGAAATTAATGCAAGAATATTGATAACACATGTTATATATATATATATATACTTGTTACAATTGGTAATAGCTTACCAGACACTGCAAACAATTCAACGACATCATCCTCTGCAACCCATGACCCTAGGGAATGCATGTTAGAGTCTCCAGCAAACCAGAATCTTCGAATGTGTAGGCCTACCACAATCTGAAATATATTCAAAACACTCCCCCGCAAAGCTAGCCATGTCTATTGCAATGTTAGTAATATAGCAATGTACAAGTCAAAGCCGAAAGAAGTATGACGAGAACGCCTCGCCCCACGTGACTTTCTCATTTAAATATTCCTTGTTTGGAAATTACAGAAACGGACCCAATCGGCCTCTGTTAGATTTGTTTCGATTTTTTAGCGATGCCTGTTCGCCTTTTCGATTTTTATCTTTAAAAACATACATCAATGGCATAGTTAAAATCGTATTTATAATGATATTTAATACTTAAAAACATATCAAAAGCGGATTTGTTGATTTAAGATCAAGTTCTGCTTTAAATATAACATGCGAGAATATGAAACACAAGTACAATTATTATAAATGGCAGTAAGATTAACAGTCAAGTCTTTATCCTCTCGATATGAGTCAACTGAGTTAATGACATGATAATGTTTAGCATAATTATAATTACTATGTATATGTATCGATTAAAAGTATATGGCTTTTCACGTGTTCTTAAAATACCTGTGATTGAATACGCGTGAAATATTCAGCGCTTCAGTTTTGGGATTTGTTTAAAGCCGTTTATATCGTGTCTATAGAGTTTGGATTCTCAAAATATATATATATTTATTTATTTTTTTGTATGTAAAATAAAATGTGCTGATATATTTTGTGTCTGTCAAACATGTTTTAAACTATGAAGTATTACAATATACAGTTATCACATGTGTGTTTGGGGAACAGTCAAAACTGTTTTCCCGAGGTGGAGGGGAAAACAGTTCACACTGACATCCCCCGACACCAAGGGAAAACAGTTTTGACTGTTCCCCAAACACACATGTGATAACTGTTTTATTACCTGATTAATGTTACTGTACGAAACAGTGAAAATGAAAATCTGTTTTATAATGGGAACCTATGGTGAAAAAAGCAACATGACGTCACGCAAACGAAATTCCAGCACGTGAGGGAAACAGTCGAAACTAAAGCCCGGTAACAGTTCGTTTTCACCGGGAACAGTCTTTTCCTTAGTGAATTAGCAAGAAATGACGATATAGCATTTATATAGGAGATCAGGTAATAATTGCAATTGTTAAATTTTTTGGGGGAGAGTATATATTTACATATAGTTCGTTTTGATATTGTAGAGTCGATCAAAATATATACGTAAATGCCTATTATTTAGAATATAATGTGTTCTATATGTCGCCCCGTGTGGTTCCCGGGGGCCCCCGTTTGGTCACGGGGCAAAGAATAGGGCCACTGCAGATCCCTTTGGAGGGGTAGGCAGAGGGGTAGAATACCCCAAATTCATGTTCATTTCATCATTTTTTGTTCATGTTCATTAAAGGTCTTTATCATGATCCCTGCATTGTTTCAGGTGCTATCTCGCTCGCATCAAAGGAGCAGTGGCAGAAAAACAATAACGTGGCTCCAGCGTAAATAGAGTTTCTACGATAGAATTTGCAGCGACTCTGTTCAGGGTGAGAAGGTTCTAGGCCCATTTTCCATATGTAATGCATGTTCATGCCTGTTAGGCGCCATATAACCTTTTCATGTGTTGGTGCGCCTTAAAACCCCAATTCAATTCAAGTGTTCTATATGTAGTTTTTTCATAAACGTAATGCACTAGTAATTATTGTAAATTTGATGCTCTCTTAAAAGACACACAGCCAATGGGTTTTGAATAGAAATGTATTCTTTGTAAAGGCTACTTAATCGAACACGTAGGATTACTTTTGATGTATATAAACTGAGTGCCTCCAGATATGCTTCAAATGTGTGTGTCATGTTGTTATAGCTAGATGCAGAGTTTATTTGATAAACAATGAATTGGTTATGTGACAACCTCATTGTGATGTTTTAGTTGTTGTATTTTGTGTTATTTGTTTCTAAACCACTTTGGTGTTTATTTTGAAATTTGTTTTAGATTGTTTTTGTATAGTGTCTTTCTTCCTTAATTTTGTTTCATGGTTTATGTTGTTGATTTTTGTTCTTTTCAGACAAAAAAATATAGACTTTGTAGCGATATGTGTGTTCTATTCTTGGTGCTCTATTTTATCTTATTTTTGTGTTTAAGATTGAATCCGAAATTATTGTTTTCAACGTGTGCTAGGTATTGATATGCAAATATAATACAATATTACACACTTAGATGGCGCCCAAATCGTACACCAATACGAGAATATTGAAATGTACACTGTAGCCCTTGGTCTCTCCTTCTTATATCTTACTCTGACCTCTCTGTATGCTCTCCTTTTAAACGATAGACTACTTAGGCGTTAACCTTTTACTGTACTGTTCAATGGTAATACACTGTATTGATATTCAAACAACCCATAATTGTCATAGGATAAATGTTATGACTAATAAATGACGGTTAAAATATGTACCTTTAATGTTAAGGGACTGGGAGATTATCGCAAGCGACGACAAATTGTTGAATGGTTAAAGCTAAATAATTACTCAATTTGTTTTTTACAAGAAATCCACTGCGAAGAAAATACATTTAGAACATGGAAAACAGAATGGGGGCATGAAACATTTTTTAGTGGAAATAGTAGAAATAGTAGGGCGTGGGCATCCTTGTTAACTCGAATTTTTCATACAAAATATTGGAACATAAAAACATTATAGATGGTAGGATGCAATCATTAAAGATCAGCATCGATGAACAAGAATTTCTAATGTTGAATGTGTATGGTCCGAATAACACATCTGATAATATGAAGTTTCTGTCAAGTATTGAAGAGGTTATCACTTTAAATGATAGTAATATTTTAATTATTGGTGGGTATTTTAATACTGTGATTGATGTAAGTTTAGACAAGAAAAATGGTAATGTTAACAACAACAAACAATGTCGAGAGAATATTGATACTATAATAGGAAATAACGATATAAACGATAATCTGAAAATGTTTAACCCCACTTCTAGACATTGTGGCACTCAAACCATAAACCCCCAATATTTTGCAGATTAGATTATTTTTTAGTGTCTTCAAATATTATAAAAAAATTCTCGGCTTGTAAAATATCTACAGGGCTACGTTCAGATCATTCTCTTGTATATTTTAATTTAAATACGGACAATACACCACGCGGACCTGGGTATTTTAAATTGAACAATTGTGTAATTTTAGAAAAAGATTACCAAATAAAAATTAAACAAACTATACAAGAAATAGTCGATATAAATAAAGATTCAAACCCTAATACTCTTTGGGAAATAGTTCAAAATGATATATAGGGTCCTATAGAAACCACAGCGTCCGAACGCAATGGCATCGTAGGTCCGCACTGTACTGCAAACAAGGACTTGAAACGACAATGATAGAGATAAAAAAACAAACAGAAAGGGTGGTGAAGACAGGGTTACCGAATTGGAACTGTCAGTAGGCAATAAGACCTACTGGTTAGCTTGAATCGATTTTATATGCGCACAATCCTCGCTATTATCCTGTCTTCAGCGCCCAAATAGACAAGACAGTGTAAACAAAACTACATCCCATCAAAAGAAATTCTCTAACAATTAAGTCCACATCCAGAGAAACTAACTAAAGATACCCATACAAAATAATAAACATCTCAGGATGTATCCAGAATCGTACTGAACAACCATAGTAGTTGCAGCTAAAGAGAAAACCAATCTAGGGTACGACCAGAAAACCCGAGGGACGAAAGCTTATGCACCCACCTCCCTTAGTTGGGGTTTCAGTAGGTACAATCATAGAGTCCCAAGAGGTAGTCCAGTCATCGCACAAGTGAAAAGTGAAGCGTAATGATTGACTGTAGAGGGGTCAATCCCTAAACATGCAGTGCGCTGTAAAACCAAAGGGTTATATCCTTTTCTGGCGAACTTCCTGATTAAATTTGTAAAGCGGTCGGGAAACCCGTCAGACTCCTTTAACTTTCGAAGTTTATAGACCACATCTCCATAAAATGAGGGTTGTGATATGCCTAGTCGCAGAAGTGTTTTACGGTTGGTGTTGTACTTTTCCAGCAGGCCCTCGTTGCGGCGGTAGAATTTAGAGAAAGATCTACGTAATTTGTGATAACGAAAACCCTGCTGAAGAAGTTTACTTGTAATAAATTGATTTCGATCATTGAAGTCTATAACTTCATTACACGCTCTAGTAAATCGAATGAGCTGGGAGATATACACCCCATATGAGGTAGCACGAGGTACATCTCCACCCAGGTGTGGATAGTTAATGATGTTAAAATCATCTCTCGAATCATAGATTTTAGTATGAATACAATCATTTGAAATCGAGAGTTGAAGATCGAGAAATGCTGCTACTGTATCCGAACTGTTGGCTTTATTCAACGTGAGCTCTGGTGGATAAATGTTAGTAACCATATGAGCAAAGAACGAATTATCAATATTGAGTATGTCATCAAGATACCGAGAAGTATAATTAAAGGCATCAATAATTTCACCCTGGCTAGCAGGTGACAAACTCAACATAAAATCTGTTTCATCGCAGTACAAGGCACAATCCGTAATGAGAAAATTATATATACATCGCTCAAGAAAAAAAATGTATTAAAAGAAGAAGTTAAACTAAGAGATGAAATTGACAAATTAGAATTAGAATTATCATCAAACCCTCATAACGAAAATGCGATTAAAGAAATATAAAAAGATCTGACAGGGAAAGTAGCATTCAAGGAGGACAGTCAACCACAAAACACAAAAACAAACACGCAAACAGACAAACAAGAAGGGAAAAGTAGTATTAAATGCAAACGACATCACAAACACAAAAGGGTTGACAATAGGGCTACCGCCTTGGAACGGTCAGTGGCAACGTAGGCCACTGGGGGTTTAAACCGGTTCTAGGTTGCACCAAACCTCACACTTACCCTACTGTCATCCTATTAAAACAGGACAGTGTAAATAAAGAAATCCCTGCCATGATCTAATCTCTAACCAACAAGGCAGCATCAATAGGCAATATAAGTAAAACACAAACATGCTCGTGTAAACATAATACAAAAAAACAATAGCCTCAATGACTTGGCAAAAGCCAGAGCAACAAGAGAATAAACCATTAAGGACACTATTTTAGAAAAAACACTCTTTAAGCAAATTTTATGGAAAAAAAGACCATTGGTATCATTATTAGAGCAAAAGCAGAATGGGTCGAAGGAGCAGAAAAAAACACAAAATATTTCGCAAATCTAGAAAGAAAAAACATAAGAAGAAGACTAATAAACAACAGTATAGAAATTACGGATTCTTATAGTATCATGACAGAAACAAAACGATATTATGATCAATTATATAGTAAAGTTAATACGAAAATAACAAATAAGGATTTTTTCCCACCAAAAAACTTTATTAAATCAAGAGCAACGCGAACTGTGAGAAGGGGGTTTAAGAGAACTAGAATGTTATAATGCTCTAAAAGAAATGAAAAACAACAAAAGTCCGGGATCGGATGGAATAACAACAGAGTTTTCTAAAATATTTTGGAATGACATTAGACACTATTATAATAATTCAATTAATCATTCACATGAAAATGGAAATTTAACAGTTATGCAAAAACAAGGCGTTATCACGTTATCACCTAAAAAAACAACAATTTAACTTCATTGACAAACTGGAGACCTATAAGTTTATTAAACGTGGATTATAAAATTGCTACTAAATGCATTGCAAACCGCATGAAAAGGTTCTATATACACTCATAGACAATAGCCAAACTGGATTTTTGAAAGGTAAATACATTGGAGAAAACATAAGAACTATATTTGAGGTTATTGAATATTTGAATGACGAAGACTCTCCAGGACAAATATTTGTTGCGGACTTCGAGAAGGCGTTTGATAGCGTCGACCATGCATTTATTATAATGTATTTAAACTATTTTAACTTTGGACCTTCTTTCATCAATTGGATAAAACTGTTTTATAATGATGCCCAAAGTTGTGTTGTAAATAATGGATACATGTCTGATTTTTTTAAAATAATTAGAGGAGTTGGGCAGGGATGCCCACTATCGCCATATATTTTAGCAATTGAACTACTATACAGTGCTACAAGGAAACATAAGGATATTATAGGAATAAAAATTAATAATAATGAAATAAAAAACACAGCATTCGCGGACGATGCTACATTTATTCTAGATGGGTAAAAAAAACGTTTGAAACATTAGTAAACCTAATCGATACTTTTAGCGTCTGGATTAAAATTAAACATAAAAAAGTCAATAATAATACGTGTCGGTTCATTTAATGATTCAAATGATAAATACTGTGAAGAAAAACAATTTGTATGGACTAAAGACAAAGCAACAACACTGGGAATCGTTTTTGCAAATGAAAAGGGAAAATGTGAAGAATATAACCTTCATCCAAAAATAGATCAATTTATGACATGCTTAGATCAATGGAAAAAAACAATTTATCTATTCTAGGAAAGATAACGGTAATAAAAACATTTGCTCTACATAAACTGTTATACCCTCTAACTGTTTTGGAGACTCCATCAACAGAATCCTTAAATCGAATAAAAAATAAAATGTATCAATATTAGTGGGAGGGTAAACCAGATAAAATCAATAGGAAAACGATTGTACAAGACTATACAAATGGTGGTCTAAAAATGATAGATTTGGAATCATTTATTAATCTCACTAAAGCAGGATGGGTCAAAAGACTTGCTAATCCGGATAATCACGGTAATTTGAAGGATATTTACATGAAAGAACTAAATCAGTATGGTGGGGGTATTCTATTTGAAAGCAATGTGGACGGTAAAGATGCAAAAATAAAATTAATAATCACACGATCCACTTTTCTGTCAGAAATAATAAACTCATGGTCTTTATTAACTTCAAAAAGAAAGCTAACAGCATTGCAAAACAGATAATATGGTATAACTTTTACATAAAACATCAAGGACGTACTATTTACTTCAAAACATGGGATAACTTTGGTATTAAATATATTGAACAACTGTATAACCATAGAATAAGAGAATTTTATACATTTGCACAATTGAAAACAATATATAACATACATAATTCTGAATTCCTGAACTACTATACAGTTTTTCAAAGCATACCAAACAAATGGAAACAGAAACTAAAAACAGAAGACAGAACAACACACTGTTGCGACACCAGCTTACTGAAACAAATAGGAAAACAAAACAGTGCCAACAAATTAGAATACAACATTCAAGTGGAACGCATGCAATCATAATTACCAATTAAACCTCACCAAAATTGGGATGGAACTATAACAAACTTAAACTGGAAACGCATTCATACCACACCTTTCAAAAGCACGATAGACACAAAACTTAGATCTTTTCAATATAAATATACAACGAGAATTATACCCACAAACACATTTCTATATAAAGGCAAAATTAGTAATACAAGTCTCTGTGATATTTGCAATATGCACGTTGAAACAATTGAACATTTGTTTTTGGAATGTATTTATTAGTAGAGCTTTTTGGACAGAAATACATAACTTTTTAAACAGCAAAGATATTCCTTTTGCATTGACTTTCCAAATGATTTCATTTGGTATTATTCAAGATAAATCTTATTCAGATATTTTAAATTGTGTTTTAATAATAACAAAGTATTTTATTTTCAATAATAAGTATGCGTAAACGATTCCTAGTTTTACATCATCTCATACATACAAAAAATTGAACATATAGAGTGTATTATAGCCAGTTCAAAAGACAAACTGGAATATCACTCAAAAAAAATGGTACGTTTTACGATTAAATAAAGAAAATTGACAGTATTCGGTAATAAATGCGCTCTCTCTCTCTTTCTCTCTCTCTCTCGCTTTCTCTTTTCCTTACTTAGTTTCTCGGAATACATGTATGTAAAATGACACTTTAATATAACTGTTTTGTGTTATTCAATGATTTCATTCCTATATATGTAACTGTTGTACTGTCATAAACCATATGTTGTTTTTTTGCATATATGTATTGAAAGAAATAAAAATTATAATATAAAAAAAGAACTATTGTTACAATCAATCGAAAAGGTGCAGTCTTCGAAATTCACGAATAAATACAATCATTTAACGTATGTTTCTAAAAGTTATACTGAAGACTTAAAATCATTACTTACCTTCTATGCTACAGTATTATACGAGAATCTTCGACTCATCGGTGGCGAGGACATGATATGCTCTACCATAACCGTTATTCCAACAGATACGTCCTCTGTAGCACTCCTTTTCTTTGCTTTACCAGTACCGCTATTCCAACATACTTGTTTCTTTTTGTAATCGCGTCGTATTACTTTTTCAATCCTGAATATTTCTTGCTTTTATCATTTCTAATTCATAAAAGCTTCCATCAATGTTTTCATTGTTTAAATCTTTTATTTTGTATGTCACAGGATTTGTATTTTGAATTTTATCAACAACAAATATTTCTTGAGTCCAATTTGGGGTATAACCTTTCTCAAACGTTCTTTTATATTTGCTGATTCTAACATTATCACCTATTTTAAACTTTGGCTTAATTTGATTACTTCTCATCTTTCCATACAATTTGAAATAAACTGTCCGTTTATTTTTCTCATCACTAGCTTCAGTTGGTGTCATTATAATACTCCGATGTTTTGTATTATTATACTTATCAACCATCATCTGTAGCACATCTAAATATGTGTTTGTATTATTAGCTGTAAAATATTTCCACATCTTTTCTTTTAATGTCCTGTTAAATCGTTCAATTACTACAGCTTTTCCAAAATTAAAAGTGTGATACATTTTAATATTATTATCATCAAGGCATTGCTTAAACACCTTGTTATAAAATTCCACACCTTGATCAACCCACAACAATTTACAGTGTCTTCCTATACTTATTATTTGTTGGAATGCTTTAGTAATTTCTATACCAGTTTTATTTGGAACTGGAATAACCCAAGCAAATTTACTAAATTCATCAATAACAGTAAGCAAGTATTTAGTACCTTAATTATACTTTGAAAACGATTGCATGTCAACTAAGTCAGCAGACCATATTTTATCAATTGCATTAACAATCACACGGCGTTGAGTGAACTTTCTTCGTATGGGCTTATGAAGCTCATCTGCTAACTTGTCAGTCGATTTCAACGCCTTTTCTCGTTTTTTGATGCTCCAAGACCAAGAAATATAAAAAGATCGGACAGGGAAAGTAGCATTCAAGGAGGACAGTCAACCACAAAACACAGAAACAAACATAGAAACAGACAAACAAGAAGGCAAAAGTTATAATAAAAGTAAACGACATCACAAACATAAAATGGTTGACAATAGGGCTACCGCCTTGGAACGGTCAGTGGCAAAGTAGGCCACTGGGGGTTTAAAACGGTTCTAGGGTGCACCAAACCTCACACTTACCCTACTGTCAACCCATTAAAACAGGACAATGTAAATAAAGAAATCCCCGCCATGATCTAATCTCTAACCAACAAGACAGCATCAATAGGCAATATAAGTAAAACACAAATATGCTCGTGTAAATATAATACAAAAAAACAATAGCCTAGAAAGCCACAATGAAATACTCAGTGACTTGGCAGAAGTCAGAGCAATAAGAGAATAAACCATTAAGGGCACGACAAGAAAGATCATGGACAAACATCAAACGCCACCGTCCCAATGGGCTTTAGGTAGGCGTCATCATAGGGTCCACAGCCTGTCCGGTCATCGTACAATTAAAGAGGAAAGCATAGTGGCCAACTGTAAAAGGGTCCACCACCAAGCATGCAGTACGTTGCAAAATGACAGGGTCATAACCTCTTTTGATAAACATTTTAACAAGTTTAACAAAGATAGTGTGAAAGTGATCATGACCAAGAATCTTACGAAGTTTATTAATCACATCACCTTAGAAGTCAGGTTTGTATTTTGCACTAATTACAGGCTTGATTATCAAATTCTTAGCAATCTTTTCTCCGATAGTTTTAGACTTGCTAGATTTCAAACCAGCGGGCCTATTTTTATCACACATCGATTTATTACTAGGATTTTCATCATAACAATAATCATGATCTTTACAAAAGCATCTAATTCATTTACCGGTTCTCCACTATCAAGTGGATTACCAGGACCACAATATTTATAACCAGGAATTGTTGACCCCTTTTTAGGTTATAAAGGAAGTAACACTTTATGAATATCAATATTAAAACCTTCTGTGTTTTTAACAAACTGTGTTTTAGTAATACCGCAAGATGCACAAGTTGCTCTTAACATTTTCTACCATTTTTGGCGAACACATAATGAGGATTGATATTTTCAGTAACCATCTTTTCTTGAATATAGTAACTCATATATAAATAAGATTAGACTAAACTTCGTTTACAAAATATGATTTTATGATGTTTTCATTTTCTATCGGTTTGTATGGTTTTAATAATTTGTAAAGAATATCGTACACACTATTTCCTTCTTGCAACTTTTTGACAAAGTACAAACAGAAATATCCGCACAGGACACTTGTTTTATCGTGATATTGGATGGTGTTGTATTTTATATCAGGTATGTAAGTTAAAACTTCTTTTGGTGGGCTCAAGCCAAACGGATCGAAGTAATAATTATCATAGTAACAAGTCCAGTGTGTATCAGGTCCGATATAATCATCAAGATTAATAATACCACATTCTTGTTTATTTTGTTTTGCCGGTAATTTGTTTTTGCTAAACACTCCCCTGAATTTTTGTATACCTAGCTGCTTGACCCATTTTATTATATCTAAGTTAGAGATAGGTTTATTTTTAAAATTGATTTTTTTTTATTAACGGGATACTTCTTTATGGTCTGATTTGCGAGTCTACTTGTAAACCTTTTCCACGATCAACTCTTAGTCCTTTTCCTTTTCTACCCACTTGTAAAACGTTTCCAGTTAAACCACTAATAAGAAATCCAATCAATGCAATTCCTAATGATGCAAGCATTCCAAGAAATCCTCCATCTTGTTGTTGCTGCTTTGTCAGTTTAATAGGGCAACCACATTTAGACTTTATCATCTTGTTTCTTTGCGCAAGTGTTAATTTATTTGATCCAAGAAGTGCTTGTTTTTTGCCACTAGGAATATTTACCATACCATTTCCAAATAGTTTACCAATTCCAGTACTTTCTAAGCCACTTAATGCTCCTGTTGCTAGCGGTGCTAATACTTTTGGAACAAATTATGCAACTGTTAGTAATATAGTTTTAGTCAACAAACCAGCTGATGCACCTAAAAAGCCTCCATTCTTAGACTGAGATCTCACTTGTGATTTTGATATATTTATGTCTAATCCCTGCCCACCAGATTTAGCCTTGTTAATATTGTTAATCTGTGTAGCTGTAAGTAGCAAAGGAAAGTTTCCAGTTAGTTGGTTATTTTTATAAAGAAATATAAAAAGATCGGACAGGGAAAGTAGCATTCAAGGAGCATTTAATATTGCCTTTGCCTTCTTGTTTGTCTGTTTGCGTGTTTGTTTCTGTGTTTTGTGGTTGACTCAAATACAAAAGGGTTGACAATAGGGCTACCGCCTTGGAACGGTCAGTGGCAAAGTAGGCCACTGGGGGTTTAAACCGGTTTTAGGGTGCACCAAACCTCACACTTACCCTACTGTCATCCCATTAAAACAGGACAGTGTAAATAAATAAATCCCCGCCATGATCTAATCTCTAACCAACAAGGCAGCATCAATAGGCAATATAAGTAAAACACAAATATGCTCGTGTAAATATGATATAAAAAAAAATAGCCTATAAAGCCACAATGAAGGTACTCAGTGACTTGGCAGAAGCCAGAGCAGTAAGAGAATAAATCATTAAGGGCACGACAAGAAAGATCATGGACAAACATCAAACGCCACCGTCCCAATGGGCTTTAGGTAGGCGTCATCATAGGGTCCATAGCCTGTCCGGTCATCGTACAATTAAAGAGGAAAGCATAGTGGCGAACTGTAAAAGGGTCCACCACCAAGCTAGATTAAACTATTACCAATTCATTTACGACGGTATCAATAACTACAACTTCTTTATAGAGAATCAGAGCATAAACTAAATATGGAGCAGCAGGAGGTATATTTAATTTATATCTCAAACTTAGTTGTTTTGGATCGACACTGACTTCATTACCTTTAGAACTCAAATCAAAATGTATCATTCCGAAAAGAGTTTTAAAATTACCCACGTTTAGTAAAGTTCCAGTGTTTTTATCATTTTGCTTGTAAGAATAATTAATAACATCTCTGAATATTCTTATGATATTATCATAACTGTATTCGGTTTCTGGATAATAAACTCCATTTCCAACTTCCAATTTAGCTGATTGTAAATAACAATTAGTATTAGCAGCATTTACCTTAAACGTATCCAAAAGATGAGGATTTTGAGTTTGGGAAGAAGTCTTGTCTGACCTTTGGAGGTAAACAAAAACGTGTTCGGATTTTTAACACCGCCCACTATTCTAAATCTGGCCTCAGTCGCTTGGCTGCTTCCGCTTTCTTGTATCATTTCACGGAGGTAGGACCATTCTGTTGATGTCATATGATTTGCCATTACATGACTTAAACCATCTGAGTTAAATATCATTCTAGGTATCCACAAAACTAATTAATTAATAACTACTCTACCATCATCACCACCAGCTTTGAAAATTAGGACATTATCATCTGTCAGATTCAAGATGATTTGAATCTGGCTAGGAGGAAGCATGTTTGTTTCCAAATCTTCAAAGAAGGAATATTTATTTAATAGGATTATAGAGTCAACTTTTTGATTAGTTATGATTAACGCATGTCGAGCCGCGAATCCTAGGTTATAACCAGCTTGATCATCCCGAGATTCTGCTACAGCCGCATCATCTAAATAAAAGTATTCGTTTGTTCCGGTTGTTTTTGCATAATCGTCAGAAATTTTAAGCAAGCTTTTGAGATTAAGAAATCTGTGAAGGGTATTTCCATCATAAACTATTTTTCCATTTTGCTTTACTTGCATTTGATCAATCAGTGAAGCCGCATCATTAATAAGAGCAATTTCATCGGCGGCTGCGAAAGCGGTTCCATCAGCAAGTTTGTTTACTCGAAAACTGATTTCAAAATATGCGTTATACCAATCAAAGTAAGAACTTCTATCAGTTATTGTAAACTGATAACCACTTTTCATTTGTCTGGTATTACGTCCTGGTTGTGCTATAGGAGTATCTAACTGAATAGGTACATGTTCATATCTAGTATTATATTGATTACTTCGAAACATCTAAATATACTAGTAATTAGATTATTTTTTATTAATTAATCGATTAATTCTTGCATGAATTCCACTTTCGGATAGTAATCTGTTAATTTTTGCATTTACATCTTCTTCAGTCTCAGCTACATCTTTTTCAGTTTCAGCTACAACTTCTTTTTTGTTATCAGCCTTTGTAAGTTCTTTTAAAATTATCTCGCCTTCTGGTTTACTAGGTTTAATAACTTAAACTAACTTATCAGCAGCCATTTTTCCAACTTCATCTCCAAGTTTTTTAGAACCACTTTCTAAGATTTGTTTATCAGCAGTCTCTATTGCTTTTTTACCTGCTGTTTTCACAGACTAACTAAATATCTTTGATCCGACTTTTGAAAAAATGTCAAATATGCCAGCTCCAGTTAATTGATCAACTTGAGTATATGTTCCTGTACTAGTGTCATAAACTTTTTTTAAACGTGTCATATAACTTATGTTACATTAATTCCTTCAAAACAAATCGAAATGATGTGTGGACACCATTAAGATTAATAATTTTACCAGAGAAATCGGAAATGTAAATATTAATACTGTTAAAGATTGTTTTGTTTACTTCACAGAACCCGACTCTTATCGGTTCGTCTTTGAAAGGATATGATCTCGTAAGATCAACTGTGCTTATTTCATAAATGACATCTCCGTATGATCCATCAACAATAGAATTACTTATCAAGTCACAGTGGATATACAATGTATCGATAGAATTTGTTATGTCTGGTATTACATTTCCAAATTTAGTTTCTCTAATAACTGCATCTTTGTCAATCCCGATTAAGATGCGAAGGTTTGTTTCTCTTAAATCAAGCATGAAATTATTATGAATGGTAACCAAACATTTGAAACTTGATAAATCAAACTCAATTCTTATCGGGATGGGTGAGTCATCAGTTAAATCATTGTTTACAGTCAATGTTTCTTTTATATAATTATCGATATCAGCATAACTGTAATTTCCATTTGTAAAAATAATACTTTTCCAATCTGTTCCATTGTGATACCTTATCACTTTGTTATTAAAATCTTCACTAATATTATACCACGAGTAAGTCATAGAATTAATCTTATCAAGTCCGATACCATACTGTTTGTTCTTACCTAATATTACTGGTCTGTCAAATACAGTTGTAAAATTACTCGGTGTACTTGAGCTATTAATTATTGACGCTTTTTCCGATGATAGTACAATTTTTTGTTCCATATAATATAGAATGGATAATCTTTGTTAATACTAATCATTCCGGTATGTAAAATAGTTCATAACTTGATTTTTCAAAATTGAAAACTTGCGTAGTGTTGTGCTCTATATGTGATCTGAAATTAAGATCAGATGGTTTGAGATAAAATTCAAATGTTTCTTTTATTATTCGTTTGTCATTTTTTATTATCGGATGAAGATTCTTAAAAGTCTTACCCTGCGTCGAAATGAGGAATAGTTCTACATCTGCTCCTGCATAAGTAAAATCTATTTCAAATACATAACGGCCTTCTTTAAGAATTTCTAATGCATTTGACAAAGAATATTTTTTATAATATTCTTCACCCTTTCCAAGTGGTTGGTTACAAAAGTAAACGCCTCGAGAAAACTATCATGCTCGGTTCTTTCAAGTGGTTTTTGCGTCGGGTATGATACAAAAGTATTATAATCATCAGCATAATCTTGAATAATACTTATTCCGTCTATCGTATATTCAACAAGTAGAATCCGACATAAATAGTCTACTTTTACTTTCAACCCATCAAGTATACCAATAACTGCTGTGTGCCGGCTTTTGATTATGCTCTTTAAGAAAAGCGATTTCACCATCAAAAGCTTTGCTTGTTTCATCCTGAGCAGCTTTCAATTGCTTTGAAGCATCATCAATAGCAGTCACAAGTTTATCAGTGTTAACCAGTTTGCTCAGTGCAGTCTCAAGTTTATCAATGTCAACCAGTTTGTTCAGAACAGTCTCCAGCGACTTACCGTCAACCATTTTCTTTTTGATATCTTCAAATTCTTTGTTAATATCAGCAACGTTGGTGTTTATCTGCTCATTTAATATTTTAATTTGAGTTATTTCAGTAGTAAAAGCAGTTCTCATTTGTTTTGAAGCATCAGCAATAGCGGTTTCTAGTTCATTGTTATCAACCATTTGTTTATTGATTTCTCTAATCCGTGTATTAATATTTTGAACACCAGATCTTATTTGTTCACTTAATTTCTTTAAGTTTTCACTCTCTTCCAATACATCTTCTTTCTTTTCTAACTCTTTCAAAGCATCACTCAAAAGTTTAATTTCATCTTTCAATCCGTTTTCAATTTCAATCATTTTCTCACGGTTTGCTTGTAACTTTGTTTGTATTTGACTAAGTTTATCATCAACACCTGTTGTCAGATTTTTCATCATGTCTGGAATTTTTTCAATATTATAATCACGTATGATCTTTGTTATTCTTCTTTGGGTATATTGCCTTGTTGCTACAGCATCTGCTTTTTCCGGATTGCCTACGTTAATAATTTTATTTTTATTCATGTTAAGATCACTTCTCAAAACATTTTCCTGGTTTCTACCCTTGTTTTTGTTTTACATACTCAGACAGCACAATACCAAAATTTGTAATATTAACACTGCCAGTAGTAACTACCTCATCAAGATCATTAGATTAAATTTCGCCAGTAAAGTTTCCTTTGATCAACTTTCTAGGGCGATCAAGATACAGGAAGTCGTACTGCTTGTCAGTCGCTTTTCTATACTGCTCTTTGCTGACATCTTGTTCTTTGGAAAGCATACCCAGCTCGCGATTAACCGGAGTTGCAAAAAAGATGTAATGAGAACAGTTCAAACGAATGTCTTTGGGAGTTTTGTAATAGGATTGAGATAAATAAATTACACAACAATTTTTGTGTCTTCCCTGGATGAAATAATTAATAATATCGTTTTGATTGCGTTCACAAACATAATCATTAAAAATGACTATCTTCTGGTTATCTGAATCTAAAGTATCAACAGGGATAACTTCATCATTTGAACATTCTAATATGTCTCCAACCGGAATTTTATTCTTTTTTTCTATCTTTTCAAGTTTTTGTGACAAAACCTGATACTTAGACTGCTCCAAGCTTTTAGCAAACAAATAAATCTTGTCGTAATAAACTAAAGGTTTCAGCAACATGTGAACTAATGTGTTTTTAGAACTTTAATTATCGCAAATTAACATTCTAAAACAACAGTCTGGCATAAATTTCCATATTTGTTTAAAATTACCGTTTTCTGTTTTCATATCATAGTTTGGAATTTGCATTATAATAATGCTTGGACTTGTCTTAACTTATTTTAATTTATCTTATTTTAATCTAACTTATATTATTACATATCTTTGTTAAAATGGAAAGAATTAGCAGATAAAATGCGAAAAGCGAGTGAACTTGTCAAAGAATACGAGAATAAAGTTATCCGAAAAAGACTAGAGAAAGGAGCTAGTCGTGATTTATACACAGAAATATTAAAAAGTCAGTCAGAACAGCTAACATAGCAGTTAGCTTCTCTTCCAGAAATAATTCAGCAATTAGCCGCTCTTCCGGCAGCAATAGGTGAGGAAGCACAAGAAAAACAAATGTATCAGGGATTACCACAGTTATTTGCTGAACAACCTCGTAAACCAGCTACTGGTGACCTAGATGCTGGAATCAAAAAAGAAGTGATAAGTAAATATGACTTACCCTTACCGTCGGATGTAGTCAGAGATAATTTAAAACTTGAAGAGATATCCAAACATGTTAATAAGGTTATCAAACAAATTGGTTACAATTAGACCGCAACCACTAAACAAATTAAAAGTGAAACTGATGCAGAGCAGAGATATTACCTCGAACAACTTAAACAGCATGGGAAAACGAGTCAGAAGTTTTAAAAAATGATAAAGAAAGAATTGATGCAATGCTTCTGCATAGTGAATAAGTACTGATAAAGGTGATCCTTTGAGAGCAACTAACACAATTAAAAGAAAGCAGCAGTCTCGGTTGTATTGAGTCTGTTCATGAGAAGTAATGAAGTTTTTTAGGTGAAGGGATGCAACAAAATAAAAATTCCTATAAAGTCAGTAATGATGGCCGCTATGGAATGTTACAAATTGATTTAACTAATCTTGTTGGTCATCACAAACTTATTGCCAAACAAGGAAAAGTAGTTGTGCTAGACCTAAAAGTAGATGATGATTTTATAGACTTGATAACAAAGCGTTACAATAATAAAAAACTTATTCAAAGCTGTCTCAGAATGCTTTTAAGGAACTAAAAAAAGTATCTGGTTTAACAATTCATAATGGTTCTTCAAAGTTCAAGAAGATTTTAGGAGGTTGTGTTGATGTTGAATATTACAATAATCCTAATGATTTGGTTAATGATCTAGAGTTAGTATGTGGAAGTATTGAATCAGGAAATAATAGTCCGCAGCTAATAAATAAAGGTATTAGCATTATCGATGAATTATTGAAAATAGGTAAAATATCATCCAAAGAACATGAGCAACTATTTTCTAAATATCTTGATTAAATTATTGTCTACCTGTAATTATACATGACAAATTTACTAACAAAGAATAATTAATTGATCATTTGACACGACTTGTGGCTGCATACAGACGTAGCTATAAATTGTGCGGTATTATAAACACAACATTACAAATTGTTAGTGGGATAATTGGTTGTACTGCCGTATTGGCATTGGTTCCGGTAATTCCTGTTTTCGTGACTGCAGTTGGTGCAGTTCCTACAGTAGTTGCTGTTTTTGCAAGCAAAACAAGAATAGCAGAAAAAAAGACTTTGTTAAAAACACATCATATGAGTTTCAAACAACTTCTATCATATGTCCAAACAACCACGGGACTAGAAAATGATGAGGAGACAATTAGGATTGTATTTAATAAAATATTAGAAATTCAAAAGAAAAATTATTTCACAGAACCTCTTGAAATGTATATGAAAAGGTTCAAGCTTAATGGAAATTAAGCTAGTAGAGATGCTCCTATGCTCTTATGGAGCATCTGTTCAAGTTAAAGGTCATGGCATTCAGTCCCCGTAATTCTTGTCTGACCTGTTTCCATATCCTATCCTACTTTTCTCTCGTTGATTTTGTTTTAATCGATTTTGTTTCTTTTTCTAATTTTAATATTTTAAATATTTTCTGAAAAATGTATTCAAATTTGATTGATCTTTTTCGGCCTTCTATTTTATCGAAAATCTTTACAATTTTGTAAAACAAATCTTCAAATCTTTGCCTATATGCAGAAGACAAATCATATTCTACAAAGTATTTATCTAAATGATACTTTCTGTGGTAAATAGTTCTCTTTCGGCTGTAATTGTAACCTGCAATAATATTGTAGCCATTGTGAGTGCCGCAATTAAGGCAAACACGCTCGTTATCGAAAACTTCACAAGTATCGTTACAATTCACACATGCGTAAGTACACTTGTAACACAGCTTGGCTCTGGTACAATATTTACAAAGCTTCTTTTTATTAGTCATGTAAAATAAGATGCAATCCGAGCACACCTCGGGAGGATCAATACTATCTAAAACTCTTTTACAATATTTGCAATTTATTATATTATACTACAGAATTATATATTTAAAATAATGTAATCCGTATTATATGGAAAGTTATGCAGAAGAAGAAAGGAAACACTTTGATGAGGAAAGAAATATACTATTTGGAGTAACTGTCTTTGAAAAGGCTCTCACAGATAAAACAACAAAGCATATTGATGATTATAGGAAAAGTCGTATGAGACACTTGGAAGAAGATATTGCAGCTTTTAAAAATGATTGGATGGCAGGGCTTTTGGAAGAACCACATTTGGAGAAAAGTTATGATATGTGGACGATTCGTATACAGATCAAAGATAGTAAATGATAATAAAAATCCTGGAAATCAATGAGCTTGGTATCATTCCTGTTAAAAAAAAAAAAAAAATTAAATATAGGCTTAAAAAAATAATCTCATGTAATATTATATAATGGTTAGAAAAGCTGTAAAATGTGTAAAATCACCAGAAGAATATAGCGAATTTGATATAATTATTGATTGGCTGAATGTTTTATGAAACCATCTGAAGAATATAGTAATATTGAAAAAAAAACGTATTGAGGAAATAGCTAAAGGACTTAAAAAAGATGTAAAATTACTACCAAAAGAATATAGTAAAGTTTTTGAAACAAAAAAAGATACTGTGATAATTGAAAAATCATCAACAGAAGAATATAGTAAAGTTGTGGAAAAAGAAAAATCACCAAAACAATATATGAAAGTTTTTCAAGTTTTTTTATTTGAAAAAGATCCACGTTTACAAATTTTTAACACATTATCAGTTGTTATAGATGTTCTTGAAAAGGAATTGGAGCAGACAAACGGTCTTAAAATGAATGTTGTTTTAAAACTTACTAAGGAAATACCAACACATGATGCAAAAGGTGAAAAAGCAACCACTTATAAAATAGCTTATTTTGCTTCCAGGGCAGAATTAATCATAAACAAAACTGAAATTGTTGATGTGTTGGTTAGAGCAATTGTGCAAATAACGAATAACATTGATCTATGGACTTCTGACGGAAGTGGTTGGAAAGTTGCATTAGTTGAAGCGCACTACATAAATCGTGTAAAGTACAAGCCTTTGCGAGGTAGCTCGTATTTAGCATTACCAAAAGAACTACAACATCACAAAAAAGGTTTAATAAATATAAAAAATGAAAAAGATAACGAATGCTTTAGATGGTGTCATTTGGCTTATAAATTCCCTGCTGATAATAAACCACAAAGAATAACAAAGTATAAAAAACATATTGATGATCTTGATTACAAGGGAATAACATTTCCTGTAACAATTCAACAAATCCCAAAAATTGAAAAACAAAACAACATTTGTTTTAACATATTTGGATATGAAAATAATCAAGTATACCCTTTGCACATATCAAAAAATAAAGCAACAAAAGAAACTTGTGATATGCTTTTAATCACTGAAGAAAAAAAAAATCTTTATGTGTTGATAAAAAACTTTAACAGTTTGATGTATAATCAAACAGCACATAATGGGAAAAAATGGTTTTGTAAAACATGCCTTCAATGCTTTACATTAGAAAGAGTTTTAGAAAAACATAAGCCTGTTTGTCGTTCATATAATGGCAAGCAAGCAGTAGAGATGCCAGGCAAAGATGAAAAAGTTTATTTTAAAAACTATAAATGGCAACTAATGGTTGGTTCCCTTTGTGCTATATGCTGATTTTGAAGCAGTAACCGAAAGTATTTCTTCAGCATCAAACAATCCTAAAAAAGCACATACAGAAGCATATCAAAAACATACTGATTGTAGTTATGGGTATAAAGTTGTTTGTTGTTATGATGATCAATATTCAAAACCAGTTGTAACGTATACAGTACCAAATGCCGTTTACAAGTTTTTAGAAAAAAAGATAGAAGAAGAAAAGTGGTGTAAGAAAACTATGAATACACATTTTAAGAAAGATTTGGTGATGTCAAGAGGAGAAGAATCTAGATTCCAAAAATCTAAATCATGTCATATTTGCGGCCATGGTTTTGTAACAACTCTCGGAAAAGGTAACGCGGGTCATACAGTGGCATATAAAAACTTCATCAGAAAAGTCAGGGATCATTGTCATATAACTGGAAAGTATAGGGGGAGCGCTCACAATATATGTAATATTAATTTTAAACTGACTGAAAAAATACCTGTCGTGTTTCATAACTTGAGAGGATATGATTCTCACTTTATAATGCAGCATATCGGAAAGTTTGAAAATAAAATAAATGTTATACCAAATAACATGGAAAAGTACATGGCTTTTATGTTAGGAAAAAGTTTAGTGTTTATTGTCAGTTTCCAGTTTATGTCTCAATCACTTGATAATTTAGTAAAAAACATCCCTTCATTTCAGTATACCTCTCAGGAATATTCTGGCGATAAGTTAGAATTGATAAAAAGAAAAGGTGTTTATCCTTATGATTACATGAACAGTTTTAAACGTTTCAAGGATACTAAGTTTTTTATTACTTTTGCCTTTTCGTTTGTCTGTTTGCGTGTTTGTTTTTGTGTTTTGTGGTTGACTGTCGTCCTTGAATGCTGCATTCCCTGTCCGATATTTTTAGCCTTCTTTACCTGGTAAAGATAGCTTTTATTCTCAATTAAATGATGAGCATATTTTAGATGCAGATTATGAACACGCTAAAATAATATGGAAAACATTCAAGATTAAAATTATGGAAGAATATCATGATTTGTATCTTAAGACACATGTGCTGTTGCTGACAGATGTTTTTGAAAACTTTAGAAAAATGTGCATCGAGTATTACAAATAAGATCCTTGTCATTACTTCAGTAGTCCTGGTTTAGCTTGGGATGCATGCCTTAAGATGACTGGTATTCAACTTGACTTAATCACTGATATTGATCAATATTTGTTTGTGGAAAAAGGATTAAGAGGTGGCACAAGTTATATCGCAAACAGATATTCACAGGCTAACAATAAATATATGAAAAACTATCTTGATGCTAATAACTTGTATGGGTGGGCTACGTGTCATCCGTTACCTACTGGCAACTTCAAGTGGTTAATAAGATTGAAAAAGGAAAATCAAATTACATTGTCGAGTGTGATATTGAGTATCCCGAGAAACTGCACGACTCGCATAATGATTATCCTCTTGCTCCAGAAAGTTTGAATATAAAAGATGAGTGGTTGTCAGACTATTGTAAAAATTTAAAACAAAAGTTTAATTTAGGATCTAGTAAAGTTAACAAACTTGTTACGACGTTGAAAAATAAAGAAAAGTATGTCGTGCATTTTAGAAACTTAGAATTGTATAAAAGCTTGGATTAAAGGTAACAAAACTACACCGAATACTAAAGTTTGACGAATCACAGTGGTTAAAGACATACATAGACTTTAATACTGCTAAGAGAACAGCTGGTAAAAATGCTTTTGAAAAGGATTTCTTCAAACTGATGAACAATTCAGTTTTTGGTAAAACTATGGAAAATTTGAGAAAAAGAATTAATGTTAAATTGACTTACGACGAGAAGGTCCTTTTAAAACACGCAGCAAGCCCTTCATTTATTTCTTGTAAAATGTTTAGTGAAAATTTATTTGTCATAAACAGAATGAAAGAACGATTAGTTTTAAATCGTCCTTGTTATGTCGGTATGTGTATTTTAGACTTGTCAAAATATTTAATGTATGATTTCCATTACAACTACATTAAAAATAAATATGATAAAAAAGCTAAATTATTATTTACTGATACTGATTCCTTGTGCTATGAAATAAAAACAAAAGATGTGTATGCAGACTTTTACAAGGATAAAGAACTTTTTGATAATTGTGATTATGATCCGAAAAGTAGGTTTCATTTTAATGATAATAAAAAGGTTATTGGCAAGATGAAGGGTGAAACTTGCGGAATACCCATTGTTGAATTTGTCTGGTTGCGGAGTAAACTATATTCGTATATGTTAAACAATGAGGTTAGTTCAAAGAAATGCAAGGGTGTTAAAAAGTGTGTTGTTAAAAAACAGATAGCACATGATGATGACAAAATATTTTGTTTACGGCAACAGAAGCCCACCATGAGATGAAAGTCATTAGATCACAAAAGTATAACATAAGCAGCTATGCAATCAATAAAAAAAGTTTATCAGCTTATGATGATAAACGGTACATACTAGATAACGGACAAGATACCTTAGCATACAAGTAAAAAATGATATGCAGAGCGATGATGAAGACTACTGTCCGGTTCCGTCTGACTTTGCTTAACGAGTTGCAAATGTTTTAGTTATTTACAAAATTAATAGATACTGGGGGTACTGGTAAAGTTCTTCCTAAGCGAAGGGTAATCAAGCAGTTTGTTTAGTTGTGTGGGGTCTGGCAGCAAGCATGTCATCGTCATTTTGACGTTTGCGAATGTTTGTGTTAAAGGCAACAGGAGACAACTAATAATGGCTGATTATTTGCCGCGAGGGGGGAACTGGCCCTATACTCTCAGTATCTATACTACTCCCGTAGCACTCCTTTCCATCGCTCTACCAGTAACGCTATTCCAACAGATATGTCCTCTTTAGCACTCCTTTTCCTTGCTCTACCAGTACCGCTATTCCAACAGATACGTCCTCTGTAGCACTCCTTTCCCTTGCTCTACCAGTACCGCTATTCCAACAGATATGTCCTCTGTAGCACGCCTTGCCCTTGAACTACCAGTACCACTGTTCTAACAGATACGTCCTCTGTAGCACTCCTTTCCCTCGCTCTAACAGTCACGCTATTCCAACAGATATGTCCTCTTTAGCACTCCTTTTTCTTGCTCTACCAGTACCGCTATTCCAACAGATATGTCCTCTGTAGCACTCCTTTTTCTTGCTCTACCAGTACCGCTATTCCAACAGATACGTCCTAAATAGCACTCCTTTCTCTTGCTATACCAGTACTGTTATTCCAACATACATGTCCCCGGTAGCACTCCTTTCCCTTGCTCTACCAGTATCGCTATTCCAACGTACACGACCTCTGTAGCACTCTATTCCCTTGCTCTACCAGTACCGCTATTCCAGCAGATACGTCCCCTGTAGCACTCCTTTCCCTTGCTCTACCAGTACCGTTATTCCAATATACTCGTCCTCTGTAGCACTCCTTTTCCTTGCTCTACCAGTACCGTTATTCCAACATACACGACCTCTGTAGCACTCTATTCCCTTGCTCTACCAGTACCGCTATTCCAACATACACGACCTCTGTAGCACCCTATTCCCTTGCTCTACCAGTACCGCTATTCCAACAGATACGTCCCCTGTAGCACTCCTTTTCCTTGCTCTACCAGTACCGTTATTCCAACATACACGTCCTCTGTAGCACTCCTTTTCCTTGACTTACCAGTAACGTTATTCCAACATACACGACCTCTGTAGCACTCTATTCCTTTGCTCTACTAGTACCGCTATTCCAACAGATACGTCCTCTGTAGCACTCCTGTTCCATGCTCTACCAGTACCGCTATTCCAACAGATACGTCCTCTGTAGCACTCCTTTTCCTTGCTCTACCAGTACCGTTATTCAAACATACACGACCTCTGTAGTACTCTATTCCCTTGCTCTACCAGTACCGCTATTCCAACAGATACGTCCTCTGTAGCACTCCTGTACCTTGCTCTACCAGTACCGCTATTCCAACAGATACGTCCTCTGTGGCACTCCTTTTCCTTGCTCTACCAGTACCGTTATTCCAACATACACGACCTCTGTAGCACTCTATTCCATTGCTCTACCAGTACCGCTATTCCAACAGATACGTCCTCTGTAGCACTTCTGTCCCTTGCTCTACCAGTACCGATATTCCAACAGATACGTCCTCTGTAGCACTCCTTTTCCTTGCTCTACCAGTACCGTTATTCCAACATAAACGTCCTCTGTAGCACTCCTTTCCCTTGCTATACCAGTACCGCAATTACAGCAGATACGTCCCTGTAGCACTCCATTTCCTAGCTCTACCAGTACCGCTATTCCAACCGATATTGCTCTACCAGTACCGTTATTCCAACATACACGACCTCTGTAGCACTCTATTCCCTTGCTCTACCAGTACCGCTATTCCAACAGATACGTCCTCTGTAGCACTCCTGTCCCTTGCTCTACCAGTACCGATATTCCAACAGATACGTCCTCTGTAGCACTCCTTTTCCTTGCTCTACCAGTACCGTTATTCCAACATACACGTCCTCTGTAGCACTCCTTTTCCTTGCTCTACCAGTAACGTTATTCCAACATACACGACCTCTGTAGCACTCTATTCCTTTGCTCTACTAGTACCGCTATTCCAACAGATACGTCCTCTGTAGCACTCCTGTCCCATGCTCTACCAGTACCGCTATTCCAACAGATACGTCCTCTGTAGCACTCCTTTTCCTTGCTCTACCAGTACCGTTATTCCAACATACACGACCTCTGTAGAACTCTATTCCCTTGCTCTACCAGTACCGCTATTCCAACAGATACGTCCTCTGTAGCACTCCTGTACCTTGCTCTACCAGTACCGCTATTCCAACAGAAACGTCCTGTGTGGCACTCCTTTTCCTTGCTCTACCAGTACCGTTATTCCAACATTCACGACCTCTGTAGCACTCTATTCCCTTGCTCTACCTGTACCGCTATTCCAACAGATACGTCCTCTGTAGCACTCCTGTCCCTTGCTCTACCAGTACCGATATTCCAACAGATACGTCCTCTGTAGCACTCCTTTTCCTTGCTCTACCAGTACCGTTATTCCAACATACACGTCCTCTGTAGCACTCCTTTCCCTTGCTATACCAGTACCGCTATTTCAGCAGATACGTCCCTGTAGCACTCCATTTCCTAGCTCTACCAGTACCGCTATTCCAACAGATATTGCTCTACCAGTACCGTTATTCCAACATACACGACCTCTGTAGCACTCTATTCCCTTGCTCTACCAGTACCGCTATTCCAACAGATACGTCCTCTGTAGCACTCCTGTCCCTTGCTCTACCAGTACCGATATTCCAACAGATACGTCCTCTGTAGCACTCCTTTTCCTTGCTCTACCAGTACCGTTATTCCAACATAAACGTCCTCTGTAGCACTCCTTTCCCTTGCTATACCAGTACCGCTATTTCAGCAGATACGTCCCTGTAGCACTCCATTTCCTAGCTCTACCAGTACCGCTATTCCAACAGAAACGTTCTCTGTAGCACTCCTTTTCCTTGCTCTACCAGTACCGCTATTCCAACAGATACGTCCTCTGTAGCACTCCTTTTCCTTGCGCTACCAGTACCGTTATTCCAACATACACGACCTATGTAGCACTCTATTCCCTTGCTCTACCAGTACCGCTGTTCCAACAGATGCGTCCTCTGTAGCACTCCTGTCCCTTGCTCTACTAGTACCGATATTGCAACAGATACGTCCTCTGTAGCACTCATTTTCCTTGCTCTACCAGTACCGTTATTCCAACATACACGTCCTCTGTAGCACTCCTTTCCCTTGCTATACCAGTACCGCTATTTTAGCAGATACGTCCCTGTAGCAATCCATTTCCTAGCTCTACCAGTACCGCTATTCAAACAGATACGTCCTCTGTAGCACTCCTTTACCTTGCTATACCAGTATCGCTATTCCAGCAGATACGTCCCTCTAGCACTCCCTTTCCTTGCTCTACCAATACCGCTATTCCAGCAGATACGTCCCTGTAGCACTCCCTTTCCTTGCTCTACCAGTATCGCTATTCAACATACACGTCCTCTGTAGCTCTCCTTTCCCTTGCTATACCAGTATCGCTATTCCGGCAGATACGTCCCTGTAGCACACCCTTTCCTTGCTATACCAGTATCCTATTCCAGCAGATACGTCCCTGTATCACTCCCTTTCCGTGCTCTACCAGTATCGCTTTTCAAACATACACGTCCTCTGTAGCTCTCCTTTCCCTTGCTATACCAGTATCGCTATTCCAGCAGATACGTCGCTGTAGCACTCCCTTTCCTTGCTATACCAGTATCGCTATTCAAGCAGATACGTCCCTGTAGCACTCCCTTTCCTTGCTCTACCAATACCGCTATTCAAACAGATACGTCTCTGTAGCACTCCCTTTCCTTGCTCTACCAGTACCGCTATTCAAACAGATACGTCCTCTGTAGCACTCCTTTTCCCTTCAGCTATTTTATTGACTTCGTCTATACTTGTATAAGTACATTACGTCGAACATATATATGTTTTTCGGGGGTTCTGCGGTAATCTTTTTTTTTCGCCTCTTCGAAATATGAAATGGTACCTACTTACTCAAGTTTGATTTTTTAAAATCTGAAAAACAAGTATGTACAAGAAATAAAAAACCTCAAATATGAAAAATCAAAATGGTACCTACTTACTCAAGTTTGTTTTTTCTAATTTCTGAATTCCTAGTTGTACAGAAAGTAAACCTTTTAGAATAGGGGTAGTGAAGATTGCAAGTTTATTTTTTTTTATAGTTATCAAAATAACATTCAAATTAACAATTTTCCGACCTTGAATACAAAGGTGTTGGATCGTACTCATACACATTATTAAAACAATAAATCACACACTTTTTAGACTTTTTTGTAAGGTTGCCATTGCTTCCTTTCTTCTCTGCTCTACTAGTTCCTTTTTTTGAACTTCACTTATTTCAGCCTTTTTTTGTTTGGTGTCCTGTTTTAAACTATAATATTTATCAAACTGATCTAAAATCATCTTAAACTCTTGATCAGATATTTGTGCATCACTCAACGCTTTTGATATTAACTGCTTTATACTATTTAACTTAGCCTCCGCCAAAGTTTTTATTTCATAATGTTTTTGAGCTTTTGCATTAAGCTTGCGTCTGATAAAATTAATACAAACACCTGTAGCTCCACATACTATTGCTGCTATTTCTAAAGGTAACAAAACTGGAACAACAAATCCAATCCCAGCCATAATAACACCTGCAGATATCAAGGTAGTGTCAATTCCATCTGTGATATTAATACCACGATTATTTTTTATAAAGAGATTTGCGTATGTCTCGCTCTGTAATTAACTTTTTTTCAATCTCTGAAATCTTTTGTAATCTATAATTTTGTCCGTCTTCCACAGGCAACTCAGGATATAAACTTGGTGCTGTCGGTTGCTTCATTTTTTTATTTATTAATAAAAAATTAAATTAATTAAATTAATAATGATGCCACCGTATTTACAGCGGTAGCGTTAGCAACCTTGCATACAAAGTTAACAACAGAACCAGCACCAATCTCTAAAGGACTATCAAAGTTATCATGATTGCGTGGGATGATGTGAAGCGTTATGCCATAATTTGGTTGTTCAACACCATTGACAGAAACTATTCCAGATACGTCACCAACTAATCGTTCATAAGCTAAACCTATTCCCATAATCCGTCCACGGCGTGTCATTACATGCCCCACATTTGTTTCTGCTCCACCGTTACCAAATGGGAGTATTCTTTTTAACACAAGCGGACCCTTAGCCTCCGCAAATATTGTTATAATCCCATATTTAAGATTATCAACTCTATTTTTCAAATGATTAAACTGGTTAACAAAAGGCACAACTCGCCTATATAAATCTTGAACATCATTTATCAAAGCCTCTAAGTCTTCTACTTTTTTAGGTCTTGTTGGTCGGAATATACTCATTGTCTTTTTTATAAAAATATATTTTTTAAATAATTTCTAAAACACAACTCATAGGCAAACCGTGATTATCTTGTTGCCATGCTCATCTCTGACTTCTATTTTTAATTCAGAAATTGCACCATTCATAAGACAATGATATTCAGGATAAAAATGTGTATATACAATATCTCCATACTGCTTATTTACTACAGGTACAACCCCTATAATAGTGCTTGGTGCACCATTGAAATAATTACTACTCGTATTAACTTGTTTCAGAAGAACATATAACTGTTTATAAGGAGCTAAATCAATTGGGTAATCTCCCAAATTAGTACCTGCCAACCATTTTCTGTCCTTGAATCCCAGCATATTTGAAAGACCGCTTGACATTCGTGTCTCTATTGGCGTATGTATAATGCTGAAGCCAATTTGGACAATATTGTCCAGGATAATATTTTCATTTAGCAATTTAAACCTTTTTGCCAAGTCTTGAAAGTTATAGAGTCCACCTGCTAAATGTTTTATTTTATCTGGGTTTCTTGTCTTCACGATTTCATTATTAATATTATACCAACCGATAGTGTATGTGTAAAACTTTTTAATCCAACGCGCTTAGTTCCATCTCTATTATCGATATACTGTTGTAAATTAATAGAATTGTCTATGTTTGAAATTGTATGAAACCTTTTTTTTTAATATATATATATAAAATACAAATAAAAATGATTTCTAAAGAATTCAAATATAACCCGGATGCTCAATATTCAAATACTTTTAGCAAAAAAGTGATAGATATAATAAATCAAAACATAGTCATTACATCAAACGGTAAAGGCTTTAAAGCATCATTTCCAAATGTCTTTGAAAAATACAAACTCCCATACGTCAAATCAGATGCTATAGTCCAAAGCTGGGAAACAGATTGGATGTTATTTTGGCAGAATCAGTTGAACTTTGCTATTTGGTGTGCGACAACTGGATGTGGCATTGATTTCAACAATCATCCAAAAGCTGATGCCCTGGTTGGTTCGTTATTTCGATTTCATGTCTATTACCAAGTCAGAAGAATATTATTTGAAATGAGTGTAGCAATGCCGCAAGACTCAAATTGGAATGCGTTTAATAACACATATAACCGAAACGCATACGGGAGAATATGCAAGGAGTTTAACGTTGACTTAAATTCGGATTGGAGACAGAAACAAAGCTGTAATGATGGTCTTGGAACAATTTATAATTACTGGACAAATATTGGTTATCATCCTTTGATAAATACTGTATACGACAACAAAACGATGAGTTTTACAGTCTATGAGAGGGATAAAACATATCATATTGATTACATTGCACAAGGATCTGAGGCTGACAACAGCTGGTCTACTTTTATACTGGATAATTCTGCGGGATTTACAAGAGCTGGAGTAGAAAGAATCAATGACAGCATAAGAACATACTGCTGGGCAATTCTTGGCTCACAATCACAAACAAGAACAGATATACTTGGAACTGGAACGGCATTTGATGCACAGAAACAATTTTCAGCAAATGTAGAGGACGCAATAAATAGCCCCATCGACTTGCCCAGTCAAATTTCAAGATATGAAAACACCCTAAAATATGCAAGAAGTAAAGTAAATTTTGTCTATGGAAGTGGAGTGTACATGTCTCCGAGTGACATGGAATTAAGAATCGGAATAATACAAGACTACAATAATGAAATTGTAATAGCAACCGATGCACAAGCATTAGGATTGAATAATGATGTAAATGTAAAACCAATACCAAAAATTATTCAACCTTTTCAAGGCACCACAACAAAGAATTTTTTACCGGAACATTCTGACTTTGATAAATCCATACATAAAACTGTGGAGCATAACCCACCAGAAATACAAAAAATAGCGATTGAACACAAAGAAAACAAAACAACTATAATTGTTGGTACTATAGTAATAGGTCTTGCTGCATTACTTATTTATGAGATTTACTAAACCACTCTTTGGCTGCCACATACAACAACCCGGAAACAAACACAAGCAAAGCCCATAAATTGTTACCAAGCCAATTAATAACATTACCAGTTGCAGATAAAAGCCATGATACTATTGCACCAATAACTCCTGGAAGTGCTGCAGCAGCTTTACCAGCTAGGTTGGCAAGAAGTTTACCAAGATTAAGTAGTTGTTTTTTTATCCAGTCCTTGACACTTGATGGATCAGGCTTTGGAGTTGGAGTTGGAGCAGCACTTGATGTAGGAATAATGGCCTCAACTAATACCCCAATAATCATACCAAAAGCAGTCAAAATACTAACAATAGTAATACCTTGCTCTCTGAATAGTGTTTTTATTCTCTCACCCAATGTTGTGTCTTCTTTTAACACCTTATTTATAGTTTCTTTTATCCTGTTTATTTGACTGCGTAATGTTTTTTTTTTCACTCGTCGCTTCAAGTCGTGCACTTTTTTCATCTTCTAAGTTTTTTATTCTGTCACGTATGCGCTCTTGTTGAAACTCATCCTCCTGCCCGGGGGTGCTAACCTGTTCTTATTTTTGTTTTTCTTTTGTTATGTCTTTATCAAGCTCAGTGAGCTTTGAGAGATTATTAGTAAGTTCTCCACGAAAGCTTTGCAATCTCTTATCTAAACCTCGTATCTCTCGCAGTGTTAGATTTTCCGGTTGAACAGCAGTTTTAGGATGAGTTTCATCTATTATATTACTCAAATCACTCTCAATTATATAAACAGCATCTACTGTAGTTTGTACATCTTCAGTTGTTGAAAAAGTTTGCAATGGTATATTTTCTGCAGCGATGGTATCTCTTGTTTTTGCCAAGGCTGCTAATTCTGCCCTGCCCTGAGCCTTTCTTTCACGTGGAACTAAATAATCATACATTTTTAAATTATTTTTTACGAAGTCAATGCCATGATTGTTAACTAAATTGTCCAGCACATAAAACATGATTGGTTCGTTTGGATTTTTCCCTTATAATAGGTAAGTGGGACGTCATCCTCCCCCAACTGAACTGCATATAACATTGTTCTACCGATTTTGTCCTCAGCCACTCTGAAATCATCTTTATAATCAATTCCGCTGATCTCAGCATTAACTTCAGTAAAATTATTGATCTACTAACCACTTTTTTCACGTGAGCTGTTCTTTTGTTTTATCTTCACCTTGAAGCTGATTAATATGATTATTTTCATTTACAATTTGTCTCTGAAATTCTGAGCCAGGTTATATAAATTCTGGTTCGTCATCAAGTAATTCACATATAAAGACATCGACTTCTTAATCTGGATCGTACGCAAGATTTTCATATTCAAATTCTCCTTCAGCCATTGTTTATTTTATTTAATTTTAAAAAATATATTTAAAAATAAAAACAATGTCAGCTTACGGAAACAAACTCAACCCTTACAGAAAACTAAGAGAACCTCATGGTGCCAAGGGCATCCGCACAAGTGTAGTAATAACTAATAATCCATCAACAATAGACCAAAACCAGCAACTGCTTGTGAGATTTCCAAATCTAAGTACTAATGGTGTAATAGTTCCTTGTACTGCTCGTCTTGCCTTTGAAATAGAACTTAAAAGCAGAACAGACGCCAACGCTACTCTATACCAGAATCTGGGTAGAGCAATTGTGAAAAAAATGACAATAAGAATAAGTGGCAATGAAGTCATGTCAATAGATGACAGTGATATATTTCATTGTTATGTAGATTTATGAAAAAGCCCTACTGAACGAGTAAACATAGCTTACCAAGGTATTGGTAAAGCAAACATGTTAAAACATAGAGTTGGTGCGGGAGATGCTTCCTCAGACACCGAAGATGAAGCTATAGCAGCAGCTTATAAAAATTGATTTTTTATTCCACTGGACTTTGAAATGTTAGAAAGTCATATGCCATTTTATCAAGCGGGGCTTGGTGATAGGTTAGAATATGAACTAACGTTTAACGATTATAACAAAGTTATCAAAAGCAGTGATGCTGATGCATCTTATGTAATAAAAAATATCTGCTTGGAATTTGATATGGTTAGTGATGTTGAATTATCCAGACAAATAAGACAGCAAATCAATGGTATAGTATTTATGTATGATCGTATCTTGCGACATAGAAAAATAATAGCAAACAATTCTGAAACCCTTTGGAATATCAACATTAATGTACCAGCACAGAGCATGAAAGGTATTCTAATGCTGTTTGAAGACCCAGAAAGAACAAACACGGAATCCTTTTACAACCCAAAGATTGAAAAGGTTAAAATGACAATAGAGGGAGTACCAAATCAGTTGTATAGTCAGGGCATGAAGGCATATCAACATTGGGATGAAATCAACAAATATTTTGCTTTGACATCAAAAAAAAACAAAGAGACAGAAATAGTAGCGAGGGACTTAAACTTTACCAATGTTTCTCTTGAGACCTATCTAACAAAATTATGCTTTGTGGCTTGACCTTAGAAACATGTAATGACAATTTATTTTATGGCAGTGGAAGAAGAATAGAAAACGGTAGTGAAGGCATAACAATACTAATAAATAAAAAAGCAGATGCAGATCAACCTTTAAATATTAATCTATATATAATACAAGATGCGCAAATCAATTTCGAAGATGGAAGATTCAAAGAATCACGATACTAAATATCCTTAATATTCACACAGTGCCATTATCTGTTGTCAGACAGGCAAAACAGAGTTTGTTCTTGACATACTTGAACAAGAGTATGTTGGAGTTTTTGAATATATAATTATATTGTGTCCAACCATAGCGTGGAGCGAGGCTTATAAAAATAGACCCTGGATAGGTGATTTAAGACACCCGAGAGATAAAAAAAATAACAATTGTCAATCCCGTTAGCAACGGCAAAGAAATGCTGCAAGAACTGTTGCGTTTATTTTTCAAACAATATGCTGGCAAGCCCACACTATACATCATTGATGATTGCTCCGCCACAAAAGAATTAACAAAGAAAAAGGATATCTTATCAGAGTTAGCATTCTCTGGTCGTCACGCCAAACAATCAGTGTGGGTCATTTCGGAGAGATATAATTCTGTATTGAAAGATTTGAGGGAGCAAGCAAAATGGTTGTGTATGTTTTACACCAAAGAAAGAGATAGTTATGAAAATAGTTTGAGAGAAAATGATGTTATTCCAACACTGGAGGAGAGAACCAGAATAAGAAAAGTTTTAGCAAAGACTAAATATTCCAAGTTAATTTTGAGGACTGACCAACCAACTGGTTATTGGGTTGAATAATTTTTTCCAATTTGGAAAATAAAAAACTAGAGTGCCAATGCGCCAACCAATGCACCAACCAATACCGGTACAACAGCACTATCCATGTTTTTCTTTTTACGTTGTATCGGGGCTTGTAAAACATACCTTCTTGGCTCACATATAAAATATTCTACGCCATCCTTTGTCACAGAAATTACAGGCATTTCCTGTGCACCTTTTGCGTACGTTTGTTAAAAATTACTTTCTGAAACACATATACAACATTTTACATCATCCTTTGTCACAGGAATTTCCTGTGCTATTTTATTTTTGTCATAATCACTAATCTTATCGTCTGTTATTGTTCTCATTTTCAAATCCATTTTTTTTTATATAATATTTTTTTATTATTACAAAATATATTTATTTCATAATATCCGCAGGTTTAATACCGTCAAATAATTCCTTTTTTACAACTGTTGCTAATAGTAATACTAACAGCAAAGTAGCAATGTTAATAGCAATACTGACATGAAAATATAATGAAAATATCGGGAAATACAGTAATGCTTATAGCATTGCTCACAGCAAAGTAGCAATGTTAATAGCAATGCTTGCAGCAAATTAATAATGTTAATAAAAAAAATAGCAATGTTAATAACAGTGCTATTAACAATACTAACAATTACTAGTTGCATGAATATCGCAGCTGGTTGTTTTGTATTTTATATTTATTTCAAGATAAAAAATAAAATTAATAATATAAAAATGAATGCGGAAGAACTATTACAAAATATATCGGAACAGACGGAACCAGATGAATCAAAGCAACAAGAAACAAAAAAAGAAAGATTATCAGCCATAGTGGCTGGCGGTGGTAGTCGTCAATATTTGGGTAAAGACATACAACTCACAAATATAGATAGTATGTGATGGGAGTATCAAAATATTTTAATGTAACCAATCCACCAAAACTGACAGAAGATTTGGAGGGAGACCCATTTATTAATCATGCTTTGACAAGTGCTTGTTGTGAGTTGTATTACAGGTATGGGATGTGCTTAGCGCCATTTACAGCAATACTGACAACTGTTAGACATATTGATTTTAATAAAAATAAAAATATAGATAATATAAATGATGGAGAACCAAGAGAGTGAAGTTATACCTGTACAAAAAGTAAAAAATCCAAAACGAATAGAGGCTGGGAAAAAAGGAGCAGCGGCAAGAAAGGCAAAGCGTCAGGCTGCTGCAAATCAAGATGCTGCAGAGCAAGATGCAGAGCAAGATGAAATAACAAAAATAACAATAGGTGAAGAGGAACCAGAAATCAAAATAAACGTATACAAAAATTATATTCCACCGTGTCTGGTTTTATTAGTAGGCATTGCTGGGTTGGGTTTGTATATTTATAACAAAAAATCTGCTACGCAACCTGTGCAACCTGTGGCTGTTCATGTTGCACCAAAAGACCCGTTTGATTGTTTTTAATAATTTATTTAAAAAAATAATATAAAAAAAATGGCAGCAAGTATTGACGGAAAACAAATTGTAAATATGATGTATCACGCCGGGGTGGAAACACTTCTAACTGTTGGATATTCTGAGATTGGCAGAAAACTACTAAAAAGACCAGCACCTAAAGTAGATTTTAATATGACATATGTTGGGATGCTGTCTGTGGATATAATGTTAGCAATGGCTACAAAGGATATGTTGATTAAGCAAGGTATTATTCCTGCAGATATTATGAAATAATTTAAAAAAATATATATATAAAAATGGCAAGTGCAGTAGCAATGATGCTAGGTGGCGCATTAACAAATGCATTGGCGTTTAGCGGTTCAAATTATTTCTTTTCAAAAATGGGAAGTCATTCAGATGAGGAAAGACAAAGGCATGACAAAGCCGTGGAACAATTGGAAGCAGCACAAGCGGAGTGGAATAAAAAAAGAACAGAGAGATTAGATTTTATTAATAAGCAACTGAAAAAGAGCATCATGCAGAGCAGACTTTTGATGATGTGGACCAAGCTATGAAACATTATTATTATATAACTGGTAAGCATTTGCTTTTGGAATCGGAGCCCAAGTTGAGTGATTTTTATACACCATTTCCGGATCAACAGAATAGAGAAATTACGTTTATTGTGGTGGGCATGGCTGCAACTGGATTTGTGGCGTATAAATTGATTTCATAAAAAAAAAAAGTTTAAAACTATAATTACTTTGGATTTGGAATGACTAAGTATGTTTACTTTGGAATAACCTTTGGAAAGACTAAGTCATATGCATGATACCTATTTTTGTTGTTGTTCTTACATGGTTTCAATCCAAGTGGTCGCATATAATATGGTGGTTTAGCACTCTTCTCTAGTTTATCTTTGAGATGACCAGGCGCCCATACTTCACCATTGTCTAATAATGTCAATACCATGGATGAACCATATTCAGTATCCAGTATTTTCGTATCTGTAATAGTGTATATTTTATTTATTTCCAAGTCTGTCCATTTCTTTGTGCTATATTGATTTTGCTCTTCGAGCAGTTCATCAAATCGTGCAGTTGTGATATCCATTTTATTTTCTTTATAGTTATATAAATTTTAATCTTTAGTAGAAAAAATGGAAAAGATTTATTACAGCCCAAAAGGATTTTGAAGAGGTTACTCAGCAGTTAAAAAATTGGCAAAAGAGGCTGGTGTTAGTGAGAAAAAGGCATTAGAATTTTTAAAGAAACAAGCCGTGTGGCAGATTTATTTACACGCACCCAAAAAAATAATTAGACCCAGGTTTGATGTTTCTGCTAAAAATGGAGTGCATCAAGCTGATTTGTTATTCCTGCCGCATGATACTTTTGGCTTTGGTCGTGGACGCAAGACTTATAAATATGCATTGACGGTGGTTGAAATTGCAAGTAGATACAAAGAAGCAGAGCCACTGACTTCCAAGGATAGTAAAGAAGTTGCTAAAGCATTTGAAAAAATATACAGTCGGCATTTAAAATATCCAAAAATTTTACAAGTGGATCCAGGCAGAGAATTCATTGGTGCAGTATCGCAGTTGATGGCAAAACATTAAGTAAATATCAGACGAGGCAGACCAGAAATACACAGAGACCAAGCTTTAGTGGAAAGATTTAACAGAACATTAGCTGAAAGATTGATTGGCTATCAGTATGCTAAGGAAAAAGATTCCCAAAAACGCAACAGAGAGTGGGTAAAGAGATTACCAGAAGTTGTTAAAGCAATAAATGTGGAAACAAAAAAGCCCCCTCCTGTTGAAACAAAAATATTAAAAGGGGATCCTATCTGTATGAATGCAAGTGTAAGATATTTATATCAACCCGGGGAACAAGAAGGTGGAAGACGCAGAGCAACTGATCCAATGTGGAGTGTAGATATTCACAAGATTAAAAGTTATATGGTGACGCAAGGTATAAGAGTATATTATTTGAAAGCACCAGCGCCACAGAGAGGATTTGTCAAAGAAGAATTACTTATTGTTCCTGCTGATACCCAAATTCATAAGTTTTTATAGAAACCATGTGCATCAGTTGTAATTCCATCTTCTCGAATGTATCTTTTAGTGTAAAATGGTGACAGTGTTACTTTGTTTACTGTTATGCCGTATATTTGATACTTCATCGTGCGTATCATATTCATCTCATGGGTGTATTTTTTCTTGTTAAACAATGCATTCTTGTACATGTTGTAGTTTTCAAAGTTAATATTCTTTTCGATTACGTACTCAAAATAGAATATAGCTTGGGTCTTAATCCAACATACTCAGCTATAGCAACACCAGCACATTCGTCTTTCATTTTACCCAATACTTTTTTGTTTGTATCATCATGCATTGGGTGATTTTGAGGATAATCACTTAGATCATACTAATCTTTCATTTCAGCCATGTCTTTGTATGCATCATCTGTTTTGATGTCTACCAGTAGGCTGTCCGTGTCTGTATATAATAAAGTACAGTCATTTCCGTACCTTTTTTTCAGGGTATTATAATACCAATCATACATCATATACTTTGATAAATCCAATACTGACATTCCAACATAAATTGGTTTGTTTAATGTTAATTTTGTTTTGTTCACATGTATTGCTGACAATTCATCTGAAAATTTTATACGCCTGTTAAAGTTTGGTTTGGCTATTATTTTTCTTATCTTTTCATTTTCGGAGCCGTCAGTTCTGACTAGTTTTACATAAGTCCTCTTGCGTAGATTTTCCATTTTTTTGCCAAACACAGAGTTGTTCATAAGTTTGTAAAAATCTTTTTCAAAAAAAGTATGATAATGGACCTTTGGAAACGGCCGAGCACGACACATACGAAATATTACAGTCTCGGTTTGATTGAGACTGTTCATGAGCGGTAGTGAAATATGCTGGCTACCGCTCACGGGTTGAGCAGAACTCAATATTCATAAAATCAACAGTACACAATAATTTTAACCATCCCAAAGAGGGCATGCATACGGCGGTGGACATGGAGTTATATGCTTCCCCATGTCGTACGGCGTATGGTCCCAGTATCTAATAAAATTAAATGCCCCGAAGAGCGAAATAAAAATAATGGAATTTAGTTGGGAGCAGCGGTTATGAAGCCTGCGTATCACAAGTAACAGCCAAAAGACTAAATTAAAAAGCAGACAACATATCCTATAAGTGGTTAAACAATACCCAGAGCCTTTTATAGGCCGGAGTAGTGGAACCACCGAATCAAAACATCAGTAAGAAAACAAAAGAAATTGAAAATGTACCACCGATAACTAAATATAAGTATCGGGCTCAGCGATCTCCAAAGATCAAATTGTGATTTAGCTTTTTTCCTAAGTTCTGTGTTTAAACGAATATATGATTCCATCCATGGTTTTTCATTAAATTCTAATACTCTGTGTACTTTTTTTAGTTTCATACCCAAAGATAAATACAGTTGCAGGTTTTTGTAATGTAACACATATTTTTCTTTGTCCATAAGATTGGGGACTAGTTGTTCTGTATTTATCATTCTATTATTTTTCAACAGATCTGTCTGGTATTCAGACAACCATTCTTTTTTCACTGCTAATCTTTCCGGTGCAAGCGGATAGTCATTGTGAGCTTCATGGAGTTCTTTGGGATATCCCAAATCAACTTCAAGTATTTGTCCTTTGCCAGGTTTTGGTTTAGAATATTTTCCTTTCTTGTTTTTGGCTTTCCAAACAAAGCGAGAATATGGAAGTAGCTGACTCATTGCCCACCCATAAAGATTATTTGCATCAAAATACATTAAAAATCTGTTTTCCTCTCTAGTGTTATAATCAGCTACATGTGGATTGTTTGCTTTGGCATATCTTTTTGATACCATACTTATGCCACCTCGCATTCCTTTTTCTAGAAACAAGTGCATGTCAATGTCTGTCAAAAGTTCTAATTCTTTTTTTGAATGTTTAAGTAAAGCATCCCAAGATAATCCAGGTGCTGTGTAGTAATGCAAGGGATCGAGTTTATATGCATTCATGCATGTTTTTCTGAAAGTTTGAAATACATCTGCTAACAGAGTTACATCAGTTTTTAGATATAAATCATGATAGTCTCCAAGAGTTTTACAGTCAAACTCTTTCCATATTTTTTGAGCGTATTCGTAATCTTCTTGGGTAATACCTTCACCTTTTAATGTACAGTAAAATGCTTCTATGGGTGGTAATTGCGTTTCCTTAAATCTTCCATACTGTCCATATATTCGTATGGATAAACACCTTTTCGTAAAAGTAAATCTGTTAGCTCTCTAAACTGATTTTTGGATAATTTTGAAATCTGATTTGTCTGTTGCTTTAACCAATTTTTCCAGAGACGAAGCCATAAATTGGAAACTGTCTAAAAATCTAAGCTGGCCGACACTAAATGATATGTATTTTTCAGCATTATTTGGGATGCATGTTATATTACCTTTCATTTTATGTATTTTTTGCATAATCAAATGACTATCATATCCTTTAAGGTTGTGAAATACAACATGGATGATTGTTTTATTTGGTCTTATTATCAGTTTCAGGTTACAGTTTTTATGTGCTGCACCTCTATATTCACCTGTAAAATGACAGTGGTCTCTTACTTTGCCGTGTTTACCACATTTTCTACCTATTTCATTCTCGCATATCCAACATTGTGTTGCTTTTTCATAATCTGCTTCATTTTGTTGAGTCATTATTAATGGTTTTGGGTGAGCAAATATTTTATTAATGTTGCTCTTCTCACATTCTAGGCGATTTAAAAACACTTCAACAGCATCTCCGCCTCTGTAAGTAACAGATTTTTCAACTTTACCATCATATCTGACAACCTTGTATCCAAAACCACAAACTTCGTGTACATTTTGAATTTCAGATTTCTTTCCAAATTTGATTGATTGCGGTTTGATTATACACTCAAAATCAGCATATATTGCAAAAGGCACAGGCATCTGATTTTGAGGATTTTTAAATTTTACAGTATTTTTACCTTCTTTCGGCATTTCTATTCTGCAAGAATTTTTTGTTGATACCCTCACACTCTTCTCTGTGTTTGGTAAGTAGTCCTTTTCCAGAATAGCCGTGAAGGCAACGATCGCAGAAGTGAGTTCGACCTTTATGTTCGTTTTGCTCATATAGCAGTCTATCCAGATTTTTAATCCAGCAATAGTGATATTTTGTTATTTTTGTTGGTTTGTCGGGATAATCATCAGGGTCATAGTTGTCATCTATGATTCCTTCTTCATCCTCTGAATCATCTTTTTCAACCTCAATGTCTTCAGATATTAAGAGCAGATGAATTTGCTCGATATCTTTTGGTTGTTTTGATATGTGATATGGAAAAACAGTTACCTTTTTATTTTTTCCTGTTGTGATATATCCATAAACGTTGATAGCAATGTTGTTTTGTTTTTCTACTTTGGAAATTTGAGAAATTGGAGTGGGAAAGTCAATACCATCCATATTCAACTTACCCATGTGTTTCTTATAACTAGACATCTTATTTGGATTATTTTTATCAGGCCACAAAGCAGACACCAATGACACGGACAAGCACTTATCATCTTCATTCTTTACATTGACTATTGCTTTCTTGTTAGCTAATGCTTTAGGTAGAGGAATATATGAAGAACCTTTTAAAGGTTCATACTTTGCAATATTCAAATAAAACTTAACACAGTAATCAATCTCCAATCCTGATGCTGTGTTTGTAAATCTTTCAAGGCTCTCTTGTATATTTGCAGATGATTCATTGTAAAACTCATTTATTTTTTCAGAGTTTAAGATTGCATTTTGTTCACTGTGTAATACTGCTGTGGTGTATTTTTTGGTAGCACCATCATCTTTGAATATATTTACAGTGAGACCTTATTGAAACTTTATTCCATTCGTCTCTGTCAGCTCTTTGTTGATTTGTTTTGTGATAATGGATTTTTTATCACGAAATAGTTTTTGAGGGTTTTTGTATTTCTCGGCAGATATTTCATATGCTTTGAAATAGCCACACATTAGGTTGTCAACCAGTTTTAATTCTGGGATACTTTCTTTAGATTTTCTATCATTAAACTCTTTCAGTTAATTTATAACATTGTCTCGTAATTTAGCATATTTCTGCTTTTGTTCATTTATAACATTTTCTTGTAATTTATCATATTTCTGCTTTTCTCGTTTACGTTGTTTTTTAGCACGTCGTCTTTTGAGTAAATTTTCTAATGTTTGAGATTTAACCTCTTTTGGAGTTTCCTTTGGAGTTTCCTTTGGAGTTTCACGGGGTTTGATTGTAGTACGAGGGGTTGGGATTGGTTTTACAACTCGTGGAGCTGGAACTGGTTTTACAACTCGTGGTGCTGGGATTGGTTTTACAACTCGTGGAGGTGGGATTGGTTTTCTTTTCTCCTTGTTTTTTTGACTTTTCAATGCCTCGGGTGGTTGGATAGCCATAAGACTATGTTCTAGTGTTTCTTTGCTTATCATTCCTGTATCAAACAGGCGTATTAAATTTCTTATAGTCTCTTCGTTTTTTTCCATTTCCTTTATTTGTTATATATTAAAAAAAAAATATTAAAAATAAAAATAATTATATACAAAATAGACAATGGAAAGCAATGTTTGTAAATTTCTTAAAATAGGATTACATAATCCATGTGAAAATAAGCCAACAAAAGATTCTAATTATTGCAGTTTGCATAAATATAGATTAAAAACAAGTCATGCATTACCATGTATAATATGTGAAAAAGGTACTTCTGCAAAATATCAAGTGTGTGTTGGTTGCGGCGCAGTTTCAATTAGAAAAAAGAACGATTATTGGAGGTTAAAGTCGTACAACGCTGAGTGTCTCCGATTTAGACGTATTGAGGTTTAAATTATATTTTGATAACTTATAAAAAAAAATAAACTTGCAATCTTCACTACCCCTATTCTAAAAGGTTTACTTTCTGTACAACTAGGAATTCAAAAATTAGAAAAAATAAACTTGAGTAAGTAGGTACCATTTTGAATTTTCATATTTGAGGGGTTTTATTTCTTGTACATACTTGTTTTTCAGATTTTGAAAAATCAAACTTGAGTAAGTAGGTACCATTTCATATTTCGAAGAGGCTAAAAAAAAAATACCGCAGAACCTCCAAAAAACATATATATCGAACAGTAAATGTACCGTTCACAGAACATAGTCAACAAGTGCTTTTTTATTCAATTTTACTACGCAATCTGTGATAATTACAGAAGTATAGTTTATTAAAACAAAGGTATATTATTGTTAAAACGCAAATACATCTCTGTACCGATTCTTTTTATATAATGTTCTCCCTGATTGTTCTGTTACTAATCCTCGTAAAATCACGGTATCGGAAAGTGAAAAGTGGCAGCGGATTGGGTGGGCATTACGTTGGTCTTGGAGTATGGACATTAGAGTAGATGTTGAAACGTTGACCTTAGTGTGGGGTATTGCAACCCTAAAGGTAACAACTGCACTAAAAGTAACAAGCTGCACTAATGGTCATACTTTTGGGACTAAAGGTAATAACTTACACTAAAGGTAACACAAATGTCTACGCTAAAGGTAACGACTGCTGCCCCAACAACACACTTTTTGGACTAAAGGTAACACACCATGTGCCCTAAAGGTAACAACACATTATTGGTTCTGATTGTTATTGTAATCAGAATAGAAATTCGACCATATATTTTTGCGAGAATAATAAGCCGGAAATTAAAATATTTATTGGCTAATTGTAGCATTCAGTTGGAAAAAGCGTCTTATTTCGAATAAACATCGGTTTTCAAGCAGAAGAAAATTGTGCGCACGTATCCCATGCGCTTTAATTAATAGACTATGGATATTCCAGTCTGAAAATACGTTGACGTTATTTGTCTCTTCCTGCATTTTTTATCATTATCTTTCTGTCATGTCAAGTTATTGTATAACGATGGGAAAATAATGATGTTACAGTAAATAATGATGTTACAGTAAATATAAATGTATAACAATTGATTCGCATTTTTTCGTCATTCATGTGTGCGGATTTAAACGCCAGTAGTAAATTTAAAATTCCATAATGCGCGCTATATATTTTGCTCGAGCATGATAGCAAACTTAGGATGCACATTTTGCAAACTCTTTACGTTAAATACAGTACTGAACTGGCTCAATTTTTCAAAGAGGAACTTTCTTGTTACAAAGTGTACTGTGATTAAAACGTCTACAACATCACAGTTGTGTCCTTTCTCTAACTAAATGCAACTCTTTTTTTTTTACAAAACATCTTTGGATTTCTTTGGAATGTTATGTGGAATTAAGTGTGCAGTATATACAATATATAGCGCAAATTCCCGTGTTGCGTTTTCATATCTCTTGAGTGTATTGTTTTACGGGTTTAAATGCACGGGCATACGCTATAAGTTTAAGTGTGCTTGGTAATGGACCCTTTTACAGTTCGCCACTATGCTTTCCTCTTTAATTGTACGTTGACCGGACAGGCTGCGGACCCTATAATGACGCCTACCTAAAGCCCATTGGGTTTGCGTATGATGTTTGTCTACGATATTTCTTTTTGTGCCCTTATTGGTTAATTCTCTTGTTGCTCTGGCTTCTGCCAAGTCATTGCGTACTTTCATTGTGGCTTTCTAGGCTATTGTATTTTTTGTATTATATTTACACGAGCATATTTGTGTTTTACTTATATTGCCTATTGATGCTGCCTTGTTGGTTAGAGATTAGATCATTGCGGGGATTTCTTTATTTACACTGTCCTGTTTTAATGGGATGACAGTAGGGTAAGTATGAGGTTTGGTGCACCCTAGAACCGGTTTAAATCCCCAGTGGCCTACTTTGCCACTGACTGTTCCAAGGCGGTAGCCCTATTGTCAACCCTTTTGTGTTTGTGATGTTTATTATTACTTCTGCCTTCTTGTTTGTCTGTTTGCATGTTTGTTTCTGTGTTTTGTGGTTGACTGTCCTCCTTGAATGCTACTTTCCCTGTCCGATCTTCTTATATTTCTTGATCCTGATGTACGGACATTAGAGTAAAGGTTTAAACTTTGATCCTGATGTACGGACATAAGAATGGAGGTTAAAACTTTGATCTTGATGTGGCGTTTAAGCGTTTGTCTAACGATTTTCGAGTCGGTGATTAAACGTCATGGCAACAAACTATTGTGCGTGTTTTCAAATCCCTTTAAATACATGAAACAAATTATGTATAGTACATGTTATCAAAACACACATCGTACGATTATTACAGAGAAATAATTTATGTGTAGTACATGTTATCAAAACACACATCGTACGTTTATTACAGAGGAACAATTTATGTATTGTACATGTTATCAAAACTCAAATCATACGTTTATTATAGAGTAACGTTCGTAAGTATATGAAAGGGTTACATACCATATGGCAAGACGTACTTTCATTATACAGTTATATTTACAGTTTAATAACTGTCGGAAAGTTCGTGATAATATGTTTCCCCTATAATTCAGTAACAAAAAAACAAAAGCAAAAACACAACAAAAACCTGATTTGTTCCATCAGATTATTGTAAACTATAAAATGTGTGTATAAATAACTGGTAAAACAGTTAGTAAAGCATTCTTACACAAATATGGGTTTGAGTGCAGCCAATAATGTACCACAGCTTCTGAAGCTGAACGTACAACACACTGCATTGTCATTTGCAAAGAGCTCTCTTTCATTATATACTCATTTGCAAAAGAAAGTTGCAAAAGAAAGTGGACACTGAGTTTTGTTTAGATTTAATTGTAATAAATTTTTTTAGAATTAAATTGACAAATTCCAAAATGAATATGCCATGGTTGGTACCAAAGGTTTTATTATTCTATTGCCAATATCATGCTGTCATTTGTTTTTTCAATAGGTCGAATCATTAAGGGTCTGTCGCTTGATAAAGAGGATAGGGTGTAAAGTAAGATTTTCAAGTGTCCAGTTTCTTTTGCAACTGAATATATAACACAGGTAAGCCGTTCTTGAACTTCTATTTTAGTAATCGATGCATGGTTCCTTATATTGTAACGATGGGAACCAATAGAAGAGTTGGTTCATTTCCTGTTTATTCGTTGTATAAGATGTAGGTGGACGAATATGTTGACATTACGCACGATGTTGCTATTATAAAAGCATTGCATCGACGAATCAGCATTGTTATTTTTACTGATCCTTTCGTAATATTGGTGGCTTTGAAGTGGAAGGTTTAATTACACTGAATCAGCTTGATGTGCTTGCCTGATACATTCGAAAGTAGTTCTATATTAAAGAGTGCTAAATTAAATAAAAGAAATCCTTATTTTTTTAGTGCAGTTTCCTGTTATGTTTTGGCTGTAACTGTATTCTGGACATGAAATGCAGCTCATATTGTTGAGTTTTTTATATAAAATTTCAGAATAGAAAGTAGACACGGTATGGCATTATAAGTGGTAAAAATAGCGTTGACATTTGACCCGATGTTACTATACAGCTGAAGGGAATGTTTGTTAGAAGTATAGGTTATTTAGAGCCGCCCAGAGAGGAAGGAAGGATACATAGGAATCCGGGAACAGTGACCTACCCATTATCGAATAGATTCCTATGGTTCTTTAACGTGCTCGGAGGATAGACAGATACACGGGACCGCCCAGTTTACGTCCCCATCCGACGGACGAGGCTAAGGGAAAGTGTCTTGCCCAAGAACACACCGACAAAACTCACGGAGGATTGAATCCGGGGCCTCCGGTTACAAATCCGCCGCGCTACCGACTGAGAAGATATTCAGCCCCTATGTCCATGTTGATGTGTGATAGCAGACATGTTTATTTGCATGATAAAGTAAGTTTCCCAGAATTGTAACCAGGTTTGAGTTTTTAAGAGGTTGTCAACATTCTAACGTTACTATGGAAGGTGCATGGAGACTCATTTACGCTATTATAACCTAGAATACCGCTTAAGCAGCCGGTGCTAGGAGGCGTGAAAGGTTGTACTTCTTACACTGCCCCCGTATTACCTCTTGATTCGCTTGGTTGTGTTTGTTGCTTATAAAGGATCTCCCTTTGTTGTATATTTGTTGTGAAACTGCAAAGCCGGAGACACATAATACATGTATATATAAAAGGGAAAAGAAACGCGACACGGGAATTTCCGCTATATATTGTATACTGAACCAAACAGCTAACGCACCAGTAGACAATACCTTTAATATCTCAATAATAACAATCAATAAATAAAAACAAATTTCATTCTGAACGAGACAAATATCTTGTCAATAACGACTGTAAATTTAAAAAAATCATTCATATCGCCTGTCTCCAACGGTACCAGTCGGCATATAATAAGTTCATACATTAAAGGTATTGTCTACTGGTGCGTTAGCTGTTTGGTTCAGTATATACTGCACACTTACTTCCATATATATTCCAAGGAAATGCCATGATGTTTTAAAAACAAAAGTTGCAGTTAGTTAGAAAAAGGACATAACTGTGATGTTGTAGACGTTTTAATCACAGTTCCTCTTTGAAAAATTGAGCCAGTTCAGTAATGTATTTAACGTAAAGAGTTTGCAAAATTTTGCATCTTAAGTTTGCTCATATGCTTGAGCCAAACGCGTACTCTGTCAATAATAGAACTTTGGAGAAATACTATTTGCTGTGTTACGTGTTGTTTTAGTTTTTTTCCGAAAGGAAAGATCTTGCGTAGCCATGTACCATTCGATTAACAGCAGCATATGGTACACACAATATATAGCGGAAATTCCCGTGTCGCGTTCCTTTTTCCTTTCAGTATAGTATTATAAAAAAGTGGCTGAGTGGTCATGTACTGATTTTCTGCAGAGAAAGACAATGAGATGACAGGAGTACGCAAATAACTTTGATTTGTTTGTTTAATTTGGGATAATGGGTAATTCAAATCTGTCATTATCGAAAAAATGTCCCACGCGAAGGTCATAACAAACGAATTGAATTGAATCGGGTTTTAAGGCGCACCAACACATGAACGGTTATATGGCGCCTAACAGGCATGAACATGCCAGGCTCACCCTCCATGTACATCGAGATAAAATATGGAGAATGGGCCTAGGACCTTCTCATAACAAAAGAATAAACGCCATAGTTCGGAAAAGAACAGTATATATCTGCAGAATCAACATCCTGATGTATATGTCGTCTGGTGAGTCTCTATATATATACTATAAATAACATGTATGGAATTGTTCCTTTGTTTATTTGTATGGTGTTTTACTTCATTTTCAACACATGCAATGTAATATATACTGAAAGAAATAAGTTAAGCACATAAATTACATGGTAAATCCCATTGAGCAGATTCAAGGCTATGTGCTTCAGCCGTCATTAACAATATAATTAACATAATTAACAAGTATATGCAGGACATTATTTTTAAACGATCTGCGGAAAAAAGTAGCAACATGTTTTAATTTATCTGCTTTACAGAAATTATAATTTCGTTCTTATTTCAATATATAGTAGAATAATGAAGAAAAATTGAAAACTAAAACTAAATAAATATATGCAAGCCGGTTTCAAGTTAAAACAATACTGTAATCGAGACGTCAACATTGCCATCTGTAACTCTAATATATGTTATATCAAAAGTCGATACAATTTATTATAATTTCACCAGGATTTCAGTATCCTTCCTTATATTGAGTGACTTTTTAAATAAATCCATTTGAAATGTATAATCGTATGAACATTAGTAGATTCCTCTCAGCTAAATTTCACGACATTCAAACACAGACCGTCTCGGACTTCAGCGGGCTTCACCCCACTGACCCTGTAACCAAGCAGCAACCATTGGGCCCCATCTCACTCTTAACTTCAACTGGGCCTTGGCAGCGATGGGAGAAGTCCAGCAGAAAAGCCTCTACTTGTTGTCCCGTTTGAATATGGACACGATTTCTTATATGGTGACAATTACAGTTTTGCAGAAGTTGCGTTTTCTGAACCAATGCTGATTGTCTCACAGTATATTGTGTAGGTCGAAGTGGGCCTGAATGTTGCTGTGTATGATATTATCACTGGTACAAGCTCGCCCCTGCATGCAGTAAGGCTGGCCATGTGTAATGAGGGAAAACATAATCTATAAACGACACTTGTTATTTGTTTTTTATTTCAGTAAAGCAGAAGTCTATGTATATGCGAGTAGGCAAATGTGACACTTCATTGGAAAATGCAAGTGTTAATTTTAAAGTTTCATACAAACTTAAATGAGTAGTGGAGCAATTACAACAATATGTTATAAAGGTTTAAGAGAGAACTCATTTGAAGCTAGTCAATGATCCAGGTTTAAAGACACATTTCGAGCCTATTGTATTTGGGTGGAGAGAATTTCTATAGGTAACTGTAAATCGCTGTTAGAAATACATTTGCACAAGGAAATTGAGATTATTAGTTTTTTGTCAAAGGATGAGGCCATTCCCATAAATAGTGTATAATAATGTAGTAAAAATTATAACCGTTTTGCGTTTTATGTGCACTTGTATATATGTTAAAACAACTATGTATAGATGGATTTTCTTAAAAGACCCGTGTTAATATTGATAGTTTTTGTATTTTTATTTTATTATCAGTTACTTCTCTGCCATGTTTTAGTAAATCTCAAATTTCAAAAATCGTTGTCATCTGTCAGTGTTTTTGACTACCTGATCCGAAGGCTCAATGTGATGTTTTGGAATCACACTTCGTCCGTCGTCCGTCCGTTGTCTGTCCGTCGTCCTTTTTCTCAGAAACCGCTTGTCGGCATTCAACCAAATCTTATATGAATTCATTAAACTGGATTTTATAGTTGAACCAACAGCTAAGGTCAAATAAGCTGGATAGCTTGATACCACGTACTAAACAGTCCTGGCCCCATGGGGACTTCTAGTTTGTGTGTTGTTGTTTGTTTTCTGATATTAATACTAACAACAAGAGAATCTGTAGAGCCGATGGATGCATCCCGAAAGTTACACAGAAAAAAAGTAATGTTTAGTGTGAGTGCTTCCTTATTCAAAATGAATCCGTACGGAACTATATTATGCTCCGGATAAGATTTTTCTAAAAAAGGGAGATAATTAAAAAAGTAGTGAAGATAGAGTATGGTTCCTATGAACTGCACTCCGTCTCATTGTCCTAATCATTCACACGAACTTTAATCAAGCATACTTTCTGAGTTATGCTCCGGACAAAAAGTGTGACGGGAAAAACGGCGACTATATGCTCCCCCATAATAAACAACCTAGTGTTTTAGTTACAATATATTTTATATCAAAAACTAAGGTAATAGTAAATGAAAAGAAAAAACTGTGATGGGGCCTTAATATAATGACTCTGTGGTAATCAGTCAGCGAGAAGTAAGCAGTTAAAAAGCATGCTATCCATGATTTTTCAACGACTACATTCACTAGGGAAATGTGTCTTTACAAATGCCATGAATAATATCAAGTGTCTCCACTGCACATCATTGTTATGTATAAAGTCTTGTCTTGTCTAGTAAGGGAGATAAAGCGAAATGTTATATTACCCTGTATTTGGGGGAGATAACATGAATAGCATGACTGTTTAGCTTTACAACAGTTATCTGAAGCATGTCATGTTGGATTTGTCTGTTTGTATGTTGTTTTACGTCATTTTCAACACATGCAAGGTTTTATATGACAGTCGATTTTTTTGTGGTGGAGGCAGACCACCCACTTTTACTGGTTAGAACCAGTACTGTAACCCGACATCCGTAAGAGTCGACACTTCCTCACTTACAAGTCGGGCTCCAGGTGGGATTCGAACCCGCAGCGGTGAGAGGCGAAGCTTGACAATGCAACGTCGTTAACCATTCGGCCACAGAGATGTATGTCATGTTGGAAAAGCTTTTTAAGTTTAACATAGAAATTATATTCAAAACATAAAGTGACATTATGAAAGGGAGAAAACTAGTGTGTATTATTGGAGTAGATGAAGAACTTATATACAAAGTGGAAATCTTATAAATAAAAAAATGAGAAAAGTGGAATTCATCAAGTCAGCTGAGATATTTCTTGAAGGCAGGTCCACCATATGTTTTATTTTGTGTGTGTCTGTGTGTTTTGTTATTTTTTTATTAAAGTCATGAATTTTTCCCATTGCTTTTCAAAAATGTCTTGATTACTATTATGGCAGACTATATATTTCTCACATCTAAGCAGAATTTGAATCACAGACCTAATAACAATTATTAATGTTTGTTATTTGATTATAGTTTTTAAAAACTGTTTATTGTTTAGAGTATATTTTTTTTAATTTTTGATTGAATACACATTTTGACCAGACAGGAATACAACATGTTTATTATATACGATATGGATTCCAGTGATCAGACAGGAATACACCATGTTGTTTATCATGTACAATATGGGTTCCAATGTCCAGACAGGCATACACCATGTTGTTTATCATGTGCACTATGGGTTCCAATGACCAGACAGGCATACACCATGTTGTTTATCATGTACGATATGGGTTCCAATGATCAGACAGGCATACACCATGTTGTTTATCATGTGCGATATGGGTTCCAATGACCAGACAGGCATACACCATGTTGTTTATCATATACTATATGGATTCCAATGACCTGACAGGAATATACCATGTTATGGATTCAAATGACCAGACAGGCATACAACATGTTGTTTTACAAGTACGATATGGAATGGAATGATCAGACAAGCATACACCGTGTTTTTTATCATATACGATATGGATTCAAATGAGCAGACAGGCCGATACCATTTTGTTTATCATATACGACATGGATTCAAATGACCAGACAGGCCTATACCATTTTGTTTATCATATACGACATGGATTCAAATGACCAGACAGGTATACAACATGTTGTTTATCATATACGATATGGATTCAAATGACCAGACAGGCATACACCATGTTGTTGATATGTACGATATGGATTCAAATGACCAGACAGACATACACCATGTTGTTTATCATATACAATATGGGTTCAAATGACCAGACAGGCATACAACATGTTGTTTATCATATACAATATGAATTCAAATGACCAGACAGGCATACACCATGTTGTTGATAATGTACGATATGGATTCAAATGACCGGACAGGCATACAACATGTTGTTGATAATGTACGATATGGATTCAAATGACCAGACAGGCATTCACCATATCGTTTATCATGTACAAAAAGGATTCGAATGACCAGACATGCATGCATCATGTTGTTTATCATGTACAATATGGATTCGAATGACCCGACAGGCATACACCATGTTATGGATTCAAGTGAGCAGACAGGCATACACCATGTTATGGATTCAAATGGCCAGACAGGCATACACCATGTTCTTTATCAATATATATGTATTTTGGGTGTTCTGGCTCAAAGCTCTCGCTTTGCTCGAGTTTGATCCAGAAACACCCAAAATACATATATAATGGTGATTTACTTGATTTATTAAAACTTTTTAAAATAGGGGTAGTAAAGATTGCAAGTTTAAATTTTTTTTATAAGTTATCAAAATATGATTTAAACCTTAATACGTCTAAATCTGAGACACTCAGCGTTATACGACTTTAACCTCCAATAATCGTTCATTTTTCTAATTGAAGCTGCACCGCAACCAACACACACTTATTTTGCAGAAGTACCTTTTTTACATATTAGACACGGTAATGCATGACTTGTTTTTAATCTATATTTATGCAAACTGCAATAATTAGAATCTTTTGTTGGCTTATTTTTACATGGATTATGTAATCCAATTTTAAGAAATTTACAAACATTGATTTCCATTGTCTATTTTGTATATAATTATTTTTATATTTAATAAAAAAAATTAAATATATAACAAATAAAGGAAATGGAAAAAAACGAAGAGACTATAAGAAATTTAATACGCCTGTTTGATACAGGTGTAATAGATAAGCAAACACTATCTAACGGTATAAATGCATTAAAACCTCTTAAACAAGTTCCAAAGGAAACTCCAGAGGTTAAATCTCAAACATTAGAAAATTTACTCAAGAGACGACGTGCTAAAAAACAACGTAAACGGGAAAAGCAGAAATATGCTAAATTACAGGAAAATGTTATAAATGAACTGAAAGAGTTTAATGATAGAAAATCTAAAAAAAGTATTCCAGAATTAAAACTGGTTGACAAACCAATGTGTGGTTTATTAAAAGTATACGAGATGTCTGTTGAAAAATATAAATACCCTCAAAAACTATTTTATGATAAAAAAATCCATCATTATTACGGAACAAATTATCAAAGAGCTAAAACAGACGAATGGATTAAAGTTTCAATTTGGTCTCACTGTAGATTTATTTAAAGACGACGGCGCTAACAAAAAATATACCACAGCAGTGTTACGCAGTGAACAAAGTGCCATCTTGAGCTCTGAAAAAATAAATGAGTTTTACGATGAGTCATCTGCATTTATACAAGAAAGCTTAGAAAGATTTACAAATACAGCATCTGGATTGGAAATTGATCACTGTGTTAAGTTTTACTTAAATATAGCAAAATACAAACCATTAAAAGGTTCTTCATATATTCCTTTACCCAAAGCAGTAGCTGATAAGAAAGCAATTATAAATGTAAAAAACGACGATGATCAATGTTTGTTTCATGCAATAAATTCAGCTTTAAATCCAGCTAAAAAGAATTCTGATAGATTATCAAAGTATCCTAGTATAGAGTTCTTGAAGAAAGATAACATTGACTTTCCCACTCCAATTTCACAAATTTCAAAAGTAGAAAAACAAAACAACCTTGCTATTAATGTTTACGGATGGAAAGGTAAAAGGGTATCTGTATTTCCATATAGAATATCAGAGCAACCGCAAGAAATAAAAAGAATTAACTTGCATTTAATTTCTGAAGACGTTGATGTTGATTTAGAAAATGAAGATGAAGATGATCCAAATAATGAAGAAGGAATTATAGATGACAATTATAACCCTGATAATTATTCCAACGAACTAAAAACAATAACAACAAAATATCACTATTGCTGGATTAAAAATCTAAATAGATTACTTTATGATCAAAACAAACATCACGGTAAAACTTATTTCTGCGATCGTTGTCTTTACGGCTTTTCAAGAGAAAATCTACTTACCAAACACAGAGAAGACTGTGATGGTATCAACAAAAATTCTTGCAGAATAGAAATGCCAAAAGAAGGTAAAAATCACACACAATTTAAAAATCCCCAAAATCAGATGCCTGTGCCTTATGCAATATATGCTGATTTTGAGAGTATAATCAAACCGCAATCAATCAAATTTGGAAAGAAATCTGAAATTCAAAATGTACACGAAGCTTGCGGTTTTGTATACCAGGTTGTCAGATATGATGGCAAAGCTAAAGAACCTGTTATTTACAGAGGTGAAGATGTTGTTGAAAAGTTTTTAAATTACTTAGAATGTGAGAAGAGCAACATTAATAAAATATTTGCTCACCCAAAACCCTTAATCATGACACAACAAAATGAGGAAGATTATGAAAAAGCAACACAATGTTGGATATGTGAGAATAAAATAAAAAATGATAAAAACGGTAAAGTAAGAGACCACTGTCATTTTACAGGAGAATACAGAGGTGCAGCACATAAAAACAGCAACCTAAAGCTGAAAATAAAACCAAACAAAACACCTATACCTGTTATATTTCACAACCTCAAAGGATATGATAGTCATCTCATCATGCAACAAATACATAAAATGACAGGTAATATTACATGCATTCCAAACAACGCTGAAAAGTATATTTCATTTAGTGCCGGACAACTTAGATTCTTGGATAGCTTTCAGTTTATGGCTTCGTCTCTGGAAAAATTGGTTAAAGCAACAGACAAATCTGATTTTAAAATTACCAAAAATCAGTTTGGAGAACAAACAGATTCACTTTTACGAAAAGGTGTTTATCTATACGAATATATGGACAGTATGGAAAGATTCAAGGAAACGCAATTACAGCCTATAGAAAAGTTTTACAGTAGTCTCTCAGATGAAAGTATAAGTCCCGAAGATTACGAATACGCTCAAAAAATATGGGAATAGTTTAACTGTAAAACTCTTGGAGACTATCATGATTTATATCTAAAAACTGATATAACTCTGTTAGCAGATGTGTTTCAAACTTTTAGAAAAACATGTATGAGTGCATACAAACTTGATGCTTTACATTACTATACAGCACCTGGATTATATGGGATGCTTTACTCAAACATTCAAAAATAAAATTAGAACTTTTGACAGACATTGACAAGCACTTGTTTCTCGAAAAAGGAATGCGAGGTGGCATAGGTATGGTATCAAAACGATATGCCAAACCAAACAATCCACATCTAACTGATTATAACCCTAACGAGGAAAACAACTTCTTAATGTATTTTGATGCAAATAATCTTTATGGATGGGCAATGAGTCAGCCACTTCCATATTCTGGCTTTGTTTGGAAAGCCAAAAACAAAGGAAAATATTCTAAACCAAAACCTGGCAAAGGAACAAAACCTGGCAAAGGACAAATACTTGAAGTTGATTTGGAATATCCCAAAGAACTCCATGAAGCTCACAATGAATATCCACTTGCAACGGAAAGATTATCAGTGAAAAAAGAATGGTTGTCTGAATACCAGATAGGTTTACTGGAAAATAATAGCATGATAAATACAGAACAACTGGTCCCCAATCTTATGGACAAAGAAAAATATGTGTTACATTACAAAAACCTGCAACTGTATTTATCTTTGGGTATGAAACTAAAAAAAGTACACAGAGTATTAGAATTTAATGAAAAACCATGGATGGCATCAAACATAAACCTAAATACAGAACTTAGGAAAAAAGCTAAATCAAACTTTGAAAAAGATTTTTACAAACTTATGAACAACTCTGTGTTTGGCAAGACAATGGAAAATCTACGCAAGCGGACAGATATAAAACTAGTCAGAACTGACGGCTCCGAAAATGAAAAGATAAGAAAAATAATAGCCAAACCCAACTTTAACAGGCGTATACAATTTTCAGATGAATTGTCAGCAATACATGTGAACAAAACAAAATTAACATTAAACAAACCAATCAATGTTGGGATGTCAGTATTGGATTTATCAAAGTACATGATGTATGACTGGTACTTTAATACCCTAAAGAAAAGGTACGGAGATGACTGTACTTTATTATACACCGACACTGACAGCTTGCTGGTAGATATCAAAACAGAAGATGTGTACAAAGACATGGCTGAAATGAAAGATGAGTATGACTTAAGTGATTATCCGAAATACCATCCACTGCACGATGATACAAATAAAAAAGTATTAGGTAAAATGAAAGATGAAGTTGCTGGTGTTTCTATAGTTGAGTATGTTGGATTAAGGCCCAAACTATATTCTATTTTGAGAGCGGATGAGCAGATGATTGAGAAAGTAATAGATGAAATGAAAGATGAATTTCCTGGTGTTCCGATAGTTGAGTATATTGAATCAAGACCCGAACTATATTCTATTTTGGGGGCGGATGTGCAGATGATTGAGAAAGTAACAGACAAAATAAAAGATGAATGTGTTCCTATAGATGAATCCAAACTATGTTCTATTTTGGGAGCGGATGAGCAGACTATTGAGAAAATAGTAGATACAATAATAAATAAAATAAAAGATGATGGTGTTTCTATAGATGAGTATATAGCTAAGAATATTGGATTAAGATCCAAACTATATTTGATGTTGAGAGCGGATGTGCAGATTGTTAAGAAAGCAATGGAAGATGAAGATATTGGATGAAGATCCAAACAAGATTCTATTTTGAAAGTGAATGAGCAGATTATTAAGAAAGCAAAGGGTGTAAAAGAATATGTAATCAAACAACATATAAACTTTGAAAACTACAAGGATGCATTGTTTGACAAGAAAAAATACACCCATGAAATGAATATGATACGCTCAATAAAGCACGAGATATATGGCATAAAAGCAAACAAAGTATCACTGTCACCATTTTACTCTAAAAGATACATAGCACCAGACGGTATTAAAACTGATGCACATGTTTTTTATAAAAACTTATGAATTTGGGTATCAGCAGGAACAATAAGTAATTCTTCTTTGACAAATCCTCTTTGTGGCGCTGGTAATTTCAAATAATAAACTCTTATACCTTGCGTTACCATATAACTTTTAATCTTGTGAATATCTACACTCCACATTGGATCAGCTGCTCTGCGTCTTCCACCTTCTTGTTCCCCGGGTTGATATAAATATCTTACACTTGCATTCATACAGATAGGATCATCTTTTAATATTTTTGTTTCAACAGGAGGGGGGGGGGGGGGGGGGGGGGGGGGGGGGGGCTTTTTTGTTTCCACATGTATTCCTTAAAATATTCTGGTAATCTCTTTACCCATTCTCTATTACGTTTTTGTGAATATATTTCCTTAGCATAGTGATAACCAAACAATCTTTCAGCTAATGTTCTGTTAAATCTTTCCACTATAGCTTGGTCTCTGTGTATTTCTGTTCTGCCTCGATATTTACTTCATGTTTTGCCATCAACTGCGATACTGCACCCATGAATTCTCTGCCTGGATCCACTTGTAATAATTTTGGATATTTCAAATGCCGACTGTATATTTTTTCAAATGCTTGAGCAACGTCTTTACTATCCTTGGAAGTCAGGGGCTCCGCTTCTTTGTATCTACTTGCAATATCAACAACAGTCAACGCATATTTATATGTCTTGCGTCCACGACCAAAGCCAAAAGTATCATGCGGTTAAAATAACAAATCAGCTTGATGCACTTCATTCTTAGTGGAAACATCAAACCTGGGTCTAACTATTTTCTTTGGTGCGGGTAAATAAATCTGCCACACAGCTTGTTTCTTTAAAAATTCTAATGCTTTTTTTCAATAACGCCAGCCTCTTTTGCCAATTTTTTAACTGCTGAATAACCTTTCCAAAATCCTTTTGGGCTGTAAAGAATCTTTTCCATGTTTTCTACTAAAGATTAAACTTTATATAACTATAAAGAAAAAATGGATATCACAACTGCACAATTTGATGGACTGCTTTAAGAGCAATATCAAAATAGCACACAGAAATGGACAGACTTGGAAATAGATAAAATATACAAAATTACAGATACGAAAATAGTAGATACTGAATATGGTCCATCCATGGTATTGACATTATTAGACAACGGTGAAGTATGGGCGCCTGATCATCTCAAAAAAAAATTAGAGAAGAGTGCTAAACCACCATGATATTATATGCGACCACTTGGATTGAAACCATGTAAAAACAACAACAAAAATAGGTATCACGCATATGACTTAGTCTTTTCAAAGTAAACATACTTAGTCATTTCAAATCTAAAGTAATTATAGTTTTAAACTATTTTTTTTATGAAATCAATTTGTACGCCACAAATCCAGTTGCAGCCATGCCCACCACAATAAACGTAATTTCTCTATTCTGTTGATCCGGAGATGGTGTATAAAATTCACTCAACTTGGGCTCCGGTTTCAAAAGCAAATGTTTACCAGTTATATAATAATACTGCTTCATAGCCTGGTCTACATTATCAAAAGTCTGCTCTGCATGATGCTCTTTTTGCAGTTGCTTATTAATAAAATCTAATCTCTCTGGGTTTTTTTTATTCCACTCCGCTTGTGCTGCTTCCAATTGTTCCACTGCTTTGTCATGCCTTTGTCTTTCCTCATCTGAATGACTTCCCATTTTTGAAAAGAAATAGTTTGAACCGCTAAATGCCAATGCATTTGTTAATGCGCCATCGATCATCATTGCTACTTCACTTGCCATTTTTTATATATATTTTTTTAAAATTATTTCATAATATCCGCAGGAATAATACCTTGCTTAATCAGCATATCCTTTGTAGCCATTGCTAACATTATATCCACAGACAGCATCCCAACATCTGTCATATTAAAATCCACTTTAGGGGCTGGTCTTTTAAGTAGTTTTCTGCCAATCTCAGAATATCCAACAGTTAAAAGTGTTTCCACCCCAGCGTGATCATATTTACAATTTGTTTTCCGTCAATACTTGCTGCCATTTTTTTTATATGATTATTTTTTTTAAATAAATTATTAAAAATCAAACGGGTCTTTTGGTGCAACATGAACAGGTTGCACAGCTACAGGTTGCGTAGCAGATTTCTTGTTATAAATATACAAACCCAACCCAGCAATGCCTAATAAAACCAGACACGGTGGAATATAATTTTTGTATACGTTTATTTTGATTTTTTTCTGGTTCTTCTTCACCTATTGTTATTTTTGTTATTTCATTTGCATCTTGCTTTGCAGCATCTTGCTTTGCAGCATCTTGAAGCAAATGCTTTGCCTTTCTTGCCGCTGCTCCTTTTTTCCCAGCCTCTATTCGTTTTGGATTTTTTTACTTTTTGTTGTTCAATAGGTTGTGTAACAACAGGTATAACTTCACTCTCTTGGTTTTCCATCATTTATATTATCTATATTTTTATTTTTATTAAAATCAATATGTCTAACAGTTGTCAGTATTGCTGTAAATGGCGCTAAGCACATCCCATACCTGTAATACAACTCACAACAAGCGCTTGTCAAAGCATGATTAATAAATGTGTCTTCCTCCAAATCTTCTATCAGCTTTGGTGGATTGGTTACATTAAAATATTTTGATACTCCCATCATATACAAGTTAATGAAAGAATTGCCTAAAGTCTTGGTCATACTTGCCCCAAGCCTTGCTTCATATCTGCATTAAAGTTTGTTAATTTCATCCGGTGGCATGCCATCTATATTCGTGAGTTGTATGTCTTTACCCAAATATTGACGACTACCACCGCCAGCCACTATGGCTGATAATCTTTCTTTTTTTGTTTCTTGTTGCTTTGATTCATCACGTTCCGTAAAACCTTCCGATATATCTTGTAATAGTTCTTCCGCATTCATTTTTATATTAATAATCTTATTTTTTATCTTGAAATAAATATAAAACACAAAACAACCAGCTGCGATATTCATGCAAGTAGTACTTGTTAGTATTGTTAATAGCATTGTTATTAATATTGCTATTTTGTTATTAACATTATTAATTTGCTGCAAGCATTGCTATTAACATTGCTACTTTGCTATGAGCAATGCTGTAAGCATTACTATATTTTCTGATATTTTCATTATATTTTCATGTCAGTATTGCTATTAACATTGCTACTTTGCTGTTTGTAATACTATTAGCAACAAAGCAATGCTGTTAGAAAAAAATAGCATTGCTGTTAGAAATTATTCAACCCAATAACCAGTTGGTTGGTCAGTCCTCAAAATTAACTTGGAATATTTAGTCTTAGCTAAAGCTTTTCTTATTCTGGTTCTCTCTTCCAGCGTCGGAATAACATCATTTTCTCTCAAACAGTTTTCATAACTATCTCTGTCCTTAGTGTAAAACATACTCAACCATTTTGCTTGCTCCCTTAAATTTTTCAATACAGAATTATATCTCTGTGAAATAACCCACACTGATTGTTTGGCGTGGCGACCAGAGAATGCCAACTCTGATAACATATCTTTTTTCTTTGTTAATTCTTTTGTGGCGGAGCAATCATCAATGATGTATAGTGTGGGCTTGCCAGCATATCTTTTGAAAAATAAACGCAACAGTTCTTGAAGCATTTCTTTGCCGTTGCTAACGGGATTGACAATTATTATTTTTTTATCTCTCGGGTTTTTTACATCACCTATCCAGGATCTTTTTTTATAAGCCTCGTTCCACTCTATGGTTGGACACAATATAATTATATGTTCAAAAACTCCAACATACTCTTGTTCAAGTATGTCAAGAACAAACTCTGTTTTGCCACAGCCTGTCTGACCACAGATAATGGCACTGTGTGAATATTTAGGATATTTTTGTTTGTGTAAACTAGTATCGTGCTTCTTTGAATCTTCCATATTCGAAATTGATTTGCGCATCTTGTATTATATATATATAAATATTTAAAGGTTGATCTGCATCTGCTTTTTTATTTATTAGTATCGTTATGCCTTCACTGCCGTTTTCTATTCTTCTTCCACTGCCGTGTAATAAATTGTCATCACATGTTCTAAGGTCAAGCCACAAAGCATATGATTTTGTCAGATAAGTCTCAAGAGAAACATTGGTAAAGTATAAGTCCCTCGCTACTATTTCTGTCTCTTTGTTTCTTTTTGATGTCAAGGCAAAATATTTGTTGATTTCATCCCAATGTTGATATGCCCTCATGCCCTGACTATACAACTGATTTAGTACGCCTTCTATTGTCATTTCAACCTTTTCAATCGTTGGGTTGTAAAAGGATTCCGTGTCTGTTCTTTCTGGGTCTTCAAACAGCATTAGAATACCTTTCATGCTCCGTGCTGGTACATTAATGTTGATGTTCCAAAGGGTTTCAGATTTGTTTGCTATTATTTTTCTATGTCGCAAGATACGATCATACTTAAATGACATCTTACCATTGGTTTGCTATCTTATTTGTCTGGCTAATTCAACATCACTAACCGTATCAAATTCCAAGCAGATATTTTTTATTACATAAGATGCATCAGCATCACTGCTTTTGATAACTTTGTTATAATCGTTAAACGTTAATTCATATTCTAACCTATCACCAAGCCCCGCTTGATAAAATGGCATATGACTTTCTAACATTTCAAAGTCCAGTGGAATACAACATCTATTTCCATAAGCTGCTGCTATAACTTCATCTTCCGTGTCTGAGGAAGCATCTCCCGCGCCAATTCTATGTTTTAACATGTTTGCTTTACCAATACCTTGGTAAGCTATGTTTACTCGTTCAGTAGGGCTTTTCCATAAATCTACATAACAATGATATATATCACTGTCATCTATTGACATGACTTCGTTGCCACTTATTCTTATAGTCATTTTTTTCACAATTGCTCTGCCCAGATTTTGGAATAGAGTAGCGTTGGCGTCTGTTCTGCTTTTAAGTTCTATTTCAAAGGCAAGACGAGCAGTACGAGGAACTATTACATCATTAGTACTTAGATTGGGAAATCTTACAAGCAGTTGCTGGTTTTGGTCTATTGTTGAGGGATTATTAGTTATTACTACACTTGTGCGGATGCCCTTGGCACCATGAGGTTCTCTTAGTTTTCTATGAGGGTTGAGTTTGTTTCCGTAAGCTGACATTGTTTTTATTTTTTAAATATATTTTTTAAAATTAAATAAAATAAACAATGGCTGAAGGAGGATTTGAATATGACAATCCTACGTTCGATCCAGATGATTATGATGAATATCGAATGGTGCCTGATGAGCCTGTTCTAAGAAGTCTTCTTAATCAAAGCGACCATCTTGCTGACCTTCGGGGGGAAGTAAGAAAATCCGAACTAGAAGCACACAAGAAAAATCTTGTAAAATCCTTTTACAATGAAATAGGAAAACGATATAAAATGGCACCGGACAAAATGGATTATGACCAGTTTAAAGTATCAAATGATGGTAAAACATTATACTGGATTGTTGCTGATAAAAAAATAAGAATAACTGCCAAGCAAGGTTCTTTTACATTTCTTGCTCTTGGTTCTTTGATAGGTGAATATAACAGGGTTATTGGCTCTGGGGGAACAAGGGCGGTAAAACAAAATTATCACAAAAAGCTCGGCAAGCGTTGGAGAGCACAAGAAACGATTTACCAGATAATGTAGATGCTATTCCATTACAAAAATTTTCACATATTATTGATAACATAGATACATCAGTACAGTCAATGGAAAGTGCTCTTTATGACTGGGGTGTGGATGAGCGTCCTGATGTTGAAACACAAACCAATATAGACAAGCGTGAAATGGATGGAATAGTAAAAGCGATGACAACTGTCAAGGAAGAACTCACCAATAACTTGGCAAAACTCACACAACTTGATAAAGACATAACAAAAGAAAAACAAAAGTTAGAACAAGCTAAGACTGACGATGATGAATTCCAGATAAAAAAAATTAGCGACCGCATCAAAGACCCTGAAGTTGAGAGAGTTGCAAGGATAGATGTTATCAATGAAAACAGAGAAGCTTTCCGTAACCAAGTAAGCAGGATAAAAGAGACAATAAACAAAATGTTAAACGAGGATACAACTCTTGGTGAGAGGATCAACACCTTGTTTAGGGAGCAAGGTATTACTATTGTTAGTATTTTGACTGCGTTTGGTATGATTATTGGGGTATTAGTTGAGACCATTATTCCTACAACAAGAGGAGGGACTGCACCTGTTCCAACTTCAAAGCCTGATCCATCAAGTGTAAAAGATTGGATAAAAAAACAACTATTTAATATTGGTAAACTTCTTGCCAACCTAGCTGGTAAAGCTGCTGCAGCACTTCCAGGAGTTATTGGTGCAATAGTATCATGGCTTTTATCTGCAACAGGTAATGTTATTAATTGGCTTGGTAACAATCTATGGTCTTTGCTTGTGTTTGTTTTCGGGTTGTTGTATGTGGCAGCCAAAGAGTGGTTTAGTAAATCTCGTAGATAAGTAATGCAGCATGACCTATTACTATAGTACCAACAATTATAGTTGTTTTGTTTCCTTTGTGTTCAATCGCTATTTTTTGCATTTCTGGTGGGTTATGTTCCACAGTTTTATGTATTAATTTATCAAAGTCAGAATGTTCCGGTAAAAATTTCTTTGTTGTGGTGCCTTGAAAAGGTTGAATAATTTTTGGTGGCACTGGTTTCACATTTACATCATCATTCAATCCTAATGCTTGTGCATCGGTTGCTATTACAATTTCATTATTGTAGTCTTGTATTGTTCCAATTCTTAATTCCATGTCACCCGGAGACATGTACAATCCACTTCCATAGACAAACTTAACTTTACTTCTTGCATATTTTAAGGTGTTTTCATATCTTGAAATTTGACTGGGCAAGTCAATGGGACTATTTAATGCGTCCTCTACATTTGCTAAAAATTGTTTTTGTGCATCAAATGCCGTTCCAAGTATATCTGTTCTTGTTTGTGATTGTGAGCCAAGGATTGCCCAGCAGTATGTTCTTATGCTGTCATTGATTATTTCTACTCCAGCCCTCGTAAATCCAGATGAACAATCTAGTATAAAAGTAGACCAGCTGTTGTCTGCCTCAGATCCTTGTGCAATGTAATCAATGTGATATGTATTATCACTCTCATAGACTGTAAAACTCATCGTTTTGTTGTCGTATACAGTATTTACCAAAGGATGATAACCAATATTTGTCCAGTAATTATAAATTGTTCCTAGACCATTATTATAGCTTTGTTTCTGTCTCCAGTCCGAATTTAAGTCAATGTTAAACTCCTTGCATATTCTCTCGTATGCATTTCGGTTATATGTGTTATTAAACGCATTCCAATTTGAGTCTTGCGGCATTGCTACACTCATCTCAATAATATTCTTCTGACTTGGTAATAGACATGAAATCGAAATAACGAACCAACCAGGGCATCAGCTTTTAGATGGTTGTTGAAATCAATGCCACATCCAGTTGTCGCACACCAAATAGCAAAATTCAACTGATTCTGCCAAAATAACATCCAATCTGTTCCCCAGCTTTGAACTATAGCATCTGATTTGACGTATGGGAGTTTGTATTTTTCAAAGACATTGGGAAATGATGCTTTAAAGTCTTTACCGTTTGATGTAATAACTATGTTTTGATTTATTATACCTATCACTTTTTTGCTAAAAGTATTTGAATATTGAGCATCCGGGTTATATTTAAATTCTTTAGAAATCATTTTTATTTGTATTTATATATATATATATTAAAAAAAATGTTTCATACAATTTCAAACATAGACAACTCTATTAATTTACAACAGTATATCGATAATAGAGATGGAACTAAGCGCGTTGGATTAAAAAGTTTTACATACACTATCGGTTGGTATAATATTAATCATGAAATCGTAAAGACAAGAAACCCAGATAAAATAGAACATTTAGCAGGTGGACTCTATAACTTTCAATACTTGACAGAAAGGTTTAAATTTCTAAATGAAAATATTATCCTGGACAGTATTGAGCAAATTGGCTTTAGCATTATAAATACGCCAATAGAGACACGAATGTCAAGCGGTCTTTCAAAAATGCTGGGATTCAAGGACAGAAAATGGTGGACAGGTACTACTTAAGGAGATTACCCAATTGATTTAGCTCCTTATAAACAGCTATATGTTCATCTGGAACAAGTTAATACGAGTAGTAATTATTTCAATGGTGCACCAAGCACTATTATAGGTGTTGTACCTGTAGTAAATAAGCAGTATGGAGATATTGTATATACACATTTTTATCCTGAATATCACTGTCTTATGAATGGTGCAATTTCTGAATTAAAAATAGAAGTCAGAGATGAGTATGGCAACAAGATAGATAATCACGGTTTGTCTATGAGTTGTGTTTTAGAAATTATTTAAAAAATATATTTTATAAAAAAACAATGAGTATATTTGGACCACCAAGCCCTAAAAAAACAGAAGACTTAGAGGCTTTGATAAATAAGGGTCAAGATTTATATAGGCGAGTTGTGCCTTTTGTTAACCAGTTTAATCATTTGAAAAATAGAGTTGATAATCTTAAATATGGGATTATAACAATATTTGCAGAGGCTAAGGGCCCACTTGTGTTGAATAGAATACTCTCATTTGGTAATGGTGGAGCAGAAACAAATGTGGAGCATGTAATGACACGCCGTGGACGGATTATGGGGAATAGGTTTAGCATGTGATCGATTTGTTGGTGACGTATCTGTAATAGTTTCTGTCAATGGTGTTGAACAACCAAAGTATGGCATAACGCTTCACATCATCCCACGCAATCATGATAACTTTGATAAACCTTTAGAGATTGGTGCTGGTTCTGTTGTTAACTTTGTATGCAAGATTGCCAACGCTACCGCTGTAAATACGGTGGCATCATTATTAATTGAATTAATTTAATTTTTTATTAATAAATAAAAAGATGAAGCAACCGACAGCACCAAGTATATATCCTGAGTTGCCAGTGGAAGACGGACAAAATTATAGATTACAAAAGATTTCAGAAATTGAAAAAAAGTTAATTACAGAACGAGATATACGTCAGTCTCTTTATAAAAAATACAAACGTGGTATTAATATTACAGATGGAATTGACACTACCTTGATATCTGCAGGTGTTATTATGGCTGGGATTGGATTTGTTGTTCCAGTTTTGTTACCTTTAGAAATAGCAGCAATAGTATGTGGAGCTACAGGTGTTTGTATTAATTTTATCAGACGCAAGCTTAATGCAAAAGCTCAAAAACAACATGAAATAAAAACTTTAGCAGAGTCTAAGTTAAATAGTATAAAGAAGTTAATATCAAAAGCGTTGAGTGATGCACAGATATCAGAGCAAGAGTTTAAGTTGATTTTAGATGAACTGGAAAGATACTATAATTTAAAACAAGATATCAAACAAAAGAAACCTGAAATTAGTGAAGTTCAAAAAAAGGAACTAGTGGAGCAGGGAAGAAAGGAAGCAATGGCAACCTTACAAAAAAGTCTAAAAAGTGTGTGATTTATTGTTTTAGTAGTGTGTTTGAGTATGATCCACCACCTTTGTATTCAAGGTCAGAAAAATTGTTAATTGAATGTAATTTTGATAACTTATAAAAAAAAATAAACTTGCAATCTTTACTACCCCTATTTTAAAAAAGTTTTAATAAATCAAGTAAATCACCATAAAATGGTGATTTACTTATATATGTATTTTGGGTGTTTCTGGATCAAAATCGAGCAAAGCGAGAGCTTTGAGCCAGAACACCCAAAATACATATATATTATCATATACGTCCAAATAGGCATACAACATTGTGTTTATCGTATACGACCAGACAGGCATACAACATGGTGTTTATCATATGCGAACAAATAGGCATACAACATAGTGTTTATCGTACACGACCAGACAGGCATACAACATGGTGTTTATCGTATACGACCAGACAGGCATACAACATGGTGTTTATCATATACGACCAAATAGGCATACAACATGGTGTTTATCGTATACGACCAGACAGGCATACAACATGGTGTTTATCATATACGACCAAATAGGCATACAGCATGGTGTTTATCGTATACGACCAGACAGGCATACAGCATGGTTTTTATCATATACGACGAGACAGGCATACACCATGTTGTTTATCATATGCAATATGGGTTTACAGTGTCCAGACAGGCATACACCATGTTGTTTATCATGTACGATATGGATTCAAATGACCAGAAAGGCATACACCATTTTGTTTATCATGTACGATATGGATTTAAATGACCAGACAGGCACACACCATGTTGTTTATCATGTACGATATGGATTCAAATGACCAGACAAGCATACACCATGTTGTTTATCATGTACGATATGAATTCAAATGTACGATACGGATTCAGATGACCACACAGGCATACAACATGTTGTTTTACACGTACGATATGGAATGGAATGATCAGACAAGCATACACCATGTTTTTATCATATACGATATGGATTCAAATGAGCAGACAGGCATATACCATTTCGTTTATCATATACGACATGGATTCAAATGACCAGACAGGCATATACCATTTTGTTTATCATATACGACATGGATTCAAATGACCAGACAGGTATACAACATGTTGTTTATCATATACGATATGGATTCAAATGAACAGACAGGCATATACCATTTTGTTTATTATATACGACATGGATTCAAATGACCAGACAGGCATATACCATTTTGTTTATCATATACGACATGGATTCAAATGACCAGACAGGTATACAACATGTTGTTTATCATATACGATATGGATTCAAATGACCAAACAGGCATACACCATGTTGTTGATAATGTACGATATGGATTCCAATGACCAGACAGACATACACCATGTTGTTTATCATATACAATATGAATTCAAATGACCAGACATTCATACACCATGTTGTTTATCATGGACGATGTGGATTCAAATGACCAGACAGGCACACACCATGTTGTTTATCATGTACGATATGGATTCAAATGACCAGACAGGCACACACCATATTGTTTATCATATGCAATATGGGTTCCATTGTCCAGACAGGCACACACCATGTTGTTTATCATGTACGATATGGATTCAAATGACCAGACAGGCATAAACCATGTTGTTTATCATGTACGATATGTATTCAAATGACCAGATAGGCACACACCATGTTGTTTATCATGTACGATATGGATTCAAATGACCAGACAGGCACACACCATGTTGTTTATCATGTACGATATGGATTCAAATGACCAGACAGGCACACACCATGTTGTTTATCATGTACGATATGGACTCAAATGACCAGACAGACATACACCATGTTGTTTATCATATATAATATGGGTTCAAATGACCGGACAGGCATACAACATGTTGTTTATCATATACAATATGAAATCAAATGACCAGACAGGCATACACCATGTTGTTGATAATGTACGATATGGATTCAAATGACCAGACAGACATACACCATGTTGTTTATCATATACAATATGAATTCAAATGACCAGACAGGCATACAACATGTTGTTTATCATGTACAATATGCATTAAAATGACCAGACAGGCACACACCATGTTGTTTATCATGTACAATATGGATTCAAATGACCAGACAGGCACACACCATGTTGTTTATCATATACAATATGGATTCAAATGACCAGACAGGCACACACCATGTTGTTTATCATGTACGATATAGATTCAAATGACCAGACATGCATACATCACGTTGTTTATCACGTACGATATGGATTCAAATTACCAGACAGGTACACACCATGTTGTTTATCATGTACAATATGGATTCAAATGACCAGACAGGCATACACCATTTTGTTTATCACGTACGATATGGATTCAAATGACCAGACAGGCACACACCATTTTGTTTATCATGTACAATATGGATTCAAATGACCAGACAGGCATGCATCATGTTGTTTATCATGTACAATATGGATTCGAATGACCAGACAGGCATACACCATGTTATGGATTCAAGTGACCAGACAGGCATACACCATGTTATGGATTCAAATGGCCAGACAGGCATACACCATGTTCTTTATCATATACGTCCAAATAGGCATACAACATTGTGTTTATCGTATACGACCAGACAGGCATACAACATGGTGTTTATCATATGCGACCAAATAGGCATACAACATGTTGTTTATCGTACACGACCAGACAGGCATACAACATTGTGTTTATCATATACGACCAGACAGGCATACAACATGGTGTTTATCATATACGACCAAATAGGCATATAACATGGTGTTTATCGTATACGACCAAATAGGCATACACCATGTTGTTTATCATATGCAATATGGGTTCCAGTGTCCAGACAGGCATACACCATGTTGTTTATCATGTACGATATGGATTCAAATGACCAGACAGACACACACCATGTTGTTTATCATGTACGATATGGATTCAAATGACCAGACAGGCACACACCATGTTGTTTATCATGTACGATATGGATTCAAATGACCGTACAGTCATACAAGACCTTGTTTATCATGTTGTTTATCGTGTACGATATGGATTCAAATGACCAGACAGGCATACACCATGTTATTTAGCATGTACGATATGGATTCAAATGACTGTACAGTCATACAAGACGTTGTTTATCATGTTGTTTATCATGTACGATATGGATTCAAATGACCAGACAGGCACACACCATGTTGTTTAGCATGTACGATATGGATTCAAATGACCAGACAGGCACACACCATGTTGTTTAGCATGTACGATATGGATTCAAATGTACGATACGGATTCAGATGACCATACAGGCATACAACATGATTTGCTGCAAATTGAACTCAAGTATGGATAATGCAGCAGTGTAATGTTCATATAGAAATATAATTTTCCACTTGAAAAATCACCAGAAAATGTGGGGTCGCAAGACATGTAAGGAAGTTCTTGTTTGTTTATTAAACAGGTCAAGGGTACAGTTGTTTTCATTGAAGGTTGCTCACAAAGTGTGAGCATAGAGTCGAAATTTCGAAAATGTTCATCAAAGATCCAGTAAAACCTATTAATACGCTTCTTATACATACAACCACAAAATTGAATAGAAATGGGCAGTTTTCCCCTACTTATAATACCCATTTCCATAAAAAAAATGAGGAATTACTTTTATTATTGGAACTGCATTCGAGTATTTACATGTAATTAGTGGTGGTAAACCTGTAAGAGAATTATGTCGATTTTGGTGCCAAAATTGATTTTTTTAGGCAAATTCTTCAAAATTGGTGGTACTATAATTGATTATAGTAGCGAATACGAGCTCAATAATGCTACAAATATCGCTAAAATCTAAATTGATACTAGCTGAACGCTACCAAGTCGAGGTTTACATGTAATTAGTGGTGGTAAACCTTTACACATCGGTACGACTTTTATCCCAAAACCTTGCGAAGATTCTATTCACTGCTTTTCTTTAAGACAGCTTGTTCGACTGAAACCGGACATGCGCAGTGAAGTAGTTTCTTTTTTCAGTAGACTGCTACACAGCCTCAAGGTCTTTATACGAGAGGTGTTCAACTTATATTTGAACACTTTTATTGTGTAACTGAATCAACTATCTTGAAATTCTCGCCGAATATGTTGATTGTAATGTCAAGTCTAATGATTCCTTCGATATGAAACGTTATGACATGCACTATTATGTGCTGCCTAATGTTGCTGCATCCGCATTTTTGAAAATGGGTAGAGAATGACATTTTGAAGCAAAAATCGTCAATTATAAAAATAACTGCAATACAAATTTTAACACAAATGCTTTTAAAATATAGTTAAAGGTTATAGTAATCCGATATGTCCATGCCTGAACGTAGAAAAGTGTAATATGCATTTTTTTTAATTTGTCGATTTTCAAGATTTTAGCGAAAATTACCATGATATTCAACTATGAAAATGACTAAATTTACGAAAGCGTCTAGTTCAAAACATTAACTGCAGGCATTTTTGTGACTTCCTCCGCTATAAAACACAAGTTTCATAAGTTTCTCAAAAGAAAAGACAGAAAAATATATAACTTAAAATTTAGGGGCAAAACACACACATTTGCAAATAATGATAAAAATAATATATTTTTTACCAAAAATATCTTTATAAGGTATATGATATACATATATGATATACATCAACAATAACTGTTTATAAAATTATCAGTTACATAGGAGCAAATTTTCCTATTATCTGTCAATGTTTTAATATTGCGATAAAAAGTCGAGCTTTTAATTCAGCATCTATATTTTTGTCTTAAAATAAAACATACGATCATATTTAAATTATAAACACAGGTTTAAACAATTATGATATGCATTTAGTGCAATTATTTGGTTTAAGGTAAAACTCCACGGCAACAGCAACATATAGGTTTAAAATTAGAAAATGGTGTACACCTTATTCAAAATGTAATTCAAAAAGAACTGCGTGAAATTGGATATTATTTTTAAATGCATACGTTCTAAATGACAGTTTCACATCATTAAATCACGTATTTTTTATGACATTCACTTCCGCTGAAAAAAAACATCTTAAACAAAAGTGTTCATTTATAAGTTGAACACTTATAACTTATATAAGGACCCTGAGACAGCCTTCAATTTATTTTTTATTCATTTTTCATATTTACAAGAAAATAGATTGTAATTTAAAATAATGTAGATTTTGTAAGAATAATTCAGTAAAAAATAAATATCATTACCTCATGGAATATGAATCTTTAGTGAATGAAAGAAAGCAGCTATTTAGACATTCTTTAAACTTTAGATTATTAAATTCTTCTCAAAAGTTTATATGGTTGTTAAGCAATGAAGACACTGCTGTTATCAATTATGTATCAAAAAATATATGTGTATGTTATAACAAATGTTTTAAACTGTTAAAGAATATTTAGTAGATACTGCACCATTATATGTATGTATCCTTTACAAACGTATACTTTGGCCATATATCTAATGTTATAATGAGGGTGCGCTAGTCAATATAAATGTAAGTGTTGTAAAATATCGAAGTCTTTATACATCCTCTGTTGGGTTTGCATTATCAACAATATTAAATTTATTTATCAATAGTTAAATTGTTACGTTTACATTTAATAATGATTCTATAAAAATAAGTATACAAGTCTGAATCTGAATCTGTACGATGTAGGGCCTGTTACGGCATAAACACATCGGTACAGAGGTACGATGTAGGGCCTGTAACGGCGTAAACACATCGGTACAGAGGTACGATGTAGGGCCTGTTACGGCATAAACACATCGGTACAGAGGTACGATGTAGGGCCTGTTACGGCATAAACACATCGGTACAGAGGTACGATGTAGGGCCTGTTACGGCATAAACACATCGGTACAGAGGTACGATGTAGGGCCTGTTACGGCATAAACACCTCGGTACAGAGGTACGATGTAGGGCCTGTTACGGCATAAACACCTCGGTACAGAGGTACGATGTAGGGCCTGTTACGGCATAAACACCTCGGTACAGAGGTACGATGTAGGGCCTGTTACGGCATAAACACATCGGTACAGAGGTACGATGTAGGGCCTGTTACGGCATACACACATCGGTACAGAGGTACGATGTAGGGCCTGTTACGGCATAAACACATCGGTACAGAGGTACGATGTAGGGCCTGTTACGGCATAAACACATCGGTACAGAGGTACGATGTAGGGCCTGTTACGGCATAAACACGTACGATGTAGGGCCTGTTACGGCATAAACACATCGGTACAGAGGTACGATGTAGGGCCTGTTACGGCATAAACACATCGGTACAGAGGCTGTTGCTGTTAGCAGCACTTTACAAGAGCTTATTTAAAACTCTCCAATGATGGCGCGCATACGAAACTGTCTTCAAGATGGTTCCAATCGATAATTGTCCTTGAAAAGAAAGAGGTTTTGTATTGGTCGTCCTTGCTCTGTATTGTTTTGAAACACTTAGAATTATTTAGCACCTGATTGTCTATAATGTTATTGGCTTGAACGTCACTGAATATAGGCGTTTAGGTCTTTCAGGAATTAGATAGTCTTGGCATTTGAAAGCTGGCACCAGTCCCTCGACCACCTTGTAGAAGCTGGCACCAGCCCCTCGACCACCTTGTAGAAGCTGGAACCAGCCCCTCGACAACCTTGTAGAAGCTGGCACCAGCCCCTCGACCACCTTGTAGCTGGCACCAGCCCTCGGCCACCTTGTAGCTGGCACCAGCCCCTCGACCACCTTGTAGAAGCTGGCACCAGCCCCTCGACCACCTTGTAGCTGGCACCAGCCCCTCGACCACCTTGTAGAAGCTGGCACCTGCAGCCCCTCGACCACCTTGTAGCTGGCACCAGCCCATCGACCACCTTGTAGAAGCTGGCACTAGCCCCTCGACCACCTTGTAAAAGCTGGCACCAGCACCTCGACCACCTTGTAGAAGCTGGCACCAGCCCCTCGACCACCTTGTAGCTGGCACCAGCCCCTCAACCACCTTGTCAAAGCTGGCACCAGCCCCTCGACCACCTTGTAGAAGAAGACGAGTCGGTTCATCTTCATCTGTCTTGGAGCGACGGTAGCTCCAGGTCGGACAGCATTCGTGTGACGCATCCCTCCTCGCGTGACTTGTAGTCTTCGGAGACAAACCTAGCAGCTTGGCGTTGGACCTTTTCCAATCTGTTTACGTCCTTCTTATAATAGGGATCCCAGACGGTGGCGCTATATTCCAGCGTCGATCGCACCAGTGCCAGTGCCAGTCGAGCAGGAAATGCAGCTTTCGAAGAACACAGTAAACCCCAAAACACGCAAAAGGACAAACATGAATGGCAATGTTAACAAAGAATAAAGGCATATGACGTCAAAAACACAAAAAGGGCTGACAGTAGGACTACCGCCTTGGAACGGTCAGTGACAATTAATGCCGTTGGGGGGTTAAACCAGGTTCTAGGGTGCACCAAACCTCACACTTACCCTACTTAATCCCAATAAAACGGGACAGTATAATTAAAGAAATCCCCGCCATGAACTATTCTCTAACCAACAAGGCAGCAGTAATAGGCAATATACGTAAAACACAAAGATGCTCGTATATATATAAATACAAAAAAATCACAATAGTCTAGAAAGCTACAAAGAAGGTTCAATGACTTGGCAGAAGCCAGACGTCACAATAGCAAACGTCGCCGTGTCCTCTTTGGCAAGGGTTAGGGTTAGGGTCAATGTAAGGGAAACAAATCATCATTTAAATAATATGTACAATTATTGAGTTATCTCCTTTAAATTAAAAGTGCAGCCAATGGAGGGTAGAATTATATTTTTATTTAATTTATAAATCTTTAGTTATTTGTGTTTCATTTCATCAAATTCAAGCCTTTGTTTCTTTATATGCGTTGTATTATATTGATTGTAATGTCAGAAATGTCTCATAATTGGAGATGAATGAATATTCTATTCTATTCTATTCTAGTTCGGATAGTCTCCGTCTTTACCATAGACAATAAAACTTTCAATTTGTCAGGAAGTGAAAGAGTTGCACCGTTGGAAAAGTGCGTTTTTCTGGTTCTTTTGGAGATTATGCCATCTAGATCTACAAACACGGTGGTGAAACAAAGATGATACCATCGTGATGGAAATTCGGAAAGATTCGGTTGATATAAAATACGAAATCGGCGATGACATAGGAAAGTGAGTACGACTATGATAATTTCATTGACTGTTTGACAGTGTCATTGCTTGCTGAGTTGCTCGCAGACAAAGTCACACATACATTTTTGGATTTTGAGCTGTGCATATATTTTCGAGACTGCTGATTGAGTAAAATTTAAGATATGCATACTTTTTGGACATTTCCATTTACCAACTCACAATTTGGGGGTTGCAAGATGAAGAAATGTTTAAGTCTAAAATTTATAGAAAGAAACCATGACGTTTATCTAACAGTGCAGAGATTTCAGAGAGTAGTGCCGGGCGTTTAACACTCATAATTATCATGAAGAGCTTAATGCATGCTGATTTCATCCATGTCCAAACATAAAAAAATGCATGAAGTAAAAAAATGGGGATAAGTGTGGACGGTGAGGGACTCAAACCAGGGACCCCTCGCTTACAGGGGAGTGCTCTGCTAACAGCTAACAAACCTGGGTACACAGTACCGCTACACTCCTCCCGCGTTTATCTTTTAAGAGCTTACCAGCTCTTCCTTGTTTTCTCAATGCCCGCAGTCCTTTTATTCTCAATGCCCGCAGCTCTTCCTTGTTTTCTCAATGCCCGCGGTGTCGCTTTCATGCATTCACCCAATTAGTGATTACCCCAAACAAGTAGAAATAGTGCTGTCGATACAGGACACAAACAAAGGACCCCGAATTTATAGGGCGAGGACGCTACCAACTGAGCTAACTGGGCCACCTTTTACCCAGTACCACTACATTTATTTCTCTTTCCAAATTATGGTCGTTTACTCAGTTGTCATTGGGTACCAGTGTATTTACCTTCTACATTTCCCGTAAGAAAAATCATCCTGATCTGTCACTCTCAAAAAATTTCTGAAAACTTACTGATAAATCATGTGTTTACATTTAGAATATTTAATACTTTTCTCCACATCAGGCGATCACCCAACGGGAGTATAAACTTTGGCCAAAATAACTAGTTTATCATTTTTGTCATTTTTTAATCTAAATCCATTTACAATTTTAAGCTAGTCCTTTTTTTTGAAAAAAATGAATGAGATGTCATCACATTATTGTCATGCGTCCTGTGGTTAAAGTTGTGTGCGTAAGCGTCTGTCTCGGAGATGGATTCGGCATGATTAAGACAACTTCATTCACCAGGTTTATATATGCTTGTATGGTTCCCGGACAAGAATATGTCCACTGCTTGTGAGCAGTATTTATCTCGATGTAACGGGAGTATGAGTCTGGAATGTTCATTCCTGTTGATGCCATATAACCTTTTTTGGGGTTTGTGCACCAAAAACCCAACTCAATTTTATTTTACCAAAATTATGGCCCCTTTTATACTGAGAACAATTTCGTTAAAAGTCTTGTATGCAGTGATTTTTTTACAATTTCACTTGTACGAGTCCTAGGACTCGCTGGGCCAAAAATCTATGAGTCCCAAAACTAAAGGAGTGAGTCCCAGGTTTTAGTAGTAATTTATTTCAAATTCAAGCACTATTTTATAACATGGTGTTGATAACTTTAATCAGGCATACATACGGTGAGAGCATAACAATCGCAGTCGTGAGAACACTGCATCATTCTTAGTCTATCAACATCCCCCTTTCTTTAAGAGAAGTAGTAATAATCCTTAATTAGAACTAACTAAACTCTTAACATCAATGACTAGAATTTGCAAAATATTACTATGAAAAGAAAGGTGATTAATTGCAATCTGAATGACTAGAACATACCAAATACTGATCTGAACAAACATGTACTGGCCTTTTGAATGAAACTCGAGAGTGTTTGTTGCTTTGAGTCATTGTTTAGTTTTCTCTTTGGCCCCATTTTGCAGACGATGCATCGCCAACTCGTGGAATGTTTATATCCGCACCGTTTCGTGTTTTAACTCACGGCCGATTCCATTGGCTAATCGTATGACCATTATCCAATAATAATCGACGTTTCAAAATTACGCGGAACGGCGCGAGGGTATACTTAACCTTCATCGAATAGTCAAATATGGCAGTAGACGCGGAGAAAAAAGCGACGGATTGAATTCTTACAGGGGAACGCGGAGAAAAAAGCGACGGATTGAATTCTTACAGGGGAAATATGAATTACGGAACTCTTTACTTGCAATTTATGTGCGTCCCGAGAACGCACATGTTCTGACAATTTGCGTCCACGGAAATATTTGTGCGTCCTGAACGCAGGACGCAGAGGTAAAAAAATCACTGTGTATGTATATCACATAATGGATTGAAACTATATATCACATAATGGATTGAAACTATATATCACATAATGGACGGAAACTATATATCACATAATGGATGGAAACTATATATCACATAATGGATTGAAACTATATATCACATAATGGATGGAAACTACAGTTGCTGCCACGCAGATTATGACTTTTTCGCAGCATCCCCGCGGCCGTTTTTCAATCGAAGTCACAAATCCCCGCGATTGTAATGCGAATTGTCACCCGAAATAAAGCGGAATTCCCCGCGACCGTAAAAATCGTTGCGATTTCAAAATCCAGTTTCGAAAGAAAACAATCACTGAGATTCTCTGTGATAGGTTCGCGGGGGAAATTAGAGCAGGGATCAATAAAAAATGTAATGAAACTGATAAATACAATGAATAAATTTCGAAAACAATACGTATTTCAAACTTTTAATGCATTTAATAACACGTGTTTTTCGTTTTTGTTGTCCAAAAGTCGCATTTCTCTTCACCGAACATAAATGGGCTACCCACAAACCTTTGCGATGTGTGTACCTATTAACAAGGCGGCACTAATAACGGGTTTATGACCTTGAATTCTTTACAATTTTTTCGGATTATTTCTGATTAAAGAACCCATCGATGTATTAGTAATCAACAGCAGAATAGTAAAATGTGTTACAAATAACGATTAATTAAAAATATAATTCTAATATCCAGTATAAGAATTACTAATTGAATTTTATGTTCAGTCACCGCGAAGTCTGTAGTAGGAACCGCCATATAACTATCGAATACATTATCCGGGCATTTGAATTTTCCGAAAAACAAAAATAAAATTGTATTCTGCTTTGATTTTTTAATAGTTATTGAATAATAATGCATTAAATTGACTGCAAAATTGTACATTGATACTGAAGGTAAATCGCGGTGATGGCCTGCGATTTCACACCGGGTAAAGCGGTGTGCGACTCAAAACGGGTCACGGTGATTGTGTCACGGTGATTGTGTCGCGGTGGTCAAAAAAAAAGTTATTGTCCCCGTGTTGAGTGGACTGTCTGCCGATCGCGGGTACAAAATCAGTGTGTCTGCGGTGAGATAAAATCCCCGCGTTGTGTGTGATTATTCATAATCTGAGTGGCAGCAACTGAATATATCACATAATGGATGGAAACTATATATCACATAATGGATGGAAACTTCTCCAATAACCAATCATCATTGAGTATTTTAATAAGCCATGGTAGATTATGTTATACTAAACTGAAAATGACACATTCCTTCCTGGAATTGAACCTTGAACAAATTCACCAATCCACCATTTGTTTATTGATTGAGTTGATCTAAATGATTTCTGAGGGATCCAAAATGAGGCACAGCAAATTAATATAGAGTTGATCAAACTGAGGGCATCCAAAACTGTGGAGCAGCAAATTAATGTAGAGTTGATCAAACTAGGGATCCAAACTGTAGTGCAGCAAATTAATAGAGAGTTGATTAAACTGACTTACTGAGGGGATCCAAACTGTGGTGCAGCAGATTAATGTAGAGTTGATCAAACTAGGGATTCAAACTGTGGTGCAGCAAATTAATGTAGAGTAGATCAAACTGATGGGATCCAAAGTGGTGCAGCAAATTAATATAGAGTTGATCAAACTGAGGGATCCAAACTGTGGTGCAGTAGAATAATGTAGAGTTTATCAAATTGAGGGAATCCAAACTGTGGGGCAGCAAATTAATGTAGAGTTGATCAAACTGAGAGGATCCAAACTGTGGTGCAGCAAATTAATGTAGAATTGGTCAAACATCCAAACTGTGGTGCAGCAAATTAATATAGTGTTGATCAAACTGAGGGGATCCAAACTGTGGTGCAGCAAATTAATATAGAGCTGATCAAACTGAGGGGATCCAAACTGTGGTGCAGCAAATTAATATAGAGTTTATCAAACTGAGAGGTTCCAAACTGGTGCAGCAAATTAATATAGACTTGATCAAACTGAGGGATCAAAACTGTGGTGCAGCAAATTAATATAGAGTTGATCAAACTGAGGGGATCCAAACTGAGGCACAGCAAATTACCATAGAGTTGATCAAACTGAGGGGATCCAAACTGTGGTGCAGCAAATTAATGTAGAGTTGATCAAACTGAGGGGATCCGAACTGTGGTGCAGCAAATTAATATAGAGTTTATCAAACTGAGGAGTTCCAAACTGGTGCAGCAAATTAATATAGACTTGATCAAACTGAGGGATCCAAACTGTGGCACAGCAAATTAATGTAGAGTTGATCAAACTGAGGGGATCCAAACTGTGGTGCAGCATATTAATATAGAGCTGATCAAACTGAGGGGATCCAAACTGTGATGCAGCAAATTAATATAGAGTTGATCAAACTGAGGGATCTAAACTGTGGCACAGCAACTTAATGTAGAGTTGATCAAACTGAGGGGATCCAAATTGTGGTGCAGCAAATTAATAAAGAGTTTATCAAACTGAGGGATCCAAACTGGTGCAGCAAATTAATATAGAGTTGCATGATCAAACTAAGGGATCCAAACTGTGGTGCAGCAAATTAATATAGAGTTGCATGATCAAACTGTGGTACAGCCAATTAATAAAGATTTAGAGTTGATCAAACTGAGGGATCCAAATTGTGGCACAGCAAATTAATATAGATTTGACCAAACTAAGGGATCGAAACTGTGGCACAGCAAATTAATATAAAGTTGATGAAACTGAGGGCATCCAAACTGTGGTGCAGCAAATTAACATAGAGTTGATCAAACTGAGGGATCCAAACTGTGATACAGCAAATTAATATATGTAACCATTTACAGTTAATGATGATTAATCAATTCCTAACCTCAATAGCTCAATGGTTAGAGCGCTGATACGGTAAACCAAAACACTGGGTTTGAGTCCCAGTTGAGGAATGATTTTTTCACCACCTGTTATATAAAGAGTTGATCAAACTGAGAGGCAGTCCTAAGCATCTTTTAGGTCCATGGATGGTATTAATAATAATTATAAAGTGCATTTTGCTGTTTTTTCCCCCTGTTTTTAGCTCGACAGATCAGAGATCAGCAGAGCTTATGCCGTGGTGCGGCGTCCGCCGTCCGTCCGTCTGTCCGTAAACTTTTATTTGTAGCAACAACTCCTCTGAAACTACTGGATGGATATTCATGAAACTTTACAGAAATGTTGCCCATAAAGTCTAGTTGATCCTAGCAAAAATTCATGTTGATGTGAAATCCAAGATGGCCGCCAAAGCTAAAAATAGAGTTTTAAAATACAAGTTTGTAGCGACTTCTTCTTGAAAACTATAAGTGATATTGATATGGGACTTTTTCTAAAATGATCAGCATGACATGATGTTGATCCTTGTCAAAAATCGTTTTGATTCAACGTTAAACATGGCTGCCAGCGGCCATCTTTGTTTACATATAGTTATATAGTAAAAACTTGTAGCGACTACTCCTCTGAAACTACTTGGTTGATTGTCATGAAACTTTACAGGAATGTTGCTCTTGATGTCTAATTGATCCTAGCAAAATTTCAGATCTGCTAGAAATTCAAGATGGCCGTCACAGCTAAAAATAGATTTATAAAAAATAAGTTTATTGCGACTACTTCTTGAAAACTATAAGTGATATTGATATGGGACTTTTTCTAAAATGTTCAGCATGACTTGATGTTGATCCTTGTGGAAAATTATTTTGAATCGACGTTAAACATTGCTGCCAGTGGCCATCTTTGGTTACATAGAGTTATATAGTAAAAACTTGTAGCGACTAATCCTCTGAAACTACTTGACGGATGTTCATGAAACTTCACTAGAATGTTGCTCTTGATGTCTAGTTGATCCTAGAAAATTTCAGGTCGGCCGGAAATTCAAGATGGCCACCACAGCTAAAAATAGATTTAAAATATATAAGTTTGTAGCGACTACTTCTTCAAAACTATAAGAGATATTGATATGGGACTTTTTCTAAAATGATCAGTATGACATGATGTTGGTCCTTGTCGAAAATCGATTTAATTTGATGTTAAACATGGCTGCCAGCGGCCATCTTTGTTTACATAGAGTTATATAATGAAAACTTGTAGCGACTACTCCTCTGAAACTACTTGACGGATTTTCATGAAACTTCACAGGAATGTTGCTCTTAATGTCTAATTGATCCTTGCAAAATTTCAGGTCGGCCGGAAATTCAAGATGGCCGCCACGGTTAAAAATAGATTTTCAAAAAAACAAGTAGGTAGCGACTACTTCCTGAAATCAAAATCAATCAGTAGAGCTTCAAGGTCATTGACCTCTTGTTTAGTACTTATAAGTTTATTTTGATACATTGGAACATGCATTCTTTGGGGTTTTTGGAGGCTATAAATAGAAAAATGCGAAACTATCAAAAAGTTCCAAAAAATTGCAAAATTGGCCTCAAGGGTTCATCAATTTGGAAAAACTTCTTAAAAAGCCGATGAACATATGTAATTTTTTTAGCTCTAATGATCAAAGCTTATGCCCTGGTGCAGTGTCCGTAAACTTTTTTGCGGCGACTATTCTTATAAAACTACTTATGGATTTTCATGAAACTTTACAGGAATGTTGCCCATGATGTCTAGTTGATCCTAGCAAAATGTCTAGTTGATCCTAGCAAAAATTCACATTGATATGAAATCCAAGATGGCCGCCAAAGCTAAAAATAGATTTTAAAAAAAAGAAGTTTGTACCGACTACTTCTTGAAAACTATACGTGATACCGATATAGGACTTTTTCTAAAATTATCAGCACGACATGATGTTGGTTCGTGTTGAAAATTATTTTGAACCGACATTAAACATCTTTGTTTACATAGAGTTCTATAATAAAAACTTGTAGCGACTACTCCTCTGAAACTACTTGGACGGATTTTCATAAACTTCACATGAATGTTGCTCTTGATGTCTAGTTGATCCTAGCAAAGTTTCAGGTCGGCCGGAAATTCAAGATGGCCGCCACGGTTAAAAATAGATTTAAAAATAATAATTTTGTAGCCATTACTTCTTGAAAACTGTAAGTTATATTTATATGGGACTTTTACTAAAATGATAAAACATGACATGATGTTGGTCATTGTTGAAAATCGTTTTGATTCAACGTTAAACATGGCTGCCAGCGGACATCTTTGTTTACATAGAGTTATATAATAAAAGCATATAGTGACTTCTCCTCTGAAACTACTTAAAGGATTTTCATGAAACTTCACAGGAATATTGTTCTTGATATCTAGTTGATCCTAGTAAAATTTCAGGTCGGCCAGAAATTCAAGATGCCGCAACAGCTAAAAAAAGATCAAGTTTGTAGCGACTACTTCTTGAAAACTATAATTGATATTGATATTGTGGCGAATTACACAAGAACAAGACACTTGAATGTTTAATTATTTTATGTTTGTAAATTCACAACATCGTATTTATTTTACAGACATAGATGTTTTTAATTGTAGTTAGAACATATACAATGTAGCTGTTATATCAAGTTATAAATATGCTCACAATTGTACAGTATTTGTTTTCATTATGCAAACAAAATAATAGGTGTGTTTCCTATTGCATGCTCTGAAAAAATAAGGTAGGTCGGTAGGAGTTTTTTAAAACCAAAATCAATTGAAATTGTTCTGTTTAGTTGTATTTATCGATTATTGGTAACTGCATGGCGAGACAATTGGCCAGTACTGATTCATCCTCTCCAATTGCGAAAATTAATGAAGAGTTCCAATGTCATTGATCGTACGTAGTCGGCCAATTCTGTCGTTCTTCGGTTGTAGCAAGATGCTGCGAATGGCAGCGGACAAGGGACATCGCCGAGGAGGCCCAAAGACAAATATTTTGCGGATCAGCGGAAGTAGCTTCTGGTTTCTCGTTCCATATGCTTGACTCTCATATACTTGGCCGAAATTGGAAACCAAAGGGATGTTTTTTTCAAACTCATAGTATGCGGACAAAAGTTGATACCGTTAAGGGAATTTAATATTACTTTAAGGATCATATATTCTAGAATGAATCTTGGTCTTTGATTTAGATAAGTATAAACCCAGAACAAGAAATCCTAATGGCTCCAGTTTCCAGCATTTCCATGAATCATTTTGACAATGTACATTATATATTTATTATAATTTTTATTTAACTAAATAAAATTTAAAATGCAGTTTGTAATTAGAAAATTAGTTGAAATACATATTTTACAACCGAAACACTTTTATGATAAGGCTTTTCACATGCAAACCTGCAGTGCTCAAAAAATAGGATAGCCCGACGCCCGGGGCTCCTCGAAATCCATTCCGGGCCTGTCTCATTTTGCAGACGAGGTGCCCGTCGGGCCTGTCTAAAAAAAAAAAAAAAAAAAAAAAAAAAAATATCCCACAAAAAATCAGTTTTACTGGATCTCAAGCTCAAGTTCCTCAAGACAAAATACTCCCATGTGTATTGTGAACTGTGAAAACACTTGCAATAAAGTAATTAAAATGTGTTATACACACATTGAAACAATAAGAAGTTTGAATATTTTGCCTGGCTTCGTGTCGGCAGTTTGTCACAACTTTGAGGTCGACAATTGTTGACATAAAACTCATTATTCTGCTATTAGGGTTGTGTTTTCTTTCCTTTGTGATAAGAAATACCGTTTTTGTCATTTAAAACACACTAATGCATGAAAAAAATTCGTTATTGATGGTATTTCGATTGAATGTTTGTGAAATGTTCGGACCGTAAAAGTGCGGTCTCATAGTAGTTTGGATGGTACATAATTTCGGATTTTTTTTTTTTTTTACATAATCAAATAAGAAAAACTGTCCTTTACAAATACATGTTGGTGGAAAGAAAAATATATATACTGTATATGGATAAATACAGATATAAAGTATATTTCTATTCATTATTTAAGGTGTAAGGAGTTCCTGGAATCCTACTTTTAAATGAATTCTAGTCTTGGCTCCTAATTCTTTACTTGGAGAAAGTGGTGACAAAAATAAATAATATAGCCAGAGGAGGCTATGATAGTCTCATAAAACCTGATTAAAAATTTGGCTCCAAGTTTAGCTCCAGTTTCACCAAGTCGGCTCTGATTATTATCGTTTGGCAAAAGTGCTAGTACTCTCCTTTGCATTGGTTATAAATTACTATGTAATATTCTATTCTAACATATTTTAAACGAAATGGTAAATAAGTCCGCTGACCAGGGAGCATAAAGTGGTAGCAAAAAGAAAAATATAGTCAGAGGAGGTTCTGAGCTTGATTAATACATACGTAACAAAATTAATGTGTGCTATAAAAGTGAATAAAGACACATTTCCAATAAGAAAAAAATATTGGACCTTTCCATTTTAAATCAGGGCCTGTCCATTTCAAATCAGGGCCTGTCCATTTCAAATCGGGGCCTGTCCATTTTCAGAAGCAACAAGCCCTGTGCCTTTCTCTTAAAATAGTTTTCTTTGAGCACTGACCTGGCAAACAATTATAATAATATATATATATTTTCAGTTAAACGTAACATTTTGTAATGAAAGTGATCGCAGAGTGTTTTAATAGAGATTTATCGAATAAATTACAACCATATTTTTTATGTCACATTATTAATGTTGTGCTTTCCAAGGGTTTGAATCATGAACAGTTTAGCATGCATCAATTCTATATGTGTGCGTATCTTCTAGATTATTTAAATCTACTAGTTACCTACTTCCCGCAATCAAGATGCAGAATTATGCTTTAAATATATGTTTGCATGAAACGAAATATGGATATTTTTTAATTACCTCGATAATACTTACCCGTATACGAAGTATAGCATGTGTATGTTAATCTGAGTTTTGATGCCATGAAAGTCTATATTCTTTTCTTCAAACTGATTCTAACTGATATAAATGTGTTTATTTGTGTATCATACTCATTTTCGCAAGAGTTGTTTCCTGGATAATCATGATTATTTCTATTTTGATGTTAATTAAAGTGCACTTTTACATTTAACCGATGATTGATTATAAACTTTCATAATCGATCATCATAATCGGATGCCTAACAAACCGTTGATGGGTTTAAAACAATCGATTAATCGGTACATCACTAGCGTTAACATTAAATATTTATAAAAAATCTTTTAAAAAAGCATTTGTGGGGATGTTTGTCATGGTAATGCTAATAAAATATGATGCTGAAATAATTTAAGTTGGCATATTTTAAAATTAGGAACATCGAAAGCTGCACTAATTCAAAGTACTAAAGTTCTTCACAAAATCCCAGCGTGTTCTTAGAAATTCTATCTAATACATCAATGTACGATGTCGACCAATATTTCTCATACTTATTGGAGACAATTACAAACTAGACATTGGTATGGGTGTATTAGAATTGTTGTTTCGTACACAATAGAGTTAAAAAAACGAAAACTAAAACCATAACCATTTTACTTTTTGTCTATTATCAATGTTAACACTGTTAATAGGCAATGCCTTAGTTCACTTTGTATGTTGCGATATTGTTAATAATCCGATTACCGACATTCATGCACCTTTGCAACATCTCGATTGATTCCAAACTTAGCTAAAATCAGGAACTTTTATTTAAATTTTCAGCCCAGAACACATGCATGTGAATCTCTCCTTTTTTTTTTACATAAAAGGAAGATCAGTGCATTATCCTCAATTATACAGTTTGATATTTTAAGGAGGTTAAAATGTCTAGTGCTGAGATTTGTATTAAATTGATATTTAAAGCTTCTTTGGTATCATTTAGATACAAAATTATCAAAAAAGGTAGGTCATCACACTTTTTTCCCCCACTAGACGTCTTTGAAGATGACATATACTAACTCCAAAATTTCACTAAAAAGAGGAAAAATAGAGTCATTGAGCATTTTCACAATGCCGTGGTGCGTCTGTCCGTCTGTCTGTCCGTAAACTTTTTTTTGTAGCGACTACTCCTCTGAAACGACTAGATGGATTTTCATGAAACTTTACAGAAATGTTGCGCATGAGGTCTTGTTGATCCTAGCAAAAATTCATGTTGATGTGAAATCCAAGATGGCCACCAAAGCTAAAAATAGATTTTTAAAAAGCACGTTTGTAGAGACTACTTCTTGAAAACTGTAAGTGATATTGATATGGGACTTTTTCTAAAATGATCAGCATGACATGATGTTGGTCCTTGTCGAAAATCAGGCCCTCCACTGGGCATCGCCAATGGCGCCAATGGCGAAAGAAAAAGGAAAATGGCTCTAAATTTCAAACTTTGGCGAAAGTGTTTGGCGACATCGAAATTTCCAAAAAGCCAAACTTGTTTAATTTCTCTGCTGTCAAATAGACCTCAACACTAATCACCGTGACGAGTGTACATTGCATGTAGTCTAAAACAACATAACCAACTGACACATACCTACGCGCGAACACTTAACATTAAATAAACAAACAAAGCTGATAACCTTAAGTGTTCCGGTAATTGACTTAATCCCTAAATAACAACCGATGACTGTCGTTTTCGCCTCGGTGGGTAATCAAGTCCCTCATGCAACACCTTGCAACCATAAATTATTACCACTGAATAATATCTAGCCAATCAGGTTCCAACCAATCAAACACGAATCAACACCTCATTAATTTACATATTTTACATGATTGACTAGATCCACGTGACATTTGTTTTGTTTTTGTTCATTCATAATTTCGAGGTGTATGAATCTGGATTTCACAAAAAAATGCAAACATTTTACACAAAACACTGGTTTATTAATCAGTTTCCAGGAGGTTTTATGTGTATTTCATTGCCAAAATATGTTTTTAATGTATATGGCAGTTCATCTTTTGAAAATAAATTAAAAAAGAAGTAAAGATAAGTGAATAGGTTTTCGCGGTTCCGGAAATACGAAAAATCGGCAGGTTCTGAACTTGTTACTGATATAAAGGCCTACCTATACATCTTAAACAATCAAATTAAAACTCCTGCTGTCATTAGGTTCAGCTAGTTGATTTAAGCAAACATGCGATGTAGAAACTTTCCAGATATTGGGGGTTTGAAAACATATATATATATATAAATAATATAAATAATATTTATTAATATTGTTTGGTTTTATTAGCTCTACTGGCCGAAGGCCAGAAGAGCTTATGGGATGCCGAGTTGTCCGTCGTCCGTCCGTCCGTCGTCCGTCGTCGGCGTTAACTTTTGGCTCGTTAAGACGATAGGGCCTTCATTTTTAATCCGATCTGTACCAAACTTTAACAGCTTGTTAATATCAATGAAAGCTCGGACGAGTTCGAAAACAAGCCAGATCGGACAAGTAACAGTGGAGTTATGGCCCTTGATTTAGTTAAAATTGCTATATTTTGCCTCGTTAAGACGATAGGGCCTTCATTTTTCATCCTATCTTTACCAAACTTTACCACATTGTTAATATCAATGAAAGCTCGGACAAGTTCGAAAACCAGCCATATCGGACTAGTAACAGCGGAGTTATGGCCCTTGATTTAGTTAAAAATGCTATATTTTGCATCGTTAAGACGATAGAGGCTTCATTGTTCATCCGATCTTTACCAATCTTTATCAGATTGTTAATGTTGTTGAAAGCTCGAACAATTTTGAAAAACAGCTATATCGGACCAGTAACATCGGTGTTATAGCCCTTGAATAAATTAATATATATACATTCATGTTGGAATCTTTTAATATAATTAAACTGATTCCATGACTGTACTCGTATGTTCATGGAACATATTTGCTTACACTTATAATTAATGTGCAGGTTATTCTAAAATACTTTTCATATTCAATATGTACAACAGACGTATTTAGTCATATTACAAAGTGTTAACAAATTGTTATGTTTAAAGATAAACTAGTAATCGAGTCTTTACACAGCCTAAACTTCATCTTACCAGTTTATCAAATACATTCTTGAAAAATAAACATCATAACATCACTCTCCCGTATGGAAGCGAAATATAAGGAAGAGTCAATGACATTACATTTTAATTTCACACATGGCTATTAATATGAACATATCTTCAAATTTCACACAATAATAGAGGGCAGTGAGAGGAAGTACAGAGTCAAGAACCGTAACTCTGTCATTTTTCAAATTAGAGTTATTGTCCTTTGTAATTTTATACTTAGATTTGTTATCCGGAGCATAAAATACTAATGGAACTGCAAATTGAAAACTGCTGGGTGATACAAGGCCATACGATAAGTTGAGGATACATTTCTGGGAGCATCCATCGGTTCTACTGATTTTTAGCTCTACTGATCAGAGATCAGCAGAGCTTATGCCGTGGTGCGGCGTCCGTCGTCCGTCTGTCTGTCCGTAAACTTTTTTTTGTAGCGACTTCTCCTCTGAAACTACTGAATGGATTTTCATCAAACTTTACAGAAATGTTGCCCATGAAGTCTAGTTGATCCTAGCAAAAATTCATGTTGATGTGAAATCCAAGATGGCCGCCAGATCTAAAAATAGGTTTTTAAAAAACAAGTTTGTAGCGACTTCTTCATGAAAACTATAAGTGATATTGATATGGGACTTTTTCTAAAATGATCAGCATGACATGATGTTGGTCCTTGTCGAAAATCGTTTTGATTCGACGTTAAACATGGCTGCCAGCGGCCATCTTTGTTTACATAGAGTTATATAATGAAAACTTGTAGCAACTACTCCTCTAAAACTACTTGACGGATTTTCATGAAACTTCACAGGAATGTTGCTCTTGATGTCTAATTGATCCTAGCAAAATTTCAGGTCGGCCGGAAATTCAAGATGGCCGCCACGGCTAAAAATAAATTTTCAAAATACAAGTTTGTAGCGACTTCTTCTTGAAAACTATAAGTGATATTGATATGGGACTTTTTCTAAAATGATCAGCATGACATGATGTTGGTCCTTGTCAAAAATCGTTTTGATTCAACGTTAAACATGGCTGCCAGAGGCCATCTTTGTTTACATACAGTTATATAGTAAAAACTTGTATGGACTACTTCTTTGAAACTACTTGACGGATTTTCATGAAACTTCACAGGAATGTTGCTCTTGGTGTCTAATTGATCCTAGCAAAATTTCAGGTCGCCCGGAAATTCAAGATGGCTGTCATGGCTAAAATTAGATTTTCAAAATACAAGTTTGTAGCGACTACATCTTGAAAACTATAAGTGATATTGATATGGGACTTTCTGTAAAATGATCAGCATGACATGATGTTTGTCCTTGTCAAAAGTTTACATAGAGTTATATAGTAAAAACTTGTAGCGACTAATCCTTTGAAACTACTTGGCAGATTTTCATGAAATTTTACAGGAATGTTGCTCTTAATGTTTAATTGATCCTAGGAAAATTTCAGATAGGCCAGAAATTCAAGATGGCCACCACAGCTAAAATTAGATTTTTTAAAAAAGAAGTTTGTAGCGACTACGTCTTGAAAACTATAAGTGATATTGATATGGGACTTTTTGTAAAATGATCAGCATGACATGATGGTTATCAGAGTCAAACATTATTTTGATTCGACGTTAAACTTGGCTGTCAGCGGCCATCTTTGTTTACATACAGTTATATAATGAAAACTTGTAGCGACTACTCCTTTGAAACTACTTGACGGATTTTCATGAAACTTCACAGGAATGTTGCTCTTGATGTCTTATTGATCCTAGCTAAATTTCAGGTCGGCAGGAAATTCAAGATGGCCGCCACGGCTAAAAATAAATTTTCAAAAAACAAGTCTGTAGCGACTACTTCCTGAAATCAAAATCAATCAGTAGAGCTTCAAGGTCATTGACCTCTTGTTTTGTTTATCTATTCCACATTTTTAATACAAAAAACTTTAAAGCAAAAGGATAAATTCTACTCAGATCGAGCTACACATAACCTATATTTTGTTGACAACAAAAACGATCACAAAATTTAATGACGCAAAAAATATGAAGATTTTTTTTTTTTAAATTTGATATGTTACCATCTTAAATCCTACATTATATCCATATCTATTAGAATGTAAAAAATTAAACAATTCTGTTGTCAAATAAAACTATGATTTAAAAAAACAAAATTCTTAGACTTGGAAATTGTCAAAACTTGCCATGCCAACATCCTTACATTTATTACTCCAACCTCAGCGCAGTGATATTGTAGCCAGTAATCCCTGCCACCACACAAATCACGAGATGATAGCTGAGGCCACGTAATTACAAAATGCTGATACACTAGGTAATGCTTGGTACAGGAAACTCTTGCCGTAACCAACAGGCAAATTGGCAATAACATCATCACCTTCGAGAAGATGTTGAAAACATTCAACCTGTTCTGGCTTGGGTGTAATCTCTTTATTAAATTTTTGCACAGCTTCTGTAATGTTCTCAACGGAATACATGTTTGTTTACAAGTAACCAAGTAACTGGTGTGCAAATATATATTCAAGTTTTTGTTTAAATAAATTGTGTTTCTCACACTATTTTCTTATATTATGAATTGAATTGAATTGGATTTTATAGTCGCACCAACAGCTATGGTCATATGGCAACTTTCCAGCTTCCATTGGTGGAGGAAGACCCCAGGTGCCCCTCCGGGCAATTTTCGTGCACGGGCGGGCACCTGGGTAGAACCACCGACGTTCCGCAACTTATATTATGAACAAAGCAAGTTGAAATATTGACCTAAAAAATATTTTACCAAAAAATTAAACTTAGCTGGAGTTTTGTGTGGTGGCAAAGGTTACTGTAACAGAAAGGGGAAATAACCACTACCTGGAGTTTCTTAAGGCTGTGCCTTTTTCATATTATTGCTTCACAATTAAAATCCTACACATATTTGCATAACAAGATAGTCTTGAATCTTAATTATACTCGAAGTTCACATACATAAATACTATTATGACATAACGTCCCTTGTTAGCAGTGTCGAACACCCATTTAATATAAAATTATTCTATTGTATGACACACGTGTAATACAACCTTGAACGATTTTGATTGGTTGAGTTAAACCTGTAACACTACGCAAGTTTATTAACTGAAACTATTTTATTTATTACAAATTCACCTAGAGCTGAGTCATAAACTTATTATTTGTGACAGCTGATAAAAATAATGCAACTTATACAAAACATTGTTGTTGGTTTGTTAAAAAGTTGGCGTAAACTGCTATTTTGTAAAGAGGTAAAACACAAACTCTTTTATACGCAACGTTATGTGTGAGATGCGACGTTACAACGTCACATATTTTATGACGTTTTGGCGCTAATTTTAAGTGTGTCTGACGTCTATGTCCATCTGAATTAATTTTTAGCTCTACTGGCCAAGGGCCAGCAGAGCTTATGGGATGCTGTGTTGTCCGTCGTCCGTCGTCTGTCTGTCTGTCGTCCGTTAACTTTTCTTCAAACGACTTCTTCTCAGAAACCGCTTGGCTAATTTTGACCAAACTTCACGTGGATGATCCTTAGTTGAATGCTTTTTAGATTTGTTAAAATTAGGTCAATGCTACATCCAAGATGGCTGCCATTACCATATATGGTCGAAACCTTAAAAAATCTTCTTCTCCAGAACCGCTGGACAGATTTCAACAGTTTTTCTTTTAAAATGATCGCCAACGCCTAGACTATCAAGTTTGTTCAAATAAAGTCCCCGGGGTCAAAAATGGCCGTGCCCCGGTGGTCCAAAATTTGTATATTGAGGTTTTGCATGTTTTTCATATAGACATATGGGAAAAAACTTTAAAAAATCTTCTTCTCTGAAACCACAAGGCACAGAGCTCTCATGTATAACATGTAGCATCAGCTTATGGTCCTCTACTAAGTTTGTTCAAATGGTGATCCTGGGGTCAAATTTGTCCCCGCCCCGGGGGTCACAGTTTTACATAGACTTATATAGGATTTTTTTTTTAAAAATCTTCTTCTCGGAAACTACAAGAGCCAGAGGTTTGATATTTTGCATTTACTATAAGCTTATGGTCCTTTACCAAGTTTGTTCAAATGGTGACCCTCGGGTCACTTTTGGCCCCGCCCCAAGGGTCACATGTTTTACATAGACATGTATAGGGAAAAACTTAAAAAATCTTCTTCTCTGAAACTGCAAGAGCCAGAGGTTTAATATTTTGCATTTGCTATAAGCTTGTGGTCCTCTATCAAGTTTGTTCAAATGGTGACGCAGGGGTCACATTTGGCCCCACCCCGGGGGTCACAGTTTTACATAGGCTTGTATAGGGAAAAACTGAAAAAAATCTTCTTCTCTGGAACCACATGGCACAGAGCTCTCATGTAATACATGTAGCATCAGCTTATGGTCCTCTACTAAGTTTGTTCAAATGGTGACCCGGGGGTCAAATTTGTCCCCGCCCCGAGGGTCACAGTTTTACATAGACTTATATAGGATTTTTTTTTTAAAAATCTTCTTCTCGCCAACTACAAGAGTCAGAGGTTTGATATGTTACATTTATTATAAGCTTATGGTCCTTTACCAAGTTTGTTCAAATAGTGACAATAGTGACCCTGGGGTCACATTTGGTCCCACCCCAAGGGTCACATGTTTTACATAGACATGTATAGGGAAAAACTTAAAAAATCTTCTTCTCTGAAACTGCAAGAGCCAGAGGTTTAATATTTTGGTGTTGCTATAAGCTTATGGTCCTTTACCTATTTTGTTCAAATGGGGACCCTGGGGTCACATCTGGCCCTGCCCCGGGGATTCACAGTTTTACATAATTGCTTGTAGAGGGAAAAACTGAAGAAAAAAAATCTTCTCTGGAACTGCAAGAGCCAGAGGTTTAATATTTTGCATTTGCTAAAAGCTTATGGTCCTTTACCAAGTTTGTTCAAATGGTGACCCTGGGGTCACATTTGGCCCCGCCCCAAGGGTCACATGTTTTTACATAGACATGTATAGGGAAAAACTTAAAAAATCTTCTTCTCTGAAACTGCAAGAGCCAGAGGTTTAATATTTTGCTGTTGCTATAAGCTTATGGTCCTTTACCAATTTTGTTCAAATGGGGACCCTGGGGTCACATCTGGCCCCGCCCCGGGGGGTCACAGTTTTACATAAATGCTTGTATAGGGAAAAACTGAAAAAAATCTTTTTCTCTGGAACTGCAAGAGCCAGAGGTTTAATATTTTGCATTTGCTGTAAGTTTATGGTCCTTTACCAAGTTTGTTCAAATTGTAACCCTCGGGTCACATGTTTTACATAGACATGTAAAGGGATTTTTTTTTTTAATTATTTTCTTTTGAATTTTTTTTTTTAAATATCTTTTTTTGATTTTTTTTTTTGAATTTTTTTTTTTTGATTTTTTTTTTTTTTGAAATAACTTCTTCTTTTTTTTGAAATGTTTTGCAATTTTTTTTTTTTTTTTGATTTTTTTTTTTTTTTTTGATTTTTTTTTTTTTTTTGCAATTTTTTTTTTTTTTAGCTCTATGTTCGACCAGTCGGACCAGTAACAGAGGTGTTCTTGATTTAGCTAAACATGCTATATGTTGCCTCGTTAATACGGTTGGGCCTTCATTTTTCATCTGATCTTTACCAAACTTTACCAGATTCTTTAGTTATGGCCTTTGATTTAGTTAAAAAGCTGTTTTTTGCCCGAAACTTTCAAAAAAACGTAAATGGCAGTCACTCACTTCATTGATGTTATAAGAGCCATGTTAGCCAGTAGAGCGTCCACAGGCCCTCTTGGGCCTCTTGTTACTAATTTGATTGCAATGTTATGTGATAAAAAGGATCTTAAAATCGTTTCCATTTCATATAAGATTTATGAAACGAGTTATGAATTATTTTAATTTTAACGAGCCTTTTGGCGAGTTAAAATTAAAAATAATTCATAACGTTTAAGATCCTCTATGTATACAGCATTAATGTTATTTAAAATGCACATTTATCTTAGTAAGTTACACATCATTTTTCAACATGAATTACCTCCCTTTATATGTCCTAAACAAAACTCTTTTGATTCGATGTCAAACATGGCCGCTGGAACATGGCCGCCAGCGGCCATCTTCATTTACACAGAGTTATATAGGAAGAACTTCTTTGAAAGTCCATAAAACTTCACATGTTCCAATGGTTGATCTGGCCAGCAAAATCTATCAGTAGAGCTTCAAGGTCATTGACCTCTTGTTATTAGCTCTACTGATCAGAGATCAGCAGAGCTTATGCCGTGGTGCGGCGTCCGTCGTCCGTCCGTCCGTCTGTCCGTCTGGCCGTCTGTCCGTCTGTCCGTAAACTTTTATTTGTAGCGACTTCACAGCTGAAACTACTGGATGGATATTCATGAAACTTTACAGAAATGTTGCCCATAAAGTCTAGTTGATCCTAGCAAAAATTCATGTTGATGTGAAATCCAAGATGGCCGCCAAAGCTAAAAATAGAGTTTTAAAATACAAGTTTGTAGCGACTTCTTCTTGAAAACTATTAGTGATATTGATATGGGACTTTTTCTAAAATGATCAGCATGACATGATGTTGATCCTAGTCAAAAATCGTTTTGATTCAACGTTAAACATGGCTGCCAGCGGCCATCTTTGTTTACATAGAGTTATATAGTAAAAACTTGTAGCGACTTCTTCTCTGAAACTACTTGGCGGATTGTCATGAAACTTTACATGAATGTTGCTCTTGATGTCTAATTGATCCTAGAAAAATTTCAGGTCGGCCGGAAATTTAAGATGGCCGTCACAGCTAAAAATAGATTTTTAAAAAATAAGTTTGTAGCGACTACATCTTGAAAACTATAAGTGATATTGATATGGGACTTTTTCTAAAATGATCAGCATTACATGATGTTGATCCTAGTTAAAAATCGTTTTGATTCAACGTTAAACATGGCTGCAGCGGCCATCTTTGTTTACATAGAGTTATATAGTAAAAACTTGTAGCGACTACTCCTCTGAAACTACTTGGCGGATTGTCATGAAACTTTACAGGAATGTTGCTCTTGATGTCTAATTGATCCTATCAAAATTTCAGGTCGGCCGGAAATTCAAGATGGCCGTCACAGCTAAAAATAGATTTTTAAAAAATAAGTTTGTAGCGACTACTTCTTGAAAACTATAAGTGATATTGATATGGGACTTTTTCTAAAATGATCAACATGACATGATGTAGATCCTTGTGGAAAATTATTTTGATTCGACGTTAAACATGGCTGCCAGTGGCCATCTTTGGTTACATAGAGTTATATAGTAAAAACTTGTAGCGACTACTCCTCTGAAACTACTTGACGGATGTTCATGAAACTTCACAGGAATGTTGCTCTTGATGTCTAGTTGATCCTAGAAAAATTTCAGGTCGGCTGAAAATTCAAGATGGCCGCCACAGCTAAAAATAGATTTAAAATAAATAAGTTTGTAGCGACTACTTCTTCAAAACAATAAGAGATATTGATATGGGACTTTTTCTAAAATGATCAGTATGACATGATGTTGGTCCTTGTCGAAAATCGTTTTGATTTGACCTTAAACATGGCTGCTTTGTTTACATAGAGTTATATAATGAAAACTTGTAGCGACTACTTCTTTGAAACTACCTGACGGATTTTCATGAAACTTCACAGGAATGTTGCTCTTAATGTCTTATTGATCTTAGCAAAATTTCAGGTTGGCCGGAAATTCAAGATGGCCGCCACGGTTAAAAATAGATTTTCAAAAAACAAGTCTGTAGCGACTACTTCCTGAAATCAAAATCAATCAGTAGAGCTTCAAGGTCATTGACCTCTTGTATATATATATATATAACCCTACTGCATGTCACACCATGACGATATCATTTTTCTATATCTCACTTTGCCGGAACATATTTTTTTACCATTTTTGTATTTAATGATTTTTAGCTCTACTGATCAGAGATCAGCAGAGCTTATGCCGTGGTGCGGCGTCCGTCGTCCGTCCGTCCGTCCGTCCGTCTGTCCGTCTGTCCGTTAACTTTTATTTGTAGCGACTACTCCTCTGAAACTACTGGATGGATATTCATAAAACTTTACAGAAATGTTGCCCATGAAGTCTAGTTGATCCTAGCAAAAATTCATGTTGATGTGAAATCCAAGATGGCCGCCAAAGCTAAAAATAGATTTTTTAAATTCAAGTTTGTAGCGACTTCTTCTTGAAAACTATAAGTGATATTGATATGGGACTTTTTCTAAAATGATCAGCATGACATGATGTTGATCCTTGTCGAAAATCGTTTTGATTTGACGTTAAACATGGCTGCCAGCGGCCATCTTTGTTTACATAGAGTTATATAATGAAAACTTGTAGCGACTACTCCTCTGAAACTACTTGACGGATTTTCATGAAACTTCACAGGAATGTTGCTCTTGATGTCTAAATGATCCTAGCAAAATTTCAGGTCGGCCGGAAATTCAAGATGGCCGATACGGCTAAAAATAAATTTTCAAAATACAAGTTTGTAGCGACTACTTCTTGAAAACTATAAGTGATATTGATATGGGACTTTTTCTAAAATGATCAGCATGACATGATGTTGGTCCTTATCAAAAATCGTTTTGATTCGACGTTAAACGTGGCTGCCAGCGGCCATCTTTGTTTACATAGAGTTATATAGTAAAAACTTGTAGCGACTACTCCTCTGAAACTACTTGACGGATTGTCATGAAACTTTACAGGAATGTTGCTCTTGATGTCTAATTGATCCTAGAAAAATTTCAGGTCGGCCGGAAATTCAAGATGGCCGTCACAGCTAAAAATAGATTTTTAAAAAATAAGTTTGTAGCGACTACTTCTTGAAAACTATAAGTGATATTGATATGGGACTTTTTCTAAAATGATCAGCATGACATGATGTAGATCCTTGTGAAAAATTATTTTGATTCGACGTTAAACATGGTTGCCAGTGGCCATCTTTGGTTACATAGAGTTATATAGTAAAAACTTGTAGCGACTACTCCTCTGAAACTAATTGGCGGATTGTCATGAATTCTCACAGGAATGTTGCTCTTGATGTCTAATTGATTCTAGAAAAATTTCAGGTCGGCCGGAAATTCAAGATGGCCGTCACAGCTAAAAATAGATTTGTAAAAAATAAGTTTGTACAGACTACTTCTTGAAAACTATAAGTGATATTGATATGGGACTTTTTCTAAAATGATCAACATGACATGATGTAGATCCTTGTGGAAAATTATTTTGATTCGATGTTAAACATGACTGCCAGTGGCCATCTTTGGTTACATAGAGTTATATAGTAAAAACTTGTAGCGACTACTTCTCTGAAACTACTTGACGGATGTTCATGAAACTTCACAGGAATGTTGCTCTTGATGTCTAGTTGATCATAGAAAAATTTCAGGTCGGCCGGAAATTCAAGATGGCCACCACAGCTAAAAATAGATTTAAAATAAATAAGTTTGTAGCGACTACTTCTTCAAAACAATAAGAGATATTGATATGGGACTTTTTCTAAAATGATCAGTATGACATGATGTTGGTCCTTGTGGAAAATTATTTTGATTCGACGTTAAACATGGCTGCCAGTGGCCATCTTTGGTTACATAGAGTTATATAATGAAAACATGTAGCGACTACTTCTCTGAAACTACTCGACGGACTTTCATGAAACTTCACAGGAATGTTGCTCTTAATGTCTTATTGATCTTAGCAAAATTTCAGGTCGGCCGGAAATTCAAGATGGCCGCCACGGTTAAAAATAGATTTTCAAAAAACAAGTCTGTAGCGACTACTTCCTGAAATCAAAATCAATCAGTAGAGCTTCAAGGTCATTGACCTCTTGTATTATTTATTTTAAGATCAGACTGGTGCCTTTTCTACTGTGGTATCGTGTATTTATGTCACGGGCCCTGAAGCAAATGACTAAAAACATGTTGCAATGGTTCTATAGAAAAACTGGCAATAATGACGTGTGGAAATCTAGTGAACAATTTAAATGAAGATTTACTGTACTTTTAATACTGCTGTTCAGTGCTGCTTATGAGTTCAATTTAAGTTAAGTCCATGTGTTCTAGTTTTTATAGGTTAAGCTTCCTATTATTTAATACATGTAAACTACTAACCTTGTTATGATACTATACTATACTATTGTTGAAATAATATATTGTGATATGTATACAGTGAGCCGTATCACAATATATCACAATACAATATTTCCAACGATAATCATACCCATCCCTAGAGAAAATACTACACTTCTATGGGTGATATTCCATTCCCCATTCCTTCTATGGACATTCAGCCAAAATATATGGATCCTTTTGTAACACCAAGTGATGTTGGTGGTTGGTCTGAACAGTCATCTGCAAAGATATGTAGCTTGGATAGGAGGTTGTCAGGGAGGGCGCTTCTGTAAGACAGATAGGTGTGGGCTACTGTCGTCTCCAACCTTGGAAAACCTGATGACGTCATCCTTGATTCCCTTGTCTGGTGAGGATAGCTCCTGGTGCAGTGTTACTAGCTGGGATTCACAGCTTTTTCACATATCCTCACGCCATTGCTGATGTCGTGTACTCAAGCATCATGCAGACAAGGCAGGTGGACCAGACTGGCAGGTCTAGTTTCTTACTGGCATTGTTTCGTTTACTTAACATACAAAACAAGTTTATTACTCACAAAATAACCACCAAAAAATGTAAATAAACTTGTATACTTTTTAACATGACCCGTCTCCGTCGCCGAGGGGTTAACAATGTTGCTATGTAAACCTTCTTGCCTCTCACCGTTGCAGGTTCGAAATCCACTGGGAGCTTGACTTGTAAGTCGATTCTTACAGATGGCGGGAGGTATACAGTACTGGTTATACCCAGGAGAAGTGTGTGGTCTGCCTCCACCCCAAACAAATCAACCATCATATATAACCGTAAATGTGTTGAAAATGACGTAAATCACCATACAAAAAAAAATGAACATGACCCAGACAAAAAAAACATAAGTCTGAACATTGACATGTACAGGGAATTTTTAAATTTCTTAATTAGGGCCATAATTCAGACTTTCCCCAAATTTCGCAATACGTTCTATGTTTTCCCAACTCTGGCAAAATATGTCCAATCTATTTTTTATGTCCACACCTAATCCGAGCCTTCTCTGACCCTAAAAGCCTCTTTTTTTTGTGTGTGGCTTTTTAGGGTTAGCCAGTTGAAATATCAAAATCGGCTGGTAAGGTCAGAGAAGGCTCGGATAAGTCCACACCCTATCACAGTCTCTTACATATACAGCAGTATCCACACTCTGTTTTTGGGATTACTCCTGAAGTTCCCAGCAGATTTTGGTGATACTTGATAGTAGAAGTAGCAGTATGAAGTCTAGTTCCAGTCTTCGTGTCACTAAGCATGTTGAAATAACAAAATAAAAGTAATATCTAAACAGATAGTCCTAAATTTGAAGCAAATGGCCACAAAAATTGAAGACACAGATCTAATGATAAATTAGTCTAGAGGTCCATACGGATAGTACTGGATATGGATGGTACTGGATATGGATGGTACTGGATATGGATGGTACAGGATATAGATGGTACTGGATATGGATAGTACTGGATATGGATGGTACTGGATATGGATGGTACAGGATATGGATGGTACTGGATATGGATAGTACTGGATATGGATAGTACTGGATATGGATGGTACTGGATATGGATGATACTGGATATGGATGGTACAGGATATGGATGGTACTGGATCTGGATAGTACTGGATATGGATGGTACTGGATATGGATAGTACTGGATATGGATAGTACTAGATACGGATGGTATTGGATATGGATGGTACTGGATATGGATGGTACTGGATACGGATGGTACTGGATATGGATTGTACAGAATTTTGTACTAATTTATAGGTCAATCTTCCATTTAATATAGTAAAAAATAATAGCCCAAACAACTTTGATAAATACACGGTTTATAGTTTTGTGTAAATGATGTGATAGAAGAAGGAACAAATGAACAACAAGGAAAAAGCCTACACAAACAGATGATCACAACATGGCTAAATACAAACAGATGTCTTAAGTGGCCATTCTTACACGGAATTTGATTGTTGTCAACAACTTTATTTGTTCGTTTCGTAAACATCTTATTGCGTTTTGGATTTGTATTAGAGCTTATTGCGTTTTGGGATTCCTGATAATACAAGTTTTCTCACTTCTGGATAAAAATAAATCCTATATTCACTCCAAACCAACAAATATCCTCTATGTAATTGCATACTGATAGTTGAGAACAAGGGCATGCACCCTTTATAACCCAAGGGAATTCGGTATGGTGGTTTAAGATTTCTTAATAACTTTATTAATCACTAAGAACATTGTTGTAAGTTGTTTTGTGAAACAGTTATTCACATTTTAAAAAGCAATTAGTCACTTTAATATGAAGAATTTGCAGCAACTCTGCAGTTCTGCAGGTGAGAAGGCTCTAGGTCCATTCTCCATATTTTATCTCGTTGTACATGGAGGATATGAGCCTGGCATGTTCATTACTGTTAGGCGCCATATAACCTTTCATGTTTTGGTGCACCTTAAAACCCAATTCAATTTAATATGAAGCTCCATTTGTATTTCTTGTATGTGGCTATAGATTATTGGGCAAATCTGACTACAGACACACACTATTGAGTTTGAGGATTGATTGATAGACAGGGATGAAGGCTAGTGAAAGTAAATATTTACATTTTGGACAGGCCTGTTTGTCTTTCTGTAAAGTATGTGATAGCAGTTCCATGAGTAACAGCTATACAATATATCCCATTTTGATTGCTGGGGCATATCTCATTCCGAATGCTATGCATATCTCATTTCAAATTCTGGGCATATCCCGTTTTATGCTGGGTATCTCCTTCTGAATGCTGGGCATATCTCATTCTGAATGCTTGGCTTATCTCATTCTGAATGCTGGGTATATCTCATTCTGAATGCTTGGCTTATCTCATTCTGAATGCTGGGCATATCTCATTCTGATGCTTGGCATATCTCATTCTGAATGCTGGGCATATCTCATTCTGGATGCTGGGCTTATCTCATTCTGAATGCTGGGCTTATCTCATTCTGGATGCTGGGCTTATCTCATTCTGAATGCTGGGCATGTCTCATTCTGAATGCTGGGCATGTCTTATTCTGAATGCTGGGCACAGAGCTGCAGATAATCTGCGTATCTGCGTAATTTACGCAAATAAATGAGCTAAAAAAACACAAAATATTATGTTCTATGCGTATGAAAAAACTTAAAAAATAAAAGAAAAAACACAAAAGATTTATTTCAATACGTAAAAACATAAATATACAGTGTTTAAGATTTTGCCGATCAAAGAATTTATGGTTTGTTCTATTGTCACTGTTCCGTACACGTCAATCGTGTTGTAGAATATGTTCATGTACCATATGATGCAAGACTCGATTAGAACATATTCAGAACAAATCTACGCCTGACTGAACAAACATATCATAGACTGGTTTCGGGTTTTATGTTTACGTCTTAAAAAGTGTTGAAAAAATGCAGGGCATTCCCCAGCCATTTATGGCGTAGCGGCACCGCGATCCCTTAATTAACTTTTGAAACCGATATGCCGCGATTCCTTAATCTGACCACGACCTTTTAAAACCGTGCCGCAATCCCTTAAAAGTGGATCAAAACATTCATTTCCCAGTGTTAATTAATGACATATCTGACCAAATATCGCCTTGAGGTATAAACTCCTGACAAACATACGTCCTTAGCTCCTGATATGAGTGATTTCATAAGGTTTAGAAGGGCAGAATTACCTCCGCGAGTAGGGTCTAATTCAAGAATTCAACCATGCGTATATGACCCGTAAAATTGTAACGGCATCAAATGTGAAAATAATTTTATTGTAGCGTTGAATTAACGTGCCTCCATCCATTTTATCGCGATTTTAAATAGATAATGATGAGATTAAAATCTCACAAACGTAAAGTTATTCGATAATCACATAAAATTATAAGAATCTCGGGGTTGCAGATTATAATTTAGGTTACTTCCGGTTTTGAATTTGCTTCCATGTTTCAAACTAAAACGATTAATGATGAATAAAGACAGAAATTTATAACATTTAAATAAACTTGTAACTGTTTCCTACCAGTTTTTTTCGAAAACGCTGAAGACTTCATGCAGTAAACATGACTTCGATGTTAAGATATTATAAGACAGTGTCAGCGTAAAAAGTTAAATTCGGATAGTCCTTATTTCGGATGCTTAACAAAAAAACACACGACACTTTGCATTTTCAAGTGTGTGTTTTTTTTAATGTTATGCACATAAAAATAACATAATGACTCCTGCTTAACTTCACTACATATATAATGAAGTGTTTACATTTAAGACAACAAAAAATCTAGAAGAGCAAATGAAACAATGTATAAAGTTGAGTGTATCATCTTTTTCAAAAAAAAAAAATAATAATAAAAAAAGAAAACAGTAAAAAAAAATGGACATACATGTACTATCTATGGCAGACTGGTAGATATATTTAAAACATGTTTTATATATGTCAGGTGTATGCCAAAACCTGTATTTTACTTCAAAATATATGGAAAAAAACCCGCACCCTCCTCCACTCGCACCCTCCACTCGCACGCTAAATGCCACTATCCCTTAAAATAATCCTGGGGAAGGCCCTGAAATGTATAATTGATAAGTATTGTAATCCAGTCTGTGTATTGAAAACGTTTCTTCTGAGTCAATTGTTTGGCAAATATCGTTTGATTTAATTGACCTATGTGTTGCAAACTAAAAAAAAAAGAAACACAAACAAAAACAAAAAACACATATGTGCATAGACACATACTTGGTTGAAACAATTTACAATAATTCTGAATAATTGAAGGAAAAAAGCGAATGTTAACAAATGAAGGGTAAAAACATTGATATATTTATTTTATTGCTGTAAAAAAACAACAAATATAAAACAATGAAGGGTAAAATACCCAAATAGTAAAATCCTTATCTAGAGCTCTGTGGGCATATCTCATTCTGAATGCTGGGTATATACCATTTTGAATGCTTAAGGGCATATCTCATTCTGAATGAATGCTGGGCATATCTCATTCTGAATGCTGGGCATATCTCATTCTGAATGCTGGGCATAAATCATTCTGAATGCTGGGTATATCCCCTGCGAAACTCTGTTCTGATACTCAAGGACAGTTCTAGAACATTAAGAACAGTTCCTGAACTGTTCTTGATCCATTGTTCTAGAACATATGTTCTTAATATGTTCTTGAACACTTTCAAGAACTATTGAAGAACATTTCAAGAACTTTAATTTTTCTTAAGATATTCTTGAAAGGTTCTTGAACAAGTTTAGAACAGTTCAAGAACCTTTAAATAGAGAAAATGTTCTAAAAATGTTCTTGAACAATTTCAAGAGCAAATCAAGAACAGTTTAGGAACTTCAGGAGTTCCTGAACTGTTCTTAATTTGTTCTTGAACAATTTGAAGAACAAATGAGGAACCGTTCATGAATTTCAAGAGTTCTTAAACCGTTCTTAATTAGTTCTTAACTCTAAGTGTTCTTAAACGTTAAGCGTTAAGCACTGATTAAGAACAGTTTAAACCCTTGAAGTTCCTAAACTGTTCTTCATTTGTTCTTGAAATTGTTTAAGAACAGTTGTAGAATATCTTCTCTATTTAAAGTTCTTTCAATGTTCTTTAAAATGTGAACTAAATTCCTTTAAATAGGAAATGTAATTAAGATGTGCTTAAAATATCTACAAATGTGTTATCTTAATAGGAATGTCGCTACAAATCGATTACATCTGTGCAAATGTAAATATACATTAAATTAGTAAGCAAGTCACAATATTAACCACCTAATAAACTATTGTGATCTTCCATTATTAGTCGCACTACTTACTGATACAGCGTTTGAAAAAGGCATTATTTTTTTAATGCTGACAAGCACAGGTATTATAATGAAATATGAAATTTCTTTGTTTTAACACACCTTAAGTATACATAGATGGCTTTTGCTGGGACATGAAAACAATTATCCATAAACTTGGTATAAAAAGACATTTATTTTGTAGCACTTAAGTTTTGTGTTGATTAAATTAAAGTTCAGAAGTTTCAAATCTTTTGAGTATTTCCACAAAACAACATAATTTTATTACACTATTTCGAGAACAGGTTTTTTCATAACAAACTGAATGTTTATGAATGTTCATCAACACAGTATAGATTATAAGAAAAATTACAGTTCTTGAAATGCTCTTCAATAGTTCTTGAAAATGTTCAAGAACATATTAAGAACCTGTTCTAGAACAATGAATCAAGAACAGTTCAGGAACTGTTCTTAATGTTCTAGAAATGTTCATGAACTGTTCTTGAGTATAAGAACAGAGTTTCACAGGTGTTCATCTTCATTAATTAAACAAATATATACTACTATTAACAAACAAATATATGATTATTATTGCATGAATAATAATAACATTATCTGGAGTTTAAAAGCCCATGTCTTCATTTATATTTGCAAAGAAAGTAGGTAAAGAATATATGACACCTGAGTGTGATTCTGACAAAATTGCAAATAAAATGCAAACGCCATTCTTTTGAGTTTTTGGCGGTAAAATGGCAGTCCAACTGAGGATTGTGCTTGCATCATTTAATGATTAAATGTAAGTGTTTTGTGATAATACTTAAATTACTTATTGTGTCAAAACATCTTCTATATTTAATAGTTGTATTTGAAAGATGAAATTTCTAAATGTAGTCTTTAGAAACAGTATTTTAAAATGAAACCCCTATTGTCATGTGTTTTCACGGATTGACTTTCTTTTTTTGTTGCTGACAGAAAAATGGTATTCAGCACAGCAGATATTATTTCATTTCAGTATCATATGTAACATTTCAACAAGTATGACCAGGCATTCTGAAGGTTCAATTAACGAATTGTTCTTTACCTGGTATGTAGGTTAAATTAGTGGCCAAGGGAGTTCTGGAACTGTGCAGGAACTGTTCTGGATAGATTGTTCAAGAACGGTTCTTGAACTGTGCTTCATCTGTTCTTGAGCAGTTCTAGAACGGTGCATGAACGTTAAATGAGACAAAATTTCTAGAACTTATGTTCAAGAACAGTTCCAGTACAGATCATTCTGGAACAGTTCTAGAACAGTTCCAGTACAGATAGTTCTAGAACTGTGCTTCATCTGTTCTTGAGCAGTTCTAGAACTATGCATGAACGTTAAATGAGACAAAAATTCTAGAGGTTATGTTCAAGAACAGTTCCAGTACAGATAGTTCTAGAACTGTTCTAGAACAGTTCCAAAACAGTTTGTTCTGTAACAGTTCTAGAACAGTTCCAGTACAGATAGTTCAAGAACTGTTCTTGAACATAAGTTCTAGAACTTTTCTTGAACATTAGTTCTAGAACTGTTCTTGAACATAAGTTCTAGAAAATTTGTCTCATTTAACGTCCACGTACTGCTCTAGAACTGTACCAGAACAGATTAGGTACAGTTCTTGAACAATCTATCCAGAACAGTTCAAGAATTGTTCATGCACAGTTCTAGAAAATTTCGCAGGGTATCTCATTTCAAATGCTGGGCATATCTCATTCTGAATGTTGGGCATATCTCATTTCAAATACTGGGCATATCTCATTCTAATGTTGGGTATATCTCATTCTGAATGCTGGGCATATATCATTCTGAATGCTTAGCATATCTCATTCTGAATGCTGGGTATATCTCATTCTGAATGCTGGGCATATCTCATTCTGAATGCTGGGTATATCTCATTCTGAATGCTGGGCATATCTCATTTTGAATGCTGGGCATATCTCATTCTAATGCTTGATATATCTCATTCTGAATGCTGGGCATATCTCATTCTGAATGTTGGGCATATCTCATTTCAAATGCTGGGTATATCTCATTCTGAATGCTGGGAATATCTCATTCTGAATGCTGAGCATATCTCATTCTAATGCTTGGTATATCTCATTCTGAATGCTGGGCATATCTCATTCTAATGTTGGGTATATCTCATTCTGAAAGCTGGCCATATCTCATTCTGAATGCTGGCCATATCTCATTCTGAATGTCGGTCATATCTCATTTCAAATACTGGGCATATCTCGTTCTAATGTTGGGTATATCTCATTCTGAATGCTGGGCATATCTCATTCTGAAGGCTGGGCATATCTCATTCTGAATACTGGGCATATCTCATTCTGAATACTGGGCATATCTCATTTGGAAATGCTAGGGCGGAGTGAAATTAAGTTTTGATAGTTTGGGTGTGTTGAGAAAGCAGTCACGGATACTTCATTCTTTGATTTTTTCTGGACATGTTTTGAGACAAAAAAACAGAAATTGCTAAGGCCAATTCCCAATGTAAAACGTCATTAATTTAAACAGTAAGAAATTTCTGTAAATGCTTTTGTTTCTTTGTTTTCTAAATTCCTGAAAATTGTGAAAAAGTCACATCCTATGAATTTCAGTTATAAGAAATGAAGGCTGTCTTATCATGAATATGTAGCACACGTTTCTGTACTTGAAGAAATTGTTTACAGTGCAATAAATTGCACTCTAAAAATAGTAAATTTGATGTTTAAATAGATTGAAATATGTGTTAATGTAGGAAATCAAGATGTACTTGAGTTATCTAAGCAATCTCAGTGTTATATATATGTCCCTATGTAATATTGAGATGAGTGTTATGGCTGTCTCTAATATGTAATATCACTGCCACAGTTCTCCGTTTCTTTGGCAGAAAGTACATTCCGCTATCACTGTTACACAACCAACTCATGAATTTCATTTTGTGATATTGAATGATTTATTCACCGGTAGTAGAACCCTGCATTGCATGAGTCATGTGTAGCACTCTGGGGAGGCACAGAGGCAGAGGTGTGTAGGTAGTAGAACCCTGCATTGCATGAGTCATGTGTAGCACTCTGGGGAGGCACAGAGGCAGAGGTGTGTAGGTAGTTAACTTTCATGCTGAGGGAATTTGGAGAAGATGTCAGATAACTTTTATGTAGGGAAATATTTAAATTAGTTTTAAATTCACACAAGTTCTGTCAATTCATTTAAAATCATTGAGTGCCTTTAATCAGTGATTCGCAAGATAAAAAAAAAAAAAAAATCTCGTTTGATTTTCCACTTTTAGATCAAATAGAACGGTTCTTGTATTTATGGGGCATAGCATGGCATACTCCGTTACTCCTAGGAGTAACTTTGAAAAATAAAACAAGAAAAAGCCCTGAAAAAAAAAAGAAAGACGGGGGGGATGGTTAGTAAGGCTGGAAAATTACCAATTTTTTGCAAGCATAAAATGTCTATATTCCTTACAGATATCTGCTATACTGTACGAGCACCATGTCTATATTCCTTACAAATATCTGCTATACCGTACGAGCAGCATTTTGGTCCAAAGACAAAAAAAAATAAAATATATATATATATTTCCCCAACCGTCCCTATTTTTTATTTCAACCCTAAGTATTTTTGGCATCATGATTTAAAAATAATTAACAAACAAATTCAGAGTATTACAGACCACTGTCAAAGGGCCATAACTCCAGCATGATAGGTGTGATCTAGCTGGTTATCAAAATTGGGCCAAGATATTATGACCATAAACATTGACTCCAAGTTTCATCACGATCGGATTATAAATGTTTGTTTTTGAGCGGAAACTGCAAACATCTTCAGTTTACAAAAATCCAAGGGCCTTAACTCCAGCATGATCTATGTAAATCATAAAGTTATTGGTCGGAAATGAAATGGCGACGGAATGACGGAACGACAGAACGACGGATATGCAAATTCAGGAGCTATTTAGTTTCTATATATATATATATTTGGTGAGTTTCGTCGGTGTGTTCAAGACACTTTCCCTTAGCCTTGTCCGTCGGATGGGGACGTAAACCAGGCGGTCCCGTGTATCGGTCTATCCTCCGAGCACGTTAAAGAACCATAGGAATCTATTCGATAATAAGAGTAGGGCATGGTTCCCGGATTCCCATGTATCCTTCCCCTCTCTCTGGGGTGGCTCTAAATAATCTATACTGTGTTGATGAGCCGTTAAACAACATTCAATTCAATTAAATTCATATATTTGGTATGAACTCCAGTTTTAAATTTCAAAACTGCTGTTTCATATGTGAAAATAAAATTACCTACCTACCCTATTTTTTATTTGAACGGCTTTTGCATGAAGTATCCTGGCATAAACCATCTCAGGTTTGTTCAGAAAGTTCAGCGCTGCACCTAATTTGGTCGCTGTTACTAAAACTAGTAATATATACATGTATCTTTAAGATTCTTCTTTTTCTGAAACTGCAAGGTGTAACATTTTAATATTTTGCATTTAGGCCTTTACCTAGCTTGTTAGCTCTACTGGCCAAAGGCCAGGCGAGCTTATGGGATCCCTTTTCGTCTGTCGTCCGTCTGTCTGTCCGTTCGTCCGTCTGTTAGCAATTTTATAAAATCGACATCTCCTCTGAAACCGCTTTAAGGATTTTGATGAAACTTCATCACAATGTTACTTGGGACGGCCCCTCTCAGATGGCCGCCAGTCATCCAATATGCCCACCATGGCTAAAACTAGGTCAAATTTAAGGATTTTCAAACAACATCTCCTCCGAAACCTCTTATTCCATTCTTGTGAAATATCATAAACATGTTCCTTGGGTTAGCCTCTATCAAGTTTGTGTTTTCCGTTATCGTCGAATAATCAAAATGGCCGCCACAGCGACCCAACGTTTACATAGAGTTATATAGGAAAACATTAAAAATGACATCTCTGAAACCGCTTGAAGGATTTTGATGAAACTTAAATCACAATGATCTTTGGGATAGTCCCTCTCAGACTTGTGTTTTTTTGCGGCTGCCAGTCATCCAAGATCCATGGCTAAAACTAGGTCAAATCTAAGGAAATTTCAAACAACATCTCAGAAACCACTTGTTCCATCCTTGTGAAATATCATTAACATGTTCGTTGCGTTAGCCTCTATCAAGTTTGTGTTTTTTTCGTTATATATCGTCGAGTAATCAAAATGGCCGCCACAGCGACACAAAGTTTACATATATAGCAAAACGTTAAAAATGACATCTTCTCTGAAACCGCTTGAAGGATTTTGATGAAACTTAATCACAATGATCTTTGGGTTAGTCCCCCTCAGATTTGTGTTTTTGGGGCCTCCAGTCATCCATGATGGCCACCATGGCTAAACTTAGGTCAAATTTAGGGACAAATTTCAAACGACATATTACCACTTATTCCATTCTAGTTAAATATCATATACATGTTCCTGTTGTTGGCCTCTATCAAGTGTTAGTTTTTCGTTGTCATCAAATGTTCAAAATGGCTGCCACGATAACCCAAAGTTTACATAGAGTAATATATAGGAAACATGTTTCTTGGGTTGGCCTCTATCATGTTTATGTTGTTAAATCACATTATAACAGTAGAACATCTACAGGCCCACTTGGGCCTCTTGTTTTTATTTTAGGGTCAAATGTGGCCCCAAGGCATAAAGCTCTCATATAAATATTGCATATACAACTACATGTACCTTATAGTTTTCTACCAAGTTTGTTCAAATGGTGACTATGTGCGTCAAATTTGGACTAAAAAACTTTCTTTTTCTGTTACCACCAAATTAGATAATGGCTGATACTTGCTTTTTATGCCCCCAAAGGGTGGCATATAGTAGTCACACTGTCCGTCCGTCAGTCAGTCCCTTCGTTCGTTCGTCCGTACAATCTTGTCCGGTTAATAACTCTGAAAATAATGGACGGATTTTCAAATAACTTGGCACAATTCCTCACCACAACAAGATGATGTGTCGCGCACAAAATCCAGGTCCGTGGCTCCAAGGTCAAGGTCACACTTAGAGGTCAAAGGTCAAAACAAAGTGCTTTCGTGTCCAGTTAATAATTCTGACATTCATGGACAGATTTTCAAATAACTTGGCACAAGTGCTCACCACAACAAGACGACTTGTCGCGCACAAAATTCAGGTCAGTGACTCAAAGGTCAAGGTCACACTTAGAGGTCAAAGGTCAAATTGTGTCCGGTCAATAAGTGGCATTTATCGACGGATTTTCAAATAACTTGGCACAAGTACTCACCACAACAAGACGACGTGTCGCGCACAAATTCCAGGTCCGTGACTCTAAGGTCAAGGTAACACTTAGAGGTCAAAGGTCAAATCGTGTCAATCGCAGTTAATTACTCTGGTATTCCTTGACGGATTTCAAATAACTTGGCACAAGTGCTCACCACAACAAGACTATGTGTTGTGCACAAAATCCAGGTCCGTCACTTAGAGGTCAAACCGTGTCCGATGAATAACTGGCATTCATGGACAGATTTTCAAATAACTTGGCACAAGTGCTCGTCACAACAAGACGATGTGTAGCGCATAAAATCCAGGTCTGTGGCCCCAAGGTCAACGTCGCACTTAGAGGTCAAAGGTCAAATTGTGTCCGGTCAATAACTTTTGCATTCCTGGACGGATTTTCAAATAACTTAGCACTAGTGCTCACCACAACCAGAGGCATGTCGTGCACAAAATCCAAGGTCAAGGTCACACTTAGAGGTCAAAGGTCAAATTGTGTCCGGTCAATAAGTGGCATTTATCGACGGATTTTCAAATAACTTGGCACAAGTACTCACCACAACAAGACGACGTGTCGCGCACAAATTCCAGGTCCGTGACTCTAAGGTCAAGGTAACACTTAGAGGTCAAAGGTCAAATCGTGTCAATCGCAGTCAATTACTCTGGTATTCCTTGACGGATTTCAAATAACTTGGCACAAGTGCTCACCACAACAAGACTATGTGTTGTGCACAAAATCCAGGTCCGTCACTTAGAGGTCAAACCGTGTCCGATGAATAACTGGCATTCATGGACAGATTTTCAAATAACTTGGCACAAGTGCTCGTCACAACAAGACGATGTGTAGCGCACAAAATCCAGGTCTGTGGCCCCAAGGTCAACGTCGCACTTAGAGGTCAAAGGTCAAATTGTGTCCGGTCAATAACTTTTGCATTCCTGGACGGATTTTCAAATAACTTAGCACTAGTGCTCACCACAACCAGAGGACATGTCGCGCACAAAATCCAAGGTCGAGGTCACACAAAAAAGTCAAAGGTCACTTTGGGAGCATTTATTACTTACAGTGACATTTCTTGTAACATTATTCAATATCCTGACCAGATTCAAGCCTCAGCTGTGCCTTTAGCTTTGTCCATTGAGTGGGGACGTAAAGCGGGTGTTCCTGTGTATTGGAGTCTATGAAATGAGCATGTTAAAGAACCAAAGGAATCTATTTGTTAGTAAGACTAGAGCAGGTTCCGGGATCCCTATACATACTTCCCCTCTGTGGGGTGTAATGTGTTTATGAGCCGTTACACGTGCATTCTATTAATATTCTGTTCATATGCTATAATCAGGTAATCAGGTGAACATCTTGACTTCTTGTTTTAAACATGTCATAGGAACGAACCATTGGCCTTATTTTAAATATGACAACTTCGAAAGAAAATATAAAAAAATATGACGGCTTCATAAGGTAAAAAAATATGATGGCTTCAGAAAGTACAAACTTATCTCTTAGGTATCCTGCAAATTTTACATTTACAGTAAATCCTGATATCACAGGTATCCTGCAAATTTTACATGTACATGTACAGTAAATCCTGTCAACGGAATTTGCAATAAATGTGTACATAACGCAAAATAGCACAACCAGGGGGTCACGGGATTAGGCGAAGTCACTTAAAACTTCGCTATGGTTTGGCCGACTTCGCTTTTTAGGATGATGTGGTGTCCGTCGTCCGTCGTCTGTCCGTTGTTAACTTTTACCTCATTAAGACGATAGGGCCTTCGTTTTTTATCCAATCTTTACAAAACTTTAACAGGTTGTTAATATCAATGAAAGCTCGGACAAGTTTGAAAACCAGCCAGATCGGACCAGTATCGGCGGAGTTATGGCCCTTGATTTTGTTAAATTGCTAAATTTTGCCTAGTTTAGACGATAGGGACTTCATTTTTCATCTGATCTTTACCAAACTTTACCAGATTGTTAATGTCAATAAAAGCTCAGACAAATTTGAAAACCAGCCAGATCGGACCAGTAACAGTGGAGTTATGGCCCTTGATTTAGTTAAAAATGTTATATTTTGCCTCGGTAAGATGATAGGGCCTTTATTTTTCATCCGATCTTTACCAATCTTTACCAGGTTGTTAATGTCAATAAAAGCTCAGACAAGTTCGAAAACCAGCCAAATCGGACCAGTAACAGCGGAGTTATGGCCCTTGATTTAGTTAAAAATGCTATATTTTGCATCGGTAAGATGATAGGGCCTTTATTTTTCATCCGATCTTTACCAATCTTTACCAGATTGTTAATGTCAGATTTTACCAGATTGTTAATGTGTTAATGAAAGCTCGGACAAGTTCGAAAACCAGCCAAATCGGACCAGTAACAGCGGAGTTATGGCCCTTGATTTAGTTAAAAATGCTATATTTTGCATCGTTAAGACGATAGGGCCTTCATTTTTCATCTGATCTTTACCAAACGTTAACAGATTGTTAATGTCAATGAAAGCTCGGACAAGTTCGAAAACCAGCCAGATCGGACCGGTAACAGCGGAGTTATGGCCCTTGATTTAGTTTTTTTTTTTATATTTTGCCTCGTTAAGATGATAGGGCCTTCATTTTTCATCCGATCTTTACCAAATTTTACCAGATTGTTAATGTCAATAAAAGCTCGGACAAGTTCGAAAACAACCCAAATCGGACCAGTAACAACAGAGTTATGGCCCTTGATTTCGTTAAATATGCTGTATGCAATAGGGCCTTCATTTTTCTTCTGATCTTTACCAGATTTGACCACATTTTTTTAACTTTTTTGCTGTTTTATTATTTTTATATTTTTATATTTCATTTTTTTAATTTTGAATCTTTTTTTTCTCTATATTTTTTTTGAGATTTTTTTAATTTTTTTTAAAAATTATTATTTTTTTGAGATTTTTTCGTTTAATTGTTTTGTTTTTTTTTATTTGATTTGTTTTTTTTATTATTGATTTTTTTTTTGAGATTTTTTTTTATTGATTTTTTTCTCTTTTTTTTGGATTTTTTACTTTTTTTGGATTTTGGATTTTTGGAATTTTTTTGGAATTTTTCGATTTTTAATTTTTTCGATTTTTTTTATTGATTTTTAATTTTTTAATTTTGATTTTTTTTATTATCTCTACTGGCCTACTTGGAAAACCAGCCAGATCGGACCAGTAATGGCGGAGTTATGGCTCTTGGTTTAGTTAAAAATGCTTTGTTTTAAGACGATAGTCACTCGCTTCATTGATGTTATAAGAGCCATATTAGCCAGTAGAGTGTCCACAGGCCCTCTTGGGCTTCTTGTTTATCCATGTGGAGCAAAATTTGAGTCGCCGTCATTTTCGGCAATTTCAAATGTGATTAACCTCATATACTAACAAAACCCTCTAAAATATACAATCAACGTGTTTCACAAATACCTTATTTAATCCCATTACCATTAAATAACAACCCGACTCTTATTTAATCACGGCAATAGCCTAATTATCGATCATTGTCGGCTTGCCTGAGGCGAGATGTGAATATAACCGCCATGTTTGCTTGTTAGCGATCATGTGATTAGATCATGTGGGGGATCATGTGCACATTCTATTTAAGTAAACCAATCGAAGCCATCGTATTTTTCCGTTTGGTGAATAATAAAAAATCGTAATACAAACTACTGTGCAAGGGCGGGGGTTATGATTAGACGAGATACTTTGAAACTGATTTCTCCTGCGATAAATAAATTTAAAAGGCGGTGTATAATTATATGATTGACATCAGCACAGTTGTAAAGAATCTTTGCGGCAGTCGTCAATAAGCCATAATAACTGCGAACTTCTATTGTGTGTTTTATTGACGGCTAATTATGAAATAAAGACATGTGTTTGGTATAAAGCGAGTTCGTTTGTGATTGTTTTATAGATGAGAGAAATCAATGGAAATGTATTGAATTCTACGATTAGTCATAGTCATCAATAACTTATCAATGTCTAAGGACTAGGTAATGATTTTATGTTTTGTTACTCAATTAATGCGGATATGAATGAAAAATAAGTTTGGGGTAATTATCGAATAATTAGTATTTTTCAACAAAAATGAAACAAAGACCAGAATAATATTGCATTCGATCAACATGCAGCTAGGAGAAACCAAAAAATAAAAATAAAAATAAAGTTTTACGATTTCAGTTGGTATGTTCAAGACGAAAAGGGTTTTTGGCACTGTTCACTTTAAAGTTTGTAAGGCCGTGGGAAAATAATAATAATAATAATAACAATGATAATAATAACAATGATAATAATAATAATAATAATAATACATGCTTTATTAGTATTATGCATTATTTAGTTATTATATAGTAATAAAAATAATTAATAAAATAACATGCAATTGGTTAACAATTGGTTAACTCGATATTTAATCATCTGTCTTATGCCGACCGACCTCAAGTCTCCCTGTTTTGAAAAACTTCTCCCTGTTTTGATTGGAGGGAGAACTCACTTCTCCTGTTTTTGGAGTCTGGCTTGACCCCTGAGCATAACATTTCGTTCATCAATTTGATAATCTTTGAATAAGTTTGCGCCAATTATTATAAGACATCCCATTGTATCCATACCCCTGTGGTTAACCATAACACCTTATACTCAAAGAGACTGTTGATGGAAATCCCATTTATTTCAACATCTGTTGGCAAAAAAGTAAAAATGTAAACCAAATGTTTGTGATAAGACAGGAGCAGTTATCTGCCAGCTGGAGTCAGGTGCCACTTTCCTCTACTTTCAGACACTGTAAAACAGTTAGATCAAGGGCGCCTGTTCTCACCAAGAATTACGGAATTTCACAGTCATTGACTCAAATGATGTGAAACCTGCATTTTGCTTTGTGCTATGGATTTGTTGGCTCATGACTGCCTCCTGTAAATATACTCAGTTGCAAAGGAAAGTGGACACTGAGTTTTGTTTAGATTTAATTGTATAAAGTTTTTTAGAATTAAATTGACAAATTCCAAAAGGAATATGCCATGTTTGGTACCAAAGTTTTTATCATTCCATTGCCAATATGATGTTGTCATTTGTGTTTCAATAGGTTGAATCATTAAGGGAATGTCGCTTGATAAAGTGGATAGGGTGTAAAGTAAAATGTTCAAAGCGTCCAGTTTCTTTTGCAACTGAGTATAGTTACAGTCAACGACTTACATAATTATGAAACGTAGAAAGAGAGCCTTTATATTACTGTAGTATAACAAGTCTTTATTATGCTCCCCAAAGGTATATAGACACCGTTTGATTTGTCTCTCTGTCTACCTTTTCTTGTCCTGTACGTCTCTGAAATCATTTAAGGTTATCACATGAAACTTGATACAGGTGAAGAACACAACCAGATGAACAAACCTTCAGACCTTATTGGATGGCAAGTTGTCCATCATCCGTTAACTTTTGACTCGTTAACACGATAGGGCTTTCATTTTTCATCCCAGGGCTCTTTTTCATGATTTTGGGAACATGACCCGTACCCCTGGAATTGGGAATTTTAGTGGCGTTTTACTCAAAATTGGGGAAAAAACGTTAGCTAAATTTCACTAATAATTATTATGTGCTTTTTCAGGTATAATTGCATGGAATTAACATGATGCCTTAGTTCAATAAAAGAAGGTTTTGCAAGGAAAGGTACACATACTGGAAATATTGAACTTTAATTCATAATGCTTGAATATGATAAGTAAATCATGCAAAAACTAATCAACATTGCCTTTCTACAACCATGAAGATATCTACTAACTTATGAGAGTTATGCTTCAATTTAGGATTGGCAAATGCACAAATTTAACCCTGATGTCACATATAACAAATCATCTACAAAGCCAGATCTCTAGTTTTCATCACTTTAAATTTTTCAGCTATATTGGTTCAGCAGTTCATCAGTTAAGGGAGAGCCTGGGACTGATTGTGACAACAGTGCAGCTTGTTTGAATAAGAAGTCGATCATTCGTGATTTCCCTTCCGTTTTTTTTTTAAGTTTCTTTTTGTAATACTTGGAATTATGGGACATTTTTCTCTTTTATTTGTTTATCATTGAAATCTGGATCGATCAGACACTTTGTAAATATTGTATTTCCTATTCAAAACGAAAAAAAAAACGTCTACATAATCAGATAGTTGAAGCCTACGATAAATTCCGAAAATATCTGAACACACAAACAACTTTGGTAGATTCATATCCACATTTTTGTACCGAGAAAAGATTGATTTTTTGTTTGATATTAATTTATTTTTTGAGGTTTGGATTGGGAATTTTCGTCCAGAAATTGGGAAAAAAATATGCTTTTGGCAATTGGGGATATGACTGAATAACGGCTATAAAATTGGCCAAAAAAAGGCCCTGCATCCGATCTTGACCTGGTTGTTGATATCAATGAAAGCTCGGACGAGTTCGAAAATCAACCAGATAGGACCAGTAACACTGGAGTTATGGCCCTTGATTTAGTTAAAATAGAAAATAGTTTGCCTCGTTAAGACGATAGGGCCTTCATTTGGATGGATTTCAATGAAACTAGAGGGCATGAGTGGTAGCTAGCATATTTCACTACTGCTCATGAACAGTCTCCATCAAACCGAGACTGCAATATTTCGTATGTGTCGTGCTCGGCCGTTTCCAAAGGTCCATTGTCATACTCTTTTTTTTGTCCATACCCTTTGAGATTACATGTTCATGTGTGGTGTATTTCTTAGGTAAGGATGTGTAGATGCACAATAAGTTTTCGTATTTTGGTTAAATCTGCTGAGGCCCAGTAGGGGGTAATCGGGTAAAAAAAAAAGATTATTTTTTTATATCTTGTCCAAATGTGAATGCATTCATAAAACAGGTTTTGTCTTCTAGCGTAAAGGGGTCCCAGTCTACATGGGTAAAACTTGGGGAACTTGCAGTAATTTATATATATTCGACTGCCATTTTGCTCAATGCAGGGCAAAGGGTTTTGTCATAAAATCAAATCAAATCAAATCTTTTATTGGTCTAAAATCCAACAATAGGAATATCACCAAAACACACAGACATACACAGTGAAATACAAAGCATGTACAAAATAAGAAGCAAGAAAATAAGTCATATATCTCTCTCCATATATGCTTATTTATATTTATAATAACAGTCAATTGTTATCTTATATAAATCCACTCCTGAGGGAGATCATATCTAAATACTACCACATATATAGTGTTACTTCACCAAGTAAATTTTATATCCCTAATACTGTCTTTCTTAAATTGAAAAACCCTGAGATAAATGATATACATATATTGTTGATATCATGATCATTACTACCGAGAATAAGGTAAAATTTACTCTTATCGTCCAACGTTGAAAAATTGGGAATAATAGCAGTTAGTTCTGCAAATAAATTAGCCCTCACAATATGTAGCTGGGAACATGTTATCATAAAATGGTATTCATCCTCAATCCCATTTTTACACATCTTACAAGTCATAAGTGACACAACAACTGATATTCCCCCACCAACCACAGGCTACATATAGCCAGTAGAGCGATACAGGCCCTCTTGGGTCTCTCGTTCACAAACTTGTGTCCTCTTTTATGCCTTTGTCATGCATTTCATGTCCTGAGTATATCTCTGAACCTGTTAAAGGCAATCCCATGACACCTTACATGATTGAATAACACAACTTAACTTACAGAGCACAAGAATTATATCTCGGGGTTGATCTTTCAGATAATGATGTCCTGACTTTTTACACTTTATGAAACTTCCTGTAAATATGGAGCTGGTGGTCTAGATGTGCTGTTTGATATATTACTTTCCACGCTTTTCTACTCGGAGCATATCTCTAAACCTGTTAAAGGTAATTGCATGAAAACTATACAAAGTGAAGAACACAACTGGATGAGAAAACAAAACTAAAATTAAACATTTTAAAACTTCTCCCTTTAATAATAGAAATAGTACTAATTATAATATTGAAGAAAATCTTTGATCACCTCATACGGCGGGCGTACGTGGCTGAGTGAGTCTCTGACGTGAAAACATTTGCCCTTCACTACTGGATTTAAATCCTCATTGGACCAGGAATCTTTATGTGAGGAAGTCAGAGCTGTATATACAGTCTAACATATAGTGGTCCAAAAGCTGCTCATTTTTGCTGGCCAGTGCACTGCGTGAGCACAGCGGTATATGGACAAAATCCCCTCCAGACATAATCCCCTTCGCTCAAATTTGCACAGGTGGACAGAATCCCCTTCATGGTTTTGCAAGGGTGGACAGCATGGGTTAGATATTAGCACTAGCTTTACCAGGAGTAATTGATAGCCATAAAATATTCTGGGGATTTTGGCTGACCATCTGTGAGTTGCCTATTGAGACTGACAATGTACCAGGCTTACGTAGTTTTATTTAGAGTTTACATATGACGGGGCTTCATGATTTTCGTTTCACATTTTATTTATTTTCATTTTAAATTTCATATAATTTCACATGAGATGAGGAACCAAAACCAGTAGCAACATGCAGTAAAAAGTATTTAAACTCCTTCGTTGAAACATTGATTGAGGGTTCAACACAGCACTGTTGTAACTATATTATATACAAAAGAAGATACATCAGTGTTGTGTTGAAACTCAAATAATTTATTATTTATAGTGATGTATGATGTAAAAGTGGTAGTGGTCCCAATTTTGGACCCTCAAATGGAACATGTCAAAATTGAAGGGAAATGAAATGAAACGTGGGGTTTACATCCTGTTAACACATTATTGTTAGGTTATATTGGGATAGCAACATCAGATGCAAATGAGATGAAGTTTTCCATCAGACATGCCATCGCTAGGGAGCGAACCTATGCGAGGTAGGATTGTATAGCTCTTTAGTGTTTACTCTACTTTTTAAACCAACGAGATGGCTCAGAAATTCAAATACTTGCACCATTTATTCATGAAGATTTTACTACCAGCGCTCTTCATGGTTTAGAGTGTGACCTATATAGAGATTATCGATAAAACCTATCGTAAACACTAAGCCGGACAGAGTCTATAAGAGAAATCTTCACCACTAAGAAACCGCAGTGGGTCGCTACGCTCCCTCCCTTTCGATTTCTTAATGGTGAAGATTTCTCTTCAAAGCCACTATCCTATACAAAGTCAAGGCTTTAACCATGGGCGGATTCAGGCGGGGACGCTGCCGGCACTTCCCACGAGCTCACCTAAAAAAATCTTCTTTTTCTTTTTAAAGTTGCGCACCCCCTCCCATCTCAAATCACATGTTATGTACTAGTGATTCATAAACATAACTGAAATTGCAAGTAAATTGTAACCAACCAGTACAGTATAGCAAAACGTTTATACAGTTTCTATATAGGCAAACAGGACTGGCGTGAACTTGAAATCTAGAGGAACTGGGTTCAAACCCCACCGGTGCAACTGAGTTTTGTTAGTGTGTCCGTGGGCAAGAAACGTTGTATTAGCATCGTCCATCCGATGGGGATGGTGGGTGTGTGTGTGTGTGTGGAGGGGGGATCATAAACAAGACAGACCGCTCGGAATAGATCCATTTTTCGGAATCTATCCACCAAGCACGTTAAAGAACCATTCATTAGTAAGAGTAGGGCGCAGGTTCCTGGATTCCTATATATCCTTTCCCTCTCTCTGGGGCGCCTCTAAATACCCTATAATACTGTGTTGATGAGTCGTTAAACAATATTCATTCATTCTATAGGCAAATACATGGATTACATATCAGTCCGGTTATTAAATTCCGTTAGTTTTTCTATATAACTTGCATTTTTGTAATCATTATTAGAATGGTTCAAATAACTATATATTATATTGTGCCAATAATATAATTATATTTTATTTACTTTTTAAAAAGTAGAATAACGAAGACAATCAAAATCTCAATTTTATATTTATTATAAAACGACAGGTATAACAGTGAGTTGTGCTATATATATCAGTTATGTTTTCTACATATTACATGAATACAAAAATGAAAGGTTGAGTGTTATTTGTTTACAAAATCAAGAAAATATATTTCCACCAAATGTCAAAGATGGAAGAATTAGGCTAATTTATAATGATTAAAGTAAGGTAGTGTGTACTCTTGCTTTAATATTCACCTTTTTTCTTTCAACAATTATCTCATCTTTTTATTTTGGTAAAAGAAAATATACTTTGTTTTCATTATAGTTGAAACAGGTCGTTATAACCACAGACCTTGTATACAGTTGTTATACAGGCTTCATCAACACATGTGGTAATAGGTAGGCCTGGTCAGTTTTATTGATATCAATTACTAAACCCACATTAACAGGTCAATTATAAGTCTTCATGCTGTGATCTAGCAGTAAAAGTGTTCCTCAGTTTTGAGCAGTTTTAAGACCACTGTATGTTAGACTGTATAATCTTTTACTGCAATGAGTCAGGCCATAATAAATTAATTGCTAGTTTCTCATCCAAATTTAGTTCAAAATAGGGTTGGGGTGAACAATTTTATTTTTTATTTTATTTTATACGACAAATGGAAAACGGCCTCGGCACAAGGCAAAAATAGTAAAACATACCAATTCCAAGATTGAAAACACATTTTTAATAGTGTTTCATACCTTCAGCAATTTTTTTTTGATTTTTGTTTTTGAAGAAATAAAAATTACGGGGGCGGGTGGGGATGAGAATCTAGCAATTAATTTATCAAGGCCTTAGATTCAAAATGAATGTAGTAACAAGGAACACTTTCAGAGTAAAAATCATGATTTTTAAAAGTTTTTAGTATTTGTAGTAAGGCCTACAAAAAATAATTGTGTGGTTAGGGTAACATGTTCAATATTGGTAGGTAGGGTAGGTCGCTTTTTTTTCTTCTTTTTTTTGTTTTATGAACTATAAGAAGATGCACTGAATTGTGTACTATAATTTATACTGTGACTTTATATTGTTGTTTTTTTGTGTTTTTTTATTTTTTTTATTGTTTTTTTTATTGTTTTTTTATTTTTATTTTTTTTTATTGTTTTTTTTTTCGAAATGGACCAAAAAAACGTCAGGGTCGGCGGGTATTCATAGTTAGGGTCGGGTGACCCGAACCACACAATTTTTTTTTTTAGGCCTAACGTACGTGATGAATAAAGATACTCACAATTTTAAAAAACTGAGTGTTTTTGTTAAAAAAGTATGAGTAAAATACTCAAAAACTCAGCTTTCAGAAACTATCCAGCTGGCTTGCAGAATGTCGGTGGTTCTGCCCAGGCACGAAAATTGTCCAGAGGGGCACCTGGGGTCTTCCTCCACCAATAAAAGCTGGAAAGTTGCATATAACCTTTGCTTAATGAGACTGTAAAATCCAGTTCAATTGAGTTGATCGCCTCATAGTTGATATAGTTGGGTTGATCGTCCCATAGTTGATATATTTGGGTTGATCGCCTCATAGTTGATATATTTGGGTTGATCGCCCCATAGTTGATATATTTAGGTTGATCACCCCATAGTTGGTATATTTGGGTTTATCGCCCCATAGTTGATACATTTGGGTTGATCGCCTCATAGTTGATATATTTGGGTTGATCGCCCCATAGTTGATATATTTGGGTTGATCGCCTCATAGTTGATATATTTGGGTTGATCGCCCCATAGTTGATATATTTGGGTTGATCCCCTCATAGTTGATATATTTGGGTTGATCGCCCCATAGTTGATATATTTGGGTTTATCGCCCCATAGTTGATATATTTTGGTTGATCGCCCCATAGTTGATATATTTGGGTTGATCTCGCCTCATAGTTGATATATTTGGGTTGGTCGCCTCATAGTTGATATATTTGAGTTGATCGCCTCATAGTTGATATATTTGGGTTGATTGCCCCATAGTTGATATATTTGGTAGGGCTGACTATTGAAGGGACAATTGAGCATTGCAATAGTATTGCTATTGCTGAAAGTACAATTGCAATACTATTACTATTGTGATATACTGTTGCAATACTATTGCAATAGTATTGATAAAAACGAAATTATTAAAGCTTACACAGGAGAAACACTTTTTATTTATTATTTGAATAATATGAACTATAATAACACAACTTACAATGTTTTGTAACATTGTTATATAGCTTGTAAGCTGTGTTATAACAGTTCTTTGATATACCCGAAATTTGCCCAAATAGGGCCCTTTGCAATCTTATTTTTTACAATTTCGAACTCGCTAGCGGTAGCGGCCATATTTGTTGTTGCTATGTGACGTATCCGTAACTACTAAAAGACGGGATTAAAAATTACACGGGACAGGCGGAAAGCAGTCCAATAAATAGTTGATAATGTCCAAATAAAACAAATATACTCACCTAAGTTGCTTTAATATTTATGTTAACTAAATATTTCTACGGCGCAATAAACCATTTGAAAGTACAATTCTTAGATTTTTACTTTGTGCGCGTTCAACAGTCGCGTATCACTCGTCCCGTCTTTTAGTAGTCAAGTGTTCGGGAATTCCCAGATTAAATTATCAATACTACCGATCCCCCTCTAGGCCATAAAGGAATTCATGCGCGCACCTGCTTAGTTTTCCGAGTATGCTATTTTGGGAGAGGAAAACACGACTTCGCAAATGTAAAAACTCTGAATTTAGACTGAAATGAATTACTTGATCAGATTATTTGTTGAAATATAAATATTAACTGACTATTGAAACTATCGATAGTTCAGCATACTATCGGCAATAGTAATCGATAGTTCAATTTGCTATCGATGCATCGCTATCGGGATGATCACAATCGCAATACATCGATAGTTCGATGTATTGTTACACCTCTAATATTTGGGTTGGTCGCCCCATAGTTGATACATCTGGGTTGAGGGTTCAAGTTACAGCTTAAAGGGACATGAAGCAATTAAAAACAAATCTGCAGAATTTTAATATTGACAAATAAATATTGATCATTTCTCAAACATTTTTTTTTGTTATTGCGACATATTATTAATTGGTGAGTATTATTCATCATGAAATTAGTAATATATCTTGTAAAATACTATACATGTATTAAAGTCAAATTTTAATTTCCCAGGTATTTAAATATTTTTATAAGTTTTAAAAAATAAAAATCTACATTAAATAAGATAAATCTAGGTACTGTTTTTCACACAATCATGACAAATACAAGATTGCCGTGTGTCCCTTTAAACATACTGGTATTCAGGAAGTCAGACATGAGAATTAAGCAAAATGTTGAACATAAAACATGCAGAATCATGAATCGAACTGTATATATATCATAATTATAATGCATTGTCTCAAATGCTATTGATGTTACTCTCATCCATCTATACATGTGTTAATTGTCTCGTCCAGCTATACATGTGTTAATTGTCTCATACAGCTATACATGTGTTAATTGTCTCATCCAGCTATACATTTTTTTGATTGTCTCATCCAGCTATACATGTGTTAATTGTGTCATCCAGCTATAGATGTTTTAATTGTCTCATCCAGCTGTACATGTGTTTATTGTCTCATCCAGCTATACATGTGTTAATTGTCTCATCCAGCTATACATGTGTTAATTGTCTTATCCAGCTATACATGTGTTAATTGTCTCATCCAGCTATGCATGTGTTAATTGTCTCATACAGCTATACATGTGTTAATTGTCTCATACAGCTATACATGTGTTAATTGTCTCATCCAGCTATACATTTTTTTGATTGTCTCATCCAGCTATACATGTGTTAATTGTCTCATCCAGCTATAGATGTTTTAATTGTCTCATCCAGCTATACATGAGTTAATTGTCTAATCCAGCTATACATGTGTTAATTGTCTCATCCAGCTATACATGTTTTAATTGTCTCATCCAGCTATACATGTGTTAATTATCTCATCCAGCTATATATGTGTTAATTGTCTCATCCAGCTATACATGTGTTAATTGTCTCATCCAGCTATATATGTGTTAATTGTCTCATCCAGTTATACATGTGTTAATTGCAACCGTAAGTCATTTAACAATTTAAACATTGCGACCACCAACAGCATAACCCTGGTGCATGACTGCAGGAGAGATCTTCACCTGTGTTGACTATGTTGCATGACACTAAATGATGTTAATAGCAATTAAATTAATCATGAACTGTATATACACATGTTTATTCAACATTAAACATGAATATATTGAGTTGTCATCTCTCATCATGAAATATTTCCTAACTTTTATCTAGCTAGTCAAATTATCTTATCGGGGTTCCTACCTGTAAACTGGCTATGCTGCCACAGTGCCATCTAATTAATATAATGGGTTACTAAAATATACTTACAGTTGCTGCCACGCGGATTACGACTAATCCCACTCATCGCGGCGATTTTATCTCACCGACACACTGATTTTGTCCCCGCGATCCGCGGACAGCCCGCTCATCGCGGGGATAATACATTTTTTCCACCGCGACACAATCACCGCGATTCGCCGTGATCTGTTTTGATTCGCACACCGCTTTACCCGGTGTGAAATCGCAGGCCATCGCCGCGATTTATCTTCAGTATCAATGTACAATTGTGCAGTCAATTTAATGCATTATTGTTCAATAACTATTAAAAACCCGAAGCAGAAGACAATTTTATTTTTGTTTTCGGAAAATTCAAATGCCCGGATAATGTATACTGGGTCACGATAGTTATATGGCGGTTCCTATTACCGACTTCGCGGTGACTGAACATAAAATTCAAATAGTAATTCTTATACTGGAAATTAGAATTATATTTTTAATTAATCGTTGTTCTAACATATTTTACTATTCTGCTGTTGGTTATTAATACATCGATGGGTTCTTTAGTCAGAAATAATCCGAAAAATTGTAAAGAATTCCGGGTCATAAACCCGTTATTAGTGCCGCCTTGCTAATAGGTACACACATCGCAAAGGATTGTGGGTAGCCAATTTATGTCCGGTGAAGAGAAATGTGACTTTTGGAAAACAAAAACGAAAAACACACGTTATTAAATGCATTAAAAGTTTGAAATACTTATTGCTTCCAAAATTTTTCATTGTATTTATCATTTTTATTACGTTTTTCATTGATTCATGCTCTAATTTCCCCCCGCATTCCCCCGCGAATCTATCACGGTGATTTCTTCCTTTCGAGACTGGATTTTGCAATCGCGGCGATTTTTACAGTCGCGGGGAATCACCGCGATATTTCGGGTGACAATCCGCGGTAAGATCATGGGGATTTGTGACTTCGATTGAAAAACGGCCGAAGGGATGCTGCGAAAAAGTCGTAATCCGCGTGGCAGCAACTGTATTCTGCTTGTTGCTATCAACATGCAGTCCTAGCCCAAGTGAACATATTTTGAATATATCTGTTCCATGCAAGTCTGTGATCTCATTGGGTACTGGTATTTTATATTGGGGTGCTTCGCTCTTTTGCTTGGTGGATGGTTGAGTGGTGTTTTGCGTGATTTTACAGCACACTTTAGGCTATATATATGATGGTCTATATTTTCGTGGTGGAGGCTGACTGACTTTTTCCTGGGTGAAATAATTACTGTATACCTCCTTCCATCCGTAAGAATTGACACTTTCTTTTTGTGTCACACCAGTCAGTGTTTTGCTTCTGTTGTCGTGGCCCATGAAAATAGTGCTTTAAAAAAAACCCATAAAATACAGCAGAAAAAGACAATTCATGGATGGATGACATTATTTAGGCATGAACATGAAGGAAAATGTTTTTTCTAATGCCAGATGGAAAAATTGATTAATCTGTACCATGTATCCTTGCACCACATATCACGCAGATGACAGCAAACACACATGGCCTTCTGACAGCAAACACACGTGCCTTCTGACAGCAAACACATGTGCCTTTCTGACAGCAAACACACATGCCCTTCCGACAGCAAACACACGTGTCCTTCTGACAGCAAACACACATGCCCTTCTGACATCAAACACCAGTCTGCGAAATTAGCGGTTAATTTATGAACAGGACAACCACATGTTCCCACTTTGGTTGTTCGATCGGACAACCAAAATTTCTGAACGCGCAAAGCTATTTGTCAATCAAAATACGTATAAAAGTCGAACAGAAAACACGATTTCGGCTTTTTCATTGATGTTGAGACAATTACTGGGACACCGGTATAAACGCTACGAGGAATTGATCAATTAATTGTATCCCACTATGGAAGGTCACAACGCGTCACAACCTCGTTTTTGATCGGATTTTGCCAAATTCTTTATTTTGTATAGAGCAACCAATCGGAACTGCCTCATCGGATTCCATCACTCGGGAATGAGAATAAAATAAACATCATCAATATGCTAATTTAGCGTATGCATCGGTAAAAACGTGTTTCCGGTTGTCACAAAATGTCAATGTTGCGGTACGTGACGGGTGCCATTCCTGGTAAACTAGTGAATAAAGCAGTGGAATAGACCAAACAAGAGTCAAGTAAGCGTTACGAAGTCAAAAAGGGACAGAAATTTTGTTTCTTCTTGGCAAGTTGGTCGAGAGTGGCTTAAATGTACCGAAGATGGTAAAATGCAGTGCACTTGGTGCACAGAATCCGGATTGGACACTGATGGTTCCTTGTAAAGGGGTGTTCTAGCATGCGGATTGACACTATAAAAAAAAATGAACAGTCAAAAATCGATGATGACTCTAATGATGACTGTGACTTTTCAGAGAAAGACATAGACCATCTTCTTTCTTTGTATACAAAAAAATGAATAATGAATAAATATTGTGAAGACATCATGTTTTGCTTTGTTTACATATATATATATATATCATTAGAGTAATTATAAAAGCCTTCAGTTTTTAAAAGAAACATTTCGGGCAACTACTTTTCCTTTCGGGCAACCAAATTTTGATGAAATGGTTGCCCGAATGACAACCCAGTTCAAAAGTTAATTTCGCAGACTGAAACACACGTGCCTTTATGACAGCAAACACACATGCCATTCTGACAAGAAACACACATGTCCTGACAGCAAAAACACGTGCCCTTCTGACAGCAAACACACATGCCCTTCTGACAGCAAACATGCATGTCCTTCTGACAGCAAACACATGAGCCCTTCTGACAGCAAACACACGTGCCCTTCTGACAGGTATACTATTGTTGAAAACACACACACAAATCAGTGAGTTTTAGTTTTAAGCTTCTTATTGCCTATTAATGTTTATTGACAGAAGTACACATCATTGTCCTCGAATGTTTTTCGTCGGTTGACAGCTTTTGTAAAATAAGCATTTTCCCTTTATGCTCATTGGGCTGAATTCACCAGTCATTGGGCTGAATTCACCCCGTCATTGGACTGAATTCACCAGTCATTGGGCTGAATTCACCCCGTCATTGGGCTGAATTTCACCAGTCATTGGGCTGAATTCACCAGTCATTGGGCTGAATTCCCCCGTCATTGGGCTGAATTCACCCGTCATTGGGCTGAATTCACCAGTCATTGGGCTGAATTCACCAGTCATTTGGCTGAATTCACCCCGTCATTGGGCTGAATTCACCCCGTCATTGGGCTGAATTCACCCCGTCATTGGGCTGAAATCACCAGTCATTGGACTGAATTCACCAGTCATTGGGCTGAATTCACCAGTCATTGGGCTGAATTCACCAGTCATTGGGCTGAATTCATCAGTCATTGGGCTGAATTCACCCGTCATTGGGCTGAATTCACCACGTCATTGGGCTGAATTCATCCCGTCATTGGGCTGAATTTCCCCCGTCATTGGGCTGAATTTCACCATACATTGGGCTGAATTTCACCAGTACTGGGCTTAATTTCACCATACATTGGGCTGAATTTCACCAGTCATTGGGCTGAATTTCACCAGTCATTGGGCTGAATTTCACTGGTCATTGGGCTGAATTAACATGTCGCCAGTTGTCAATTATTTATCCATTTCAACCAGTCAAACCTAACGATACCTCCGACAAACAATAGCACGTGTATAAAGCATGTGCAACTTTGTTATATAAACTATTGTCAATATACTCCGACATCAACAATAGGGCGGAGATATCTAAGTACTGGCGACATGTCAATTTCACCAGTCTGAGTCCTTTTTTTCACACCGTCACCTCCACACCTTATGTCCTATAAGTAAAATGCTGGCATGAAACACATTTCACTCTGAGTGAAGCTATGTATGCTGACGATACAACAATATATGATACTAATGATTCGTTAATTACATTTGAAAATAACCTGCAAGCTGCACTGCATATATTGCAAAACTACCGTGCTTAGAAAACAGCATGCTATTAAACACTGAAAAAACTACAGTCTTATTAATTACAACACCTCAGAAGTGCGCAGTAGTATAAGCGGTAAACCTGAATAAAAAACCTTAAGTGGGATGAACATACAATATGCATTGGAAAGAAATTATCTCTGTGGCTGTTATCTAGAATAAAGCAATACATTCCGCTTAACTATAGAATTATTTACTGTAAGGCTTATATCCAGCCATATTTAGATTTTTAGCTCTATTGATCAGAGATCAGCAGAGCTTATGCCGTGGTGCGGCGTCCGTCGTCCGTCTGTCTGTCCTTCTGTCTGTCCGTCCGTAAACTTTTATTTGTAGCGACTACTCCTCTGAAACTACTAGATGGATATTCATGAAACTTTACAGAAATGTTGCCATGAAGTCTAGTTGATCCTAGCAAAAATTCATGTTGATGTGAAATCCAAGATGGCCACCAAAGCTAAAAATAGATTTTTAAAATACAAGTTTGTAGAGACTACTTTTTGAAAACTATAAGTGATATTGATATGGGACTTTTTCTAAAATGATCAGTTGTCCTTGTCAAAAATCGTTTTGATTCGACGATAAACTTGGCTGCAAGCGGCCATCTTTGTTTACATAGAGTTATATAGTAAAAACTTGTAGCAACTTCTCCTCTGAAACTACTTGACGGATTTTCATGAAACTTTACAGGAATGTTGCTCTTGATGTCTAATTGATCCTAGCAAAATTTCAGATCGGCCAGAAATTCAAGATGGCCGCCACAGCTGAAAATAGATTTTTAAAAAATAAGTTTGTAGCGACTACTTCTTGAAAACTATAAGTGATATTGAGATGGGACTTTTTCTAAAATGATCAGCATGACATGATGTTGATCCCAGTCGAACATTATTTTGATTCGACGTAAACATGGCTGCCAGTGACCATCTTTGTTTACATAGAGTTATATAGTAAAAATTTGTAGCGACTACTCCTCTGAAACTACTTGACGGATGTTCATGAAACTTCACAGGAATGTTGCTCTTGATGTCTAGTTGATCCCAGAAAAAAATTAGGCTAGCCGGAAATTCAAAATGGCCACCACGGCTAAAAATAGATTTAAAATAAGTAAATTTTAAGTTTGTAGCAAATACTTATTGAAAACTATAAGTGATATTGATATGGGACTTTTTCTAAAATGATCAGCATGACTTGATGGTTATCCGAGTCGAACAATATTTTGATTCGACGACTTTAAACATGGCTGCCAGTGGCCATCTTTGTTTACATAGAGTTATATAATGAAAACTTGTAGCGATTACTCCTCTGAAACTACTTGACGGATTTTCATGAAACTTCACACGAATGTTGCTCTTGATTTCTTATTGATCCTAGCAAAATTTCAGGTCAGCTGGAAATTCAAGATGGCCGCCATGGCTAAAAATAGATTTTCAAAATACAAGTTTGTAGCGACTACTTCTTGAAAACTATAAGTGATATTGATATGGGACTTTTTCTAAAATGATCAGCATGACATGACGTTGGTCCTTGTCAAAAATCGTTTTGATTCGATGTTAAACATGGCTGTCAGCGGTCATCTTTGTTTACATAGAGTTATATAATGAAAACTTGTAGCGACTACTCCTCTGAAACTACTTGACGGATGCTCATGAAACTTCATAGGAATGTTGCTCTTGATGTCTAGTTGATCCTAGAAAAATGTCAGGCTAGCCGGATGTTCAAAATGGCCACCACGGCTAAAAATAGATTTAAAATAAATAAATTTTAAGTTTGTAGCAAATACTTATTGAAAACTATAAGTGATATTGATATGGGACTTTTTCTAAAATGATCAGGATGACTTGATGGTTATCTGAGTGTAACAATATTTTGATTCGACGTTAAACATGGCTGCCAGTGGCCATCTTTGTTTACATAGAGTTATATAATGAAAACTTGTAACGATTACTCCTCTGAAACTACTTGACGGATTTTCATGAAACTTCACACGAATGTTGCTCTTGATTTCTTATTGATCCTAGCAAAATTTCAGGTCGGCCGGAAATTCAAGATGGCCACCATGGCTAAAAATAGATTTTCAAAATACAAGTTTGTAGCGACTACTTCTTGAAAACTATAAGTGATATTGATATGGGACTTTTTCTAAAATGATCAGCATGACATGATGTTGGTCCTTGTTTTGATTCGATGTTAAACATGGCTGTCAGCGGTCACCTTTGTTTACATAGAGTTATATAATGAAAACTTGTAGCGACTACTCCTCTGAAACTATTTGACGGATTTTCATGAAACTTCACAGGAATGTTGCTCTTGATGTCTAATTGATCCTAGCAAAATGTTAGGTCGGCCGGAAATTCAAGATGGCCGCCACGGCTAAAAATAATTTTCCAGAAAACAAGTTTGTAGCGGATACTTCCTGAAATCAAAATCAGTCAGTAGAGCTTCAAGGTCATTGACCTCTTGTTACATTATTATATAGGGAAATACAACGAAGGGAAACATTAATAGTCTTTTAAAAATACAAAGAAGAGCTTGTCATATTATATTAGGAAATGAATATACATGTTTAAGTGATGCAATGAACACTATAAATGCAATGACAATTCAGCCAAAGAATTATTGTTATTAAAGATAAATTTGTGTTTAAAGTTTGTAAGTAGCTTGTTCCTTCTTATATATGGGATATGTTTGAGTTACATAACATACAAGGTCACACAATTTACGATCTCATTGTGATATTAACTTTACGATTCCTAAGCCAAATAAGAAGCTTTTTAAAATAAGTATATCTTCCTCTGGGCCAGTAATTTGGAACGAAATCCCAGAGCATATATAAGATCTTGCACGTCAGTTAAATCTTTTCAAACAATTATATATAGCGGATAAAAAGTACTGTATACCTGAAATTGTTTTCGTTCAAATTGGTATTGAATCACAATATAGATATTTATTTTTCGTGAACACTTTTGTTTCCATTGTCAATATCGTTGTGAAACTATAAACTTGTATATATGTTTTTGTTTACTATGTTGCTTTTGTAAAGAGGGCCTCAGGGAAGATTAGTATTTTACTAACTGGGCTACTTTCTTAAAATAAAGTCTTCAATTCAGTTCAATGTTAATTGGTAATTTCTAATACTGCAGATAACAAATACTGATAAGGGAGATCCTTTGGAAGCAACAAACATAAGTAAGAGAATAAAGTAGCAGACTCGGTTCTATTGAGTCTGTTCATGAGTGGTAATGTATTTAGCAAAATCTCTCGTGCGCCTAGCACGAGTTTAAGCGGTATTAAGCGGTAAAATACCACTACCGATTCATAGCACGGGGTGTCTATGGGAGACTTTTTACAGCTGCGACTCAGCACAAAAAGAATGTTAGTGTGAAAACTGACCTGCTGGTGCAGGGCAACATAACCAGCATACGTGCCAACATAACCAGCAGCATATATGCCAACATAACCAGCATACATGCCAACATAACCAGCATACATGCCAACATAACCAGCAGCATAATCGCCAACATAACCAGCATACATGCCAACATAACCAGCGTACATGCCAACATAACCAGCGTACATGCCAACATAACCAGCATACATGCCAACATTACCAGCATACATGCCAACATAACCAGCATACATGCCAACATTGCAGGCATACATGCCAACATAACCGGCATACATGCCAACATAACCAACATACATGCCAACATAACCAACATACATGCCAACATTACCAGCGTACATGCCAACATAACCAGCAAACATGCCAAGATTACAAACATACATGCCAACATTACCAGCATACATGCCAACATAACAAGTAGACAAGGTTATCATGATAAACAGCATTTATATTGAATATGTATCAACCAAATTAAATCGGGAAAAACTGACAAGTTCTTTCAGGTATCGTTTTTTGGCACTAGTACTTCCATTGCCTTATCTACTGACACTTTCATAACGTTATCTTCTAGCACTTTCCTGGCCTTATCTACTGGTACTTCCATGACCTAATCTACTGGCACTTTCCTGGCCTTATCTACCGGCACTTTTATGACCTAATCTACTGGCACTTTCACGACCTAACCTGCTGGCACTTCCATGACCTTATCTACTGGTACTTCCATGACCTTATCTACTGGCACTTCCATGACCTTATCTACTGGTACTTTCATGACCTTATCTACTGGTACTTCCATGACCTTATCTACTGGTACTTCCATGACCTTATCTACTGGTACTTCCATGACCTTATCTACTGGTACTTCCATGACCTTATCTACTGGTACTTTCATGACCTTATCTACTGGTACTTCCATGACCTTATCTACTGGTACTTCCATGACCTTATCTACTGGTACTTCCATGACCTTATCTACTGGTACTTTCATGACCTTATCTACTGGTACTTCCATGACCTTATCTACTGGTACTTTCATGACCTTATCTACTGGTACTTCCATGACCTTATCTACTGGTACTTTCATGACCTTATCTACTGGTACTTTCATGACCTTATCTACTGGTACTTTCATGGCCTTATATACTGGTACTTCCATGACCTTATCTACTGGTACTTTCATGACCTTATCTACTGGTACTTCCATGACCTTATCTACTGGTACTTTCATGACCTTATCTACTGGTACTTTCATGGCCTTATATACTGGTACTTCCATGACCTTATCTACTGGTACTTCCATGACCTTATCTACTGGTACTTCCATGACCTTATCTACTGGTACTTTCATGACCTTATCTACTGGTACTTCCATGACCTTATCTACTGGTACTTTCATGACCTTATCTACTGGTACTTTCATGGCCTTATATACTGGTACTTCCATGACCTTATCTACTGGCACTTTCATGGCCTTATATACTGGTACTTCCATGAACTAATCTACTGGCACTTTCATGGCCTTTTCTACTGGTACTTCCATGGCCTTATCTACTGACACTTTCATGGCCTAATCTACTGGCAGATTCATGGTCTAGTCTACTGGTAAGTTCTGCAATGTGTGTGATCATCTATGATTCATGCATCTCCTGGATGCTTTTTGTCAGCTGTACCTGTATCTCAGTCATATTTCCTGTTTTCATATCAGTTATATCTTGATATGATTCAGTTTGTATTTTTTTTCTTTTTTTCCCCCTTCTTTTTGTCTTCACCAGGAAGACATTAATATATTCTAGTGGAGAAGATTGTAAGTGGCTGTTATGTAACAGGAAATTACCATTTGTGTTATAGATAAGAGGAACCTGTGATAACTCAAGCTTCAAAGGAAAGTTTGCATCACTGTAATAATATTTCGTTCTCTGTTTCTATGAATCAGGATCAAAAGAATCTTACTGCCATGTGGGAATCTTACTGCCATGTGGGAATCTTACTGCCATGTGGAATCTTACTGCCATGTGGGAATCTTACTGCCATGTGGGAATCTTACTGCCATGTGGAATCTTACTGCCATGTGGGAATCTTACTGCCATGTGAAATCATACTGCCATGTGGGAATCTTACTGCCATGTGAGAATCTTACTGCCATGTGGGAATCTTACTGCCATGTGAGAATCTTACTGCCATGTGGGAATCTTACTGCCATGTGGGAATCTTACTGCCATGTGGAATCTTACTGCCATGTGGGAATCTTACTGCCATGTGAGAATCTTACTGCCATGTGGGAATCTTACTGCCATGTGGAATCTTACTGCCATGTGGGAATCTTACTGCCATTTGGAATCTTACTGCCATGTGGGAATCTTACTGCCATGTGAGAATCTTACTGCCATGTGGGAATCTTACTGCCATGTGGGAATCTTACTGCCATGTGAAATCTTACTGCCATGTGGGAATCTTACTGCCATGTGGAATCTTACTGCCATGTGGGAATCTTACTGCCATGTGAGAATCTTACTGCCATGTGGGAATCTTACTGCCATGTGAGAATCTTACTGCCATGTGGGAATCTTACCGCCATGTGGGAATCTTACTGCCATGTGGGAATCTTACTGCCATGTGGTAAGATAGAATCTTACTGCCATGTGGGAACCTTACTGCCATGTGGAATCTTACTGCCATGTGGGAATCTTACTGCCAGGTGGGAATCTTACTACCATGTGGGAATCTTACTGCCAGGTGGGAATCTTACTGCCATGTGGGAATCTTACTGCCATGTGGGAATCTTACTGCCATGTGAGAATCTTACTGCCATGTGGGAATCTTACTGCCATGTGGAATCTTACTGCCGTGAGGGAATCTTACTGCCATGTGAGAATCTTACTGCCATGTGGGAATCTTACTGCCATGTGGGAATCTTACTGCCATGTGGTAAGATAGAATCTTACTGCCATGTGGGAATCTTACTGCCATGTGGAATCTTACTACCATGTGGGAATCTTACTGCCAGGTGGGAATTTCACTACCATGTGGGAATCTTACTGCCAGGTAGGAATCTTACTGCCATGTGGGAATCTTACTGCCATGTGAGAATCTTACTGCCATGTGGAATCTTACTGCCGTGAGGGAATCTTACTGCCATGTGAGAATCTTACTGCCATGTGGGAATCTTACTGCCATGTGGGAATCTCACTGCCATGTGGGAATCGTGGGAATCTTACTGCCATGTGAGAATCTTACTGCCATGTGGGAATCTCACTGTCATATGTGGGAATCGTGGGAATCTTACTGCCATGTGGGAATCTCACTGCCATGTGGGAATCGTGGGAATCTTACTGCCATGTGAGAATCTTACTGCCATGTGGAAATCTCACTGCCATGTGGGAATCGTGGGAATCTTACTGCCATGTGGGAATCTTACTGCCATGTGGGAATCTCACTGCCATATGGGAATCTTACTGCCAGGTGGGAATTTCACTGCCAAGTGGGAATCATGGGAATCATACTGCCATGTGGGAATCTTACTGCCATGTGGGATTTTTTCTTAGACTATGTCAGATTCATTCAAAATTTTCCCCTAGTAGTTTTCTCTCATATCCAAGGTATGTCCTTGTGTGTCTCTCATGTCAAATGTATGTCATTGTTTGTCTCTCATGTCAAAGGTATGTCATAGTGTCTCTCATGTCAAAGGTATGTCATTGTGTGTCTATCATGTCAAATGTATGTCATTGTGTGTCCCTCATGTCAAAGGTATGTCATTGTGTGTCTCTCATGTCAAAGGTATGTCATTGTGTCTCATGTCAAAGGTATGCCATTGTGTCTCTTACATCAGAAGTTTGTCATTGTGTCTCTCATGTCAAAGGTATGTCATTATATGTCTCTCACGTCAAAGGTATATCATTGTGTCTCATGTCAAAGGTATGTCATTGTGTCTCTCACATCAGAAGTTTGTCATTGTGTCTCTCATGTCAAAGGTATGTCATTATGTGTCTCTCATGTCAAAGGTATGCCATTTGTGTCGCATGGCAAAGGTATGTCATTGTGTCTCTCATGTGAAAGGTATGTTATTGTGTCTCTCATATCAAAGATATATCATTGTGTCTCATGTCAAAGCTATGTCATTGTGTCTCTCATGCCAAAGTTACGTCATTGTGTGTCTCATGTCAAAGCTATGTCATTGTGTGTCTCTCATGCCAAAGGTATGTCATTGTGTCTATCATGTCAGAGGTATGTCATTTTGTGTCTCTCATGTGAAAGGTATGTCATTGGGTCTCTCATGTGAAAGGTATGTCATTGTATGTTTCTCATGTCAAAGATATGTCATTGTGTGTCTCATGTCAAAAGTATATCATTGTGTGTCTCTCATGTCAGAGTTATGTCATTGTCTCGTCACATGTCAAAGGTATGGTGTGTCTCTTGTGTCAAAGGTATGATGTCAAAGGTATGTCATTGTCTCTCATGTCAGAGGTATGTCATTTTGTATTTCTCATGTCCAAAGTATGTCATTGTGTCTCTCATGTCAAAGGTATGTCATTGTGTCTCTCATGTCAAAGGAATGTCATTGTTTCTCTCATGTTAGAGGTATGTCATTTTGTGTTTCTCATGTCAAAGGTATGTCATTGTGTCTCTCATGTCAAAGGTATGTCATTTTGTGTTTCTCATGTCAAAGATATGTCATTGTGTGTCTCATGTCAGAGTATATCATTGTTTGTCTCTCATGTCTGAGGTATGTCATTGTCTGTCACATGTCAAAGGTATGGTGTGTCTCTTGTGTCAAAGGTATGATGTCAAAGGTATGTCGTTGTGTGTCTCTCATGTCCAAGGTATGTCATTGTGTCTCTCATGTCAAAGGTATGTCATTTTGTGTTTCTCATGTCAAAAGTATGTCATTGTGTCTCATGTCAAAGGTATGTCATTGTGTCTCTCATGTCAGAAGTATGTCATTGTGTCTCTCATGTCAGAAGTATGGCATTGTATCTCATGTCAAAGGTATGTCATTGTGTGTCTTTCATGTCAAAGGTATGTCATTGTGTGTGGTATGTCATTGTGTCTCTCATGTCAAAGGTATGTCATTTTGTGTTTCTCATGTCAAAAGTATGTCATTGTGTCTCATGTCAAAGGTATGTCATTGTGTCTCTCATGTCAGAAGTATGTCATTGTGTCTCTCATGTCAGAAGTATGGCATTGTATTTCATGTTAAATGTATGTCATTGTGTGTCTTTCATGTCAAAGATATGTCATGGTGTGTCTGTCATGTCAAAGGTATGTCATTGTGTCTCATGTCAAATGTATGTCATTGTTACAGTCACATCAGAAGTTTGTTATTATGTCTCTCATGTCAAAGGTATGTCATTGTGTGTCTTTCATGTCAAAGGTATGTCATTGTGTGTCGCATATCAAAGGTATGTCATTGTGTCTCTCATGTCAAAGGTATGTTATTGTGTCTCATGTCAAAGCTATACCATTGTGTGTCTCTCATGTCAAAGGTATGTCATTGTGTCATCTCTCATGTCAAAAAAGTATGTCATTGTATCTCTCATGTCAAATGTATGTCATTGTGTGTCTCTCATGTCAAAGGTATGTCATTGTGTGTCTCTCATGTCAAATGTATGTCATTGTGTCATCTCTCATGTCAAAAAGGTATGTCTGTGTCTCACATGTCAAAGGTATGTCATTGTGTCATCTCACATGTCAAAGAGGTATGTCATTGTGTCTCTCATGTCAAAGCTATGTCATTGTGTGTCTCTAATGTCAAAGGTATGTCATTGTGTGTCTCTCATGTTCTAGGTATGTCATTTTGTGTCTCATGTCCTAGGTATGTCATTTTGTGTCTCATGTCAAATGTTTGTCATTGTTACAGTCACATCAGAAGTTTGTTATTATGTCTCTCATGTCAAAGGTATGTCATTGTGTGTCTTTCATGTCAAAGGTATGTCATTGTGTGTCGCATATCAAAGGTATGTCATTGTGTCTCTCATGTCAAAGGTATGTTATTGTGTCTCATGTCAAAGCTATGTCATTGTGTGTCTCTCATGTCAAAGGTATGTCATTGTGTCATCTCTCATGTCAAAAAGGTATGTCATTGTGTCTCTCATGTCAAATGTATGTCATTGTGCATCTCTCATGTCAAAGGTATGTCATTGTGTGTCTCTCATGTCAAATGTATGTCATTGTGTCATCTCTCATGTCAAAAAGGTATGTCATTGTGTCTCACATGTCAAAGGTATGTCATTGTGTCATCTCACATGTCAAAGAGGTATGTCATTGTGTCTCTCATGTCAAAGCTATGTCATTGTGTGTCTCTAATGTCAAAGGTATGTCATTGTGTGTCTCTCATGTCCTAGGTATGTCATTTTGTGTCTCATGTCCTAGGTATGTCATTTTGTGTCTCATGTCCTAGGTATGCCATTTTGTGTCTCATGTCAAAGGTATTACATAATGTTTCCCTGTCATATATGTGCCTGAATCTGCCATTTTCACTCCTTAACCAGCATTTCTGGGCCACTGCCACAGTATTGTCATTGAAGCCGGTGTGATTTAAAGGACCATTATGCTTAAGTCTCATGTGTCAACTTGTGTGACTTTTTGTGACCCAAGATGTATACTGGTGTATACAGGTGTATGCAAGGTTTATACAGGTGTATACAGTGTACCTTCTTATCTGGATATGTCTCTGTGTGTTCTATGTTTTAATTAACAAACTAACCATCTTAAAACAAATAATTTTATAAGTTAATCAAAATAAACATTAGTGATATTAACAGCCACCAGCTGGTATGATACACTGAAGTTATCAGCCAATTAACCCTGCCTGACCTGCTGAACAAGGGGGTATAGGCTGTCATTTTCCATGATGTTGATAACTAATAATTAGCTGCCATGATGTTTATTAGCAATAAATTAGGTAATAATCATATGTTAAGGTGGATTAACACTTACCTTTATTGCCTTGGCTTGATAATTAGTTGGAACTTGTGGGATATAAACTGGTATGATAGAGGCAGTGTTTATAGATATTTCCAGTATTGCATTGTGCTAACACTGTCCTGGTGGTGTTGTACATCCCTCCATTGTCCATTAATGTTTGCTTGTTAAGACAAGAAGATAGGGTACTTGCTTAGATTGTAGACGGATATAAATGAATGCTCTGACAAGTTTGAAAACCAGCTAGATGGGATAAGTAACACAGGAGTTATGGCTCTTGATTTAGTTAAATATGCTATGGTTTGCCTTGTTAAGACTATCTTCTTTATCTTTCATCTGATCTTTACCAAACTTTCCCAGATTGTTGGCATCGAAAACCAGCTTGATCAGATTAGCTGCAGCAGAGTTATGGCCCTTCTATTATTTAAAAGTGCTGTATTATATTTGTTTAATAACAACTTGGACAAGTTTGAAAACCTGCTAGGTTGGATACTTAAGTAACACCAGAGTTGTGGCCCTTGATCTATTTAAAATGCTATATTTTGCTTTGTTCAATCTCAAGATATTTAAATTTTTCATCTGATCTTTACTAAGCTTGGTGAGTGTTTATATCAGACTTTGGGGCTAAATTTGTTTAAAAAAAAAAAAGAGCTATGAAATGACCAATTTAAAACATGAAAGGGTTCAAAGATATAGATCGAACATAAAGCGCAATAATTAATCATTATAAATTACAGCAAGTCTTGTCAGGCCACAAAGGAATCCCCAAGTTATATTAAAATAGCTGTCACATGGATCACCTCGGTGATGTATAAATATATTACACTCATATTGTGTGTATGGAGATCTTTCTCCCCCCACCCCGCCAAGGTTAAAATACCGTTTTCGGATCTTTTCTGTTCATTGTAATATCTTTCAGTGGTTCAGGGCTTTTTTCTACAAAATTGGGAAAATTAGAGACTGGTGCTTTTGAATTGGGAATATATTCTGCCACAATTGGGAAAAACAGTCAATGTTAATTTACAGGCCTCAAGCTATTACATAAGGCAAAAAGCCTTGTGGTTGTTGGCTCATTTAGTTTATTGTTTATCAGTTTAATACAAAAATAATGCATTTGAACAACTCTAAAATAATACGAGTCCTGATGTGCTGCCTTTATGCCAACCACTCCTGTATTCAGTCTGTTTGATGATCATCACAACCAGATCCTGCACTCATAAACATAGTAGTACATAAGTGAGGGTCTCCTGTTTGATGATCATCACAACCAGATCCTGCACTCATAAACATAGTAGTACATAAGTGAGGGTCTCCCAGGTTTTTGGGGGAATACGGGAACATGGCCATTTATTTTTGGGGAACAAGGGAACATTGTATGTTATTGGTAATATATTTGGGGAACAAGGGAACATTGGAAAAATATTTATGGGGAACAAAGAAAAATATTTTTGGGGAACAAGGGAACACTGGGTCATGTTTTCAGGGAAGAAGGGAACATGGACCTCCCTTGAAAGGGCTTCATAAATGCTGTGTATACTTGCCAATGTTTAATATATGCACATCTGTTTCTACATGCGTAATGATGCACATTTGGGAGAATGGATTTCACAAGTATTATTGAGGGAGTTGCTGTATTGCGAATCAAATCTGTAGCCAAACATTATTTTATTGAGGGATAAAACTGTCTCATATAAGTTTGTCTTCATATAGATTATGCTAACAGAACTGAAATGTCTTTTCAAACTTTGTTCAATCATTTAACCCAATTTCTGCGTCTTTATATGATGCAGAAAACTGCGGAATGTGCAATGTATCTTACAATGTGTTTGACACCCTCAGGTATTCTGTCTGTAGAATAAAGATTTGTCATTAGTTTCATTACTGCTGCAGTAATTAACTGTGTCTCTTCAATATAAACCAGTTGCTGTGAGGCGCCGCTATAAGACAGGAATACAGAAAGAAACTGTTGTATTGTAGTAAACTGCTGCATGTCAGTTAAAAAGAAAATTTATTTAAAAAGAAAGGATAAAACTTGGTAAAATATATAAAAAGATTAGGAAAAGTTGATGCAACAGTTGATAACAATCAAAAAGAAAAGCTGGTGCTTAGTATCATTTCAGTTAAAAAGAGAAGTTTAAAACAGGGACTGTAAAAAGACAGCGATAGCCATATTTTCAACAAAAACTGTCATTAGCCGCCCAAATCAACAACATTACATGCCCGAAAAGCAAAAACTGTCATTACCTGCCCAAATCAACAACATCCACATGCCCGAAAAGCAAAAACTGTCATTACCTGCCCAAATCAACAACATCCACAAGCCCGAAAAGCAAAAACTGTCATTACCCGCCCAAATCAACAACATTCACATGCCCAAAATGCAAAATCTGTCATCACCCGCCCAAATCAACAACATTCACATGCCCGAAATGTAAAAACTGTCATTACCCGCCCAAATCAACAACATTCACACGCCTGAAATGTCTCAAATAAGTCCTCAATCTCAAAATAAAAAAGGTAGGTAAAATTAAATGACCATTGCTTGAATAATTAATTCATTAGTTATTAAATAAATGGTCGCCGAGTTGAAAACCGCTACCAAACAAGATCATAACAACATTATTACAAAGTAAATCAAACGCAATACAAACCCAAACAAACAGTTTAATTATCAATGTGCGAAAAAATATACTAGAGCATCGATAATAATTGCTATGTTTGCGATACTGTTATAATTATTTATTGGAGAAATCACCGTGTCATTTTCCAGTAAAATTGGCCGCTGAAGTCTCGCGACGGCAATGAATTTACGAGATTTCATCTCGTTTCATAATCCTGTATATAAACAGGTCCTGATTAGAATGCAAAACTTCCACTGTATAATTTCATCATTGGTTTTGAATATTTGGATAGAACATACTCAAAATAAGACATGCATGATATGGCAATTTTCACACAATTGCAGGCCTTGAGCACAGAAGGGTTTTAATAATGAAACACAAATCTCTGGATTTTTAATTGTATTTTGATATACAATAAAATCTTCATATCATAATATCATCCAGGGAAGCAGTTCTGTTACCAAAAGTTATATTTGTAAAAAAGTATGTAGCTGGCTGGGACTTTCAATAGGGAAAAAACCAACAGAACTCAAATTACCAAATAACAAAGTAATAGTGGGAAGTCAACACATATTATAGGATCAGGTTTCCAAATTAGGTCAAGTGTAATGACTTATTGGCAATTAACTCTGCAGTCATTCTCCCCTAAAACAGGAAACCAGCATTATGGGACATTGAACACAAATCAATACAAAATTAGGTATCTCAAATGAAATGTGTAGATTATTGATTGAAAAGAATTCAATATAAGTGCCTGTCACAATTCACATTATTCTATTTGTGCAGATTTATAATCTAATTGGTTTCCTCGAGAAAAAGTGAAAGGAGAAAGTGTTCAGTCAATGAAATGAATTATGTCTCCCCCCATACTGGGGAGACATGTTGTTTTTAGCTTGTCTGTCTGTTTGTTCGTTGGTCCATCACAAATCGTGTCTCCACCATATCTCTTGAACCGCATGACGGATTTTGAAATAACTTGACACAAATGCTCATCATATCGAGATGATGTGCATAGCATAACTTTCAGCCACGTCCGTTCAAAGTCAAGGTCACACTTAGAGGTTGAAGGTCATATGCAATATATTTCGTGTCCACTACATATCTCTTGAAATGCTTGAGGGATTTTGAAATAACTTGGCACAAATGCTCACCATATCGAGACAATGTGCAGAGCGCAACTTTTAGCCAGGTTGGTTCATAAACTATGGGGTGAGACATACATTTTTGTTTTAAAATGTCATTACTGGGTAGTCGCACAATAGAAAATTCCAAACAATTAGATATTGTATTTTCTTTAATTCACAAACAGGTATAAGGAAAGCCATTACGAGATGTTAGGGGAGTTTTTTTAGCTGGATTACGTAGGAGTTTTTTTAGCTGGATTACGTAGCAAATCCAGGCTTATGGTTTGCCAATTTCCGTCTCTCCGTCTGTCTGTCTACGCATTTTGACGTTTTGGTTAAAGTTTTTGTTTTTCCTAATTTCTCAAGAATGGAATGCCGGAAAGCTTTGAAACTGTCTTGTATTTACCTGAATTATCCCCCCTTTTTACTTAGATTTTTCGGTTAAACTGTTGAATTCGCAGTCCAGCATTCGCACCACTGTTGGTGCTTCACTTGTTTATCCATAAAGTAGCGAATATGATTGAGTGAAATAATTGAATTGAATTGAATTGAATGTTGTTTAACGGCTCATCAACACAGTATAGGTTATTTAGAGCCGCCCCAGAGAGAGGGGAAGGATACATAGGAATCCGGGAACCTGTCCTACTCTTATTATCAATTAGATTCCTATGGTTCTTTAACGTGCTCGGAGGATAGACCGATACACGGGACCGCCCGGTTTACGTCCCCATCCGACGGACGAGAGTGAAATAAGATACATGATCCTATAGATACAGGAATTATTTTTATAATCAAACACAGCAATTATATAATCAATTTCTTACATTTTAAATCAGTTTAACTGAATGATTTTGCTTTGTTGAACGTTCTAGGCACATTTGTCAACTTTTCAACTTTTTATTGATATCATAACTCAACATCACAGTCATTGTTGTGTCCCGAGTTAGTTATTAATATTTTTAAATTTTCTTTCATTGAAAAATCCTGACATAATAATCACCCATAGAAATGTTATAAATAGAGATTAACACCTGCTGGAACCTATTAGGCCTAATAAAAAAACATGTGTGTTTCCGGTTTCCCGACCGTCCCTACTTTATCACCGCCGACCCTAAATATTTTTAGCGGAAAAATAAAATTTAAAAAAAAAAAATAAAAAAAAAAAAAAATTTTTTTTTTTTTTTTTTTTTTAATTCTAATGATAATTTTATTAGCCAGAGTTGTTAAGCATCTAATCTGGATTGCAAAGGTTATCAAAAAGTTGCCTTAGTACAAAAATGGCATAATATATGCGAACAATATATATAAAAAAAATATCTAAAAAAAAAACTTTTTCCTACCTACCTACCTACCCTAACTTTTTGACAGGGTGAAACCAGAAACACACAAGTTTTTTTTTAGGCCTTATAAGGAAATCCTTCACAGGATATAAGGCGAGTTGTTTCTTCACAAAGTAGCAATTGCAGTGAATAAAATATCAAATAACCACCTACCATCAAGTGAAGGATTTACTTATAATCGAACACAGCTCTTAAATAATCTATTTTATTGCATTTTAAATCAGTGTATTCTGACTGAAATGTTTCCCTCGTTGAATATTCTCATTAAATACTGTCACAGTTGTTATTTTTGTGTTTTGAAGTAGTTGATAATATTATATATTCTGTGATGAATTACAGAAATTTCCCCGTTTGAGAAAATCTATAACATATCCCTTCGTCTACTGTGCTATCTCGCCTAGTGCGCAAGTAGACAGATGTTATGAACTAAACGATAGACGTCACGATATTACGTCACAAATTGACGTCATGATCTTACTCCGCGCTGTCGCCAAAGGAGTGACAGAAGAAGGAATATTTGTGTCAAAAGACGATTGGGAAAAAATTCATCACAGAATATATATTATATAGTTTAACATGTTTGTCGTGATACGGAAAATAATTCACTCGTGAGAAATATTCTTGCGAAACCGCACTCATTTCTATATCACAAGAATCTTTCTCACTCATGAATTATTTCACGTATCACTTCAACAATGTTAATTAAACTCTATATATTACCAATTATGAAATCCCATTCTTTCACCCATATAAATTTAATATAGTGGAGTAGTATATATAAGTAGTCTATATCCAGAATTAATGTGAATGAGTTTTTCCATGTGTGTACAAAATGTCATTGAGTTGACTGTGCCGAACAGTACAATTTGTTTGTACCTACATCATGAGAGGCGTATTCCAGAGTAAGTATATTGTGTGCGTCCATGTTATCCTACACGTATTTCTAAAACAACTATGTATGTTTATTTTCAGAGGACATTTTGCAACAGTTAAGCGTTGCACCCATCGGGAAACAAGGGCCGAATATGCCGCCAAGTTCATCCGGAAGCGCCGTGCCGGTGGGCGTCGCGGGGGTAAGATGGAGGACATTCAGATGGAGATAGAAATCCTGAGTTCGACATCGCATCCGAACATCATTAACCTGTATGAGGTGTATGAGACCAACAGGGAGGTCATCCTTATTCTTGAACTGTAAGTTTGCTTCACATGATGCTGTATACTGGAAATGCAACAGTGTCCTTGGCTCTTAGATGATCCCTGACACTTAGTTGGTCTCCATCTCTTTTGTCCATGCATGTCTTTTAATTGGGTCCTGACTGTTGATCACTGTCACTAAGTTGGTCCTTGCCACTTAGTTGGTTTCTTAGTTGGACTTCATCACTTAGTTTATCCATGTCATTTTGTTGGTCCGTGTGTTTAGTTGGTCCCTGTCTCTCAGTTGGTTCCTATGACTAAGTTGGTCCCTGTCTTTTATTTGGTTCCTGTCATTAAGTTGGCCTCTGTCTCTAAGTTTCTCCTTGAAAGTTAGTCTCTGACAGTTGATCACTACCACTTAGTTGGTCCCTGTCTCTTAGTTGGTTCCTGACACTTAAATGACACTTAAATGGTCCTTGTCTCTTAGTTGGTTCCTGTCTTTTCGGTAATCCCTACCACTTAGATGGTCACTGTAACTTCAGTGTTTTTTTTATGCCTAATTTGGGGCCGTTATTCGGCCCCATTCACAATGCCAAAAAGTATACTTTTTTCACAATTATATCCAAAAAATTCACAATCTGAAAAAAAAATAAAAATATCTTTTTTTTTTAGGGTAAATACAGACCAGTAAGGATACTAGTCTTAATATACGCTGGTGTTAAAACTAGTCTGTATTTACCAAAAACAAAACTTAAAACCAAGCGATATTAAACTGTGACATTAAAAGTGAAAAAAGTTTCTTTTTCTTTTGTTATAATATTTCACAATTTTCACAATTTCTAGAAAAATGCCGCTATTTTTCACAATGGCACAGGCACAGGCTGCATTCACAAAACACATAAAAAAACCACTGGTAACTTAGTTGATAACTCCTTTAGTTGGTATTTCTGGTTGACCTATAATATATGATTTTCATTGAACAGTAGTGGCCTATTGTGTATAAACACTACACATACTAACAACATTCAATTAGTCTTGATAAAACTATACAAATTATGCTAAACCCTTGGGAAACTTTAATCAATCAATATGGGAAACTTTTTTGAATATTGCATTGTGGATGTTGGGGAACTTTAATCGCTCAATATTACATTGCAGTGTGGATGGTGGGGAACATTTTGAATATTTATATATGTCACACTCAATATTGCATTGCAGTGTGGATGGTGGGGAACTTATCAATCAATATTGTATCGCAGTGTGGATGGTGGGGAACTTTGCAAATATTTGTATATGTCACAATCAATATTGCATTGCAGTGTGGATGGTGGGGAACTTATCAATCAATATTGTATCGCAGTGTGGTTGGTGGTGAACTTTGCAAATATTTGTATATGTCACAATCAATATTGCATTGCAGTGTGGATGGTGGGGAACTTATCAATCAATATTGTATCGCAATGTGGATGGTGGTGAACTTTGCAAATATTTGTATATGTCACAATCAATATTGTATTGCTGTATGGATGGTGGGGAACTTTGCAAATATTTGTATATGTCACAGTCAATATTGTATTGCAGTGTAGATGGTGGGGAACTTTTCGAATAATTATATTAGTATTTATTATATAACCTATAAATAGACGCGTTTTCATTGGCTAAAAAGTAATTTTTTAGAAAAAATATCTAGCGATATTGACCTGTTTTTTTCTGATATTGACCAGTTTTATAAATAGTAACAGGGGAAGACCGGGGAATCCACGAGCCGCCTATTAATATCATTCGCCATTATCCGTACGCTACGGAATTTTCCGAGGCGTTATATAATAAAACAGTTATGGACTTTTCAGCTGTTATACATGATGTTGATATGTACCAAAAAATCATTATTGACCTCGGCTATCGCCTCGGTCAATAATGATTTTTTTGGTGCATATCACATCATGTATAACAGCTGAAAAGTCCATAATTGTATAATATGTCACTATAAATATTGTATTGCAGTGTGGATGGTGGAGAACTTTTCGATTGTTTATGTATGTCACAATCAATATTGTATTGCAGTGTGGATGGTGGGGAACTTTTCGAATATTTATCGGAGAAGGACAAGCTGTGTGAGGAGGAAGCTTCAGCGTTCATCAAGCAGATTCTGGAGGGGGTCGAACATCTACATTCCAAGTATATAGCTCATCTTGACCTCAAGGTAATTTTAGGGTTGACTGTTTTGGTTAATTTGACTGTTTTATGTATTTATGTTCACTATAACCCCTTACCACTCCACCCTCCTTGTGGATGAACAAGAATGCTGTAGTCGAGAAAGCCTTTAGCAGTGGCCTTGTTTTTAGGTCGATTATTTTCACAGAAGATAAAAACAAGTGTACATTTAGAAAAATATACCGACATTTAACTGCATTCTCAAGCCAGTAGTTTTGAATTATTCGAATTACCGACCTACCGACACTAAATGTATGGAAACTGAAGAAAAAATTTCTTATCTGTGTTATGAAGATGATTTCACATTAATAATCGCTTGTAAGCATTCACAACGTTGTTTTCGGAAGAATGGTGACATGACTAAGGTCAGCTTTGGTTAGCCTCGTCTACAAAACCCACAAAAAGACCTACAATGTTTCTTTATAAATTAATGCTTAAAAAGCACATGAATGCGTAAATTAAAAATATATGATATGGACAAAATTTAGTTTTTACTAGCATTTTTGCTTGCATGAAAAAAAAATTCCCCTCCTTCAACCTACATTTTTGTGTCGCCTTTTTGAAGAAAAATGCTATACATAGAGATCACTTTGTTGTCCGTCCGTCAGTCCGTCCGTCCGTCCGTCTGTCACGCAAACTTAACATTGGCTATAACTTTCTCATTTCTTGATATTTCTTCATCAAACTTTAAATATATACTCATCATGACAACATCAACATGACCATACTAAAATATAAAGGTCAAGTTACACTGAAGGTCATTATATGGGTTAAATACTCACTTGTTTTCTTCACGAAAACTTAACGTTGGCTATAACTTTCTCATTTCTTGATATTTCTTCATCAACCTTTCAATATAATATTTACTCATCATAACAACATCGACATGACCATACAAAAATATAAAGGTATAGGTCACACTGAAGGTCATTATATGGGTTAAATACTCACTTGTTTTCTTCACGAAAACTTAACGTTGGCTATAACTTTTTCATTTCTTGATATTTCTTCATCAACCTTTCAATATAATTATACTCATCATGACAACATCAACATGACTATACCAAAATAAGTGACACTGAAGGTCATTGTATGGGTTAAATACTCATTTATTTTTTCACGAAAACTTGTTCAGGCCAGTTTGTCAAGGTCATTTATCTGGGTCCAAAAACAACTTGTTATACTGACAAAGCACTGACAGTTCTAGTTTCAGAAAAAATCGACAACAATAAAACAAATACTGGCCTTTTTTACATTTTGTTCATATATAAAATACATTTATACTCAGCCTCATAATCTGGCCGCTGAATGGTACACATACCGCATGGCAATTCTTCTCCATTTTAGAGGGTTTCCGAATCTCATTGGTACAAGGTTATTCTTAACTCATTAATTTGCACATTAATGTACTCAGTCAAAAAGAAAATTTGCACATCAATTTCTGAAAATATGTAAGAAGTTGTAATGACACATTTAATAAAACATGTTCTAAAATGTTCAAAATGTATGTGTATTAATAAAGTTGTGATAAGTCCTCACTAACAGAGTTGGGGTTCCTCAAAGTAAAAAAAGAGCAAAACTAAAATTGTAAACTGCAAGGAGTTGAACGAAATGCAAGGAGTTGAACGAAATTCAAGGAGTCAAACGAAATGCATGGAGTTGAACGAAATGAAAGGAATGAGTTGACCGAAATGCAAGGAAGGAGTTGAACGAAATGCAAGGAGTTGAACGGGAAAACAAAAGATATCTTGTTAATTGCTGGTTTTGTGGAATTTGTGATGAATGTCAAACTTTTAACACCTTCTCAAACATAATGTTACGATGTTTGAACACATTTATGATGTAGAAGTTTACACAATCAGATATTTGTAAGAAGGTTGACAATGCCAATTTGAGTACATACTTTCTGTTTTGACTCAGTTTATTATCATCAAACCATTGTATTGACTTCCCATAATTGGTAATTACTCTCTGACAAACCATTGTATAGACTTCCCATAATTGGTAATTACTCTCAGATAAACCATTGTATTGACTTCCCATAATTGGTAATTACTCTCAGATAAACCATTGTATAGACTTCCCATAATTGGTAATTACTCTCAGATAAACCATTGTATTGACTTCCCATAATTGGTAATTACTCTCAGATAAACCATTGTATTGACTTCCCATAATTGGTAATTACTCTCTGACAAACCATTGTATAGACTTCCCATAATTGGTAATTACTCTCTGACAAACCATTGTATTGACTTCCCATAATTGGTAATTACTCTCAGATAAACCATTGTATTGACTTCCCATAATTGGTAATTACTCTCAGATAGCATAGTGGTAATATTTTACCCATGAAATATGGTATCATTAAACCATTGTTTAGACTTCCCATAATTGGTAATTACTCCCAGATAGCATAATGGTAATATCTTACCCATGAAATATGGCAGATAATGCCACACAACCTGTAAGTAAAAGATCATCTAGACAATAAAGTATTGTACATTCACATATTAGTTCTCTTTTACTGCTTTTCAGCCAGAAAATATCCTTCTGCAAGATAAGAACAGTACAGCAGTGAAGGTGATAGACTTCGGCTTGTCACGGGTGATTCACCCAAATGATGACCACCGGGCAATGCTGGGAACCGCAGAATTTGTGGGTATGTGAACATGAAGTATGACATTTAGAAACTGGTAACCATACTCACGTAGGAAAGATGCCGTCATTGAACATGTATATTGTTCTCCAGATATAAAAAACATGTTTTCTCTTAGTAGTACGTAAATTATATTTCAGGGGAACAGATTCTTGTATAAATATGATGATTTCAACATACTGTTAATTAGGTAATTTTCGCATCGCTTTTATTTCGCAATTGGGGCGTCGGTGGCCGAGTGGTTAGAGTCTCTGACTTGCAATCACTCGCTGTAGGTTCGATCCCTCAGGGGCCTAGGAATCTTTATGTGAGGAAGCTATCCAGCTGGCTTGCGGAACGTCGATGGTTCTACCCAGGTGCCCGCCCGTGCTGAAAATTGCCCGAAGGGGCACCTGGGGTCTTCCTCCACCAGTGGAAGCTGGAAAGTCGCCATATGACCTTAGCTGTTGGTGCGTCTATAAAATCCAATTCCATTCAATTATTTCGCAATTTGTACCTAGACAGGAATATTCGCAAGGATATGAATTTGCGACCTATTACCCTCCGTAGTCATTTGACGACAGCTTCATTTTCATGTCTCGTACTAATTAAAAATGTTTCATTCGTGCACATCAGTATTATTTGCTATAATCCAGCTTTTGATGCTCAACATTCATATGTGCTTCATTGTTTTCCGGTTATTTCCGTCTTTTTTCGAAATATTTGTTGATAAATAATCGTGAAAGTTATGAATTCGCGAGCTCTATCGCAAATTTTAGCAAAACTAAAACTCTCGCGCATAAAACCCACTTCACAGTAAACAATACTTGGAAGGATATACTCCTGCATTATTACTAATAATTACACATTTTAAGCACATTTGAATACAAACAAAAGTTTGCAAGTGTTCATGATTTTGTATTAAAACATGTTTTAAATTTAGGTCTCTGAGGTTTAATCTTAAATGGTCATATCTAAACACATTCTGGTAAAAAACACGGCAAATGGAAAATGATCGACAAGTTCGGAGGAAATGTACAGGTGTGTAGGGAGTAAAATTTATATTTCTGTCCATCATGAATCTTCAATGCATGTGATTGTCTTTGCAGCACCAGAAGTTGTCAGTTTTGAATCGTTGTCAGTAGCAACAGATATGTGGAGTATAGGGGTCATTACATATATAGTGTAAGTTTCTCTCAGTTTTCACTTTCAATGTTTACAAATAAAATATTTATTTGACATGACAAGTATTCATGCGCAAAAGTGTTCGTTTGATACACATTTCACATACCTTGTTATGCAGACCGCTTCTTAGCCTAGTGGTAGAGTGACCGTCTCGCATGAGGGAGGCCATGAGTTCAGTCCCCGACCAGGTTGTGCCAAAGACTTCTTATAAACAGTACTAGTAGCTCCCTTGCTGGACGTTCAGCATATAAAGGATGGTTATAGGACTGGTCGCCCCGGTGTCAGTATAGTGAGATTGCTTGTATTCTTGGAATATGTAACACTAATCTGTATTTGCATATAGACCATATACATTTAAAGAGACTTGTGTTACTAATTTTAAATTTTAATTTCTTGTCTTGGCAGCCTTCAACCATATCACAACACTGTAGTGCTATTAATTACCAATTTAATGAGGGCTGTTCCATTTGTTTTACATGTATAAGTATGAGGGACATGCGTAATGTTTGTAATTTCTCTCGCATACAGATTATCCGGTGCGTCTCCGTTTCTAGGAGATAATCAACAAGAGACCTATCACAATGTAACTGCCCTCAATTACCATTTTGACGAGGAATATTTCCAAGGAACCAGTGAGCTGGCGAAGGATTTCATCCGAAAACTTTTAGTAAAGGACCAGAGGTAATTGAAATATTTTAGCTAGATTGACCACGTCAAGACAAGCTTATGTAATGGCCCGTTGTCTGGCCATCCATTAGCTATCTTGTTTATGCCATAACTTAAGTCAATTTGATTTCAAGGCTTGATTTAATAAGATTTTGGACCAGTTCAACCATCAGGGCCGTTGTTTGAACGTTTTTCATTCCACTCCCCTAAATGTATATATTTTTCCCCCTTTTCTTGTGAAAAATTCCCTCTTAAAAAAATAAATAAAAAAATTAGAAATTGTTTAACTCCAAAACAGGAAAACGGCATACAATTTGCAATTTGGAATGGTAGATTCTTGGTACTTAAATAATAAAAAAACACACAGTAATTTGTGTTTCTTAGAAATTCCCCTTTTATATGAAAACAACGCAAAATTCCACTTCCTGAGAGTCCTGGCCCCATTCTTCCAAAGCGAAGTGAGGGCCTTGACCATGCAGCTGTTATGGCGTTATTGCCCTTGATTACTGAAATATGAGGATATTTCAGCTTGTTTACGTAGTAAATTTTACAAATGGTTTCAACTTTTCACCAAATTGACCTGAAAATTATTACAATGAGATCTTGAATAAGTTTGACGATGAGTTTGACAATCATTAAAATCAACGCATGCATTTAGGTGTTATTGCCCCTTGATTATTTTAAAATAAGCAGATTTCAGCTAGTGAGCCTGATAATTCAAGGCTGCCGGTTTATTTTAGCGCTTTTATAGAGCATAGTTTATGCTCTTATTCAAAATGTCGGCTATAAAAAAGATTTTTTTATCAAAAGTCCACTATTTTCTCCGAAGGATTTCATCCGAAAACTTTTAGTAAAGGACCAGAGTTAATTGAAATATTTTAGCTTGATTGACCAAGTCAAGTCAAGCTTATGTAATGGCCCGTTGTCTGGCCATCCTGTAGCTATCTTGTTTATGCCATAACTTAAGTCAATTTGATTTCAAGGTTTGATTTAATAAGGTTTTTGAACAGTTCAACCATCAGGGCCGTCGTTTGACCGTTTTTCATTCCCTTCCCCTAAATGTATATATTTTTCCCCCTTTTCCTGTGAAAAATTCCCTCTTAGAAAAATAAATAAAAAAATTAGAAATTGTTCAACTCCAAAACAGGAAAACGGCATACAATTTGCAATTTGGAATGGTAAATTCTAGGTACTTAAATAATAAAAAAAGCACACGCTAATTTGTGTTTCTTAGAAATTCCCTTTTGATATGAAAACAACGCAAAATTCCACTTCCTGAGGGTCCTGGCCCCATTCTCCCAAAGTGAAGGGAGGGCCTTGACCATGCAGCTGTTATGGCGTTATTGCCCTTGATTACTGAAATATTAGGACATTTCAGCTTGTTTACTGGTAAATTTTACAAATGGTTTCGACTTTTCACCAAATTGACCTGAAAATTATTACAATGAGATCTTGAATGAGTTTGACGATGAGTTTGACAATCATTAAAATCAACGCATGCATTTAGGTGTTATTGCCCCTTGATTATTTTAAAATAAGCAGATTTCAGCTAGTGAGCCTGATAATTCAAGGCTGCCGGTTTATTTTAGCGCTTTTATAGAGCATAGTTTATGCTCTTATTCAAAATGTCGGCTATAAAAAAGATTTTTTTATCAAAAGTCCACTATTTTCTCCGAAGGATTTCATCCGAAAACTTTTAGTAAAGGACCAGAGTTAATTGAAATATTTTAGCTTGATTGACCAAGTCAAGTCAAGCTTATGTAATGGCCCGTTGTCTGGCCATCCTGTAGCTATCTTGTTTATGCCATAACTTAAGTCAATTTGATTTCAAGGTTTGATTTAATAAGGTTTTTGAACAGTTCAACCATCAGGGCCGTCGTTTGACCGTTTTTCATTCCCTTCCCCTAAATGTATATATTTTTCCCCCTTTTCCTGTGAAAAATTCCCTCTTAGAAAAATAAATAAAAAAATTAGAAATTGTTCAACTCCAAAACAGGAAAACGGCATACAATTTGCAATTTGGAATGGTAAATTCTAGGTACTTAAATAATAAAAAAAGCACACGCTAATTTGTGTTTCTTAGAAATTCCCTTTTGATATGAAAACAACGCAAAATTCCACTTCCTGAGGGTCCTGGCCCCATTCTCCCAAAGTGAAGGGAGGGCCTTGACCATGCAGCTGTTATGGCGTTATTGCCCTTGATTACTGAAATATTAGGACATTTCAGCTTGTTTACTGGTAAATTTTACAAATGGTTTCGACTTTTCACCAAATTGACCTGAAAATTATTACAATGAGATCTTGAATGAGTTTGACGATGAGTTTGACAATCATTAAAATCAACGCATGCATTTAGGTGTTATTGCCCCTTGATTATTTTAAAATAAGCAGATTTCAGCTAGTGAGCCTGATAATTCAAGGCTGCCGGTTTATTTTAGCGCTTTTATAGAGCATAGTTTATGCTCTTATTCAAAATGTCGGCTATAAAAAAGATTTTTTTATCAAAAGTCCACTATTTTCTCCGAAGGATTTCATCCGAAAACTTTTAGTAAAGGACCAGAGTTAATTGAAATATTTTAGCTTGATTGACCAAGTCAAGTCAAGCTTATGTAATGGCCCGTTGTCTGGCCATCCATTAGCTATCTTGTTTATGCCATAACTTAAGTCAATTTGATTTCAAGGTTTGATTTAATAAGGTTTTTGAACAGTTCAACCATCAGGGCCGTCGTTTGACTGTTTTTAGCTCTACTGATCAGAGATCAGCAGAGCTTATGCCGTGGTGCGGCGTCCGTCGTCCGTCCGTCTGTCCGTCCGTCTGTCCGTTAACTTTTATTTGTAGCGACTACTCCTCTGAAACTACTGGATGGATATTCATAAAACTTTACAGAAATGTTGCCCATGAAGTCTAGTTGATCCTAGCAAAAATTCATGCTGATGTCAAATCCAAAATGGCCGCCAAAGCTAAAAATAGATTTTTTAAATTCAAGTTTGTAGCGACTACTTCTTGAAAACAATAAGTGATATTGATATGGGACTTTTTCTAAAATTATCAGCATGACATGATGTTGATCCTTGTCGAAATTTATTTCGATGCGACTTTAAACATGGCCGCTAGCAGCCATCTTTGTTTACATAGATTTATATAGTAAAAACTTGTAGCGACTACTCCTCTGAAACTACTGGATGGATATTCATGAAACTTTACAGAAATGTTGCCCATGAAGTCTAGTTGATCCTAGCAAAAATTCATGTTGATGCACAATCCAAGATGGCCGCCAAAGCTAAAAATAGATTTTTAAAATACAAGTTTGTAGCGACTACTCCTTGAAAACTATAAGTGATATTGATAAGGGACTTTTTCTTAAATGATCAGCATGACATGATGTTGGTCCTTGTCAAAAATCGTTTTGATTCGACGTTAAACATGGCTGCCAGTGGCCATCTTTGTTTACATAGAGTTATATAGTAAAAACTTGTAGCGACTACTCCTCTGAAACTACTTGACGGATGTCCATGAAACTTCACAGGAATGTTGCTCTTGATGTCTAGGTGATCCTAGAAAAATTTCAGGCTGGCCGGAAATTCAAGATGGCCGCCACGGCTAAAAATAGATTTAAAATAAATAAATTTGTAGCGACTACTTCTTGAAAACTGTAAGTGATATTGATATGGGATGTTTTCTAAAATGATCAGCATGACATGATGTTGATCCTTGTCGAAATTTATTTTGATGCGACTTTAAACATGGCCGCTAGCGGCCATCTTTGTTTACATAGATTTATATAGTAAAAACTTGTAGCGACTACCCCTCTGAAACTACTGGATGGATATTCATGAAACTTTACAGAAATATTGCCCATGAAGTCTAGTTGATCCTAGCAAAAATTCATGTTGATGCAAAATCCAAGATGGCCGCCAAAGCTAAAAATAGATTTTTAAAATACAAGTTTGTAGCGACTACTTCTTGAAAACTATAAGTGATATTGATATGGGACTTTTTCTAAAATGATCAGCATGACATGATGTTGGTCCTTGTCAAAAATCGTTTTGATTCGACGTTAAACATGGCTGCCAGTGGCCATCTTTGTTTACATAGAGTTATATAGTAAACACTTGTAGCGACTACTCCTCTGAAACTACTTGACGGATTTTCATGAAACTTTACAGGAATGTTGCTCTTGATGTCCAATTGATCGTAGCAAAATTTCAGGTCGGCCAAAAATTTAAGATGGCCGCCACAGCTAAAAATAGATTTTTAAAAAATAAGTTTGTAGCGACTACTTCTTGAAAACTATAAGTGATATTGATATGGGACTTTTTCTAAAATGATCAGCATGACATTATGTTGATCCTAGTCAAACATTATTTTGATTCGACGTTAAACATGGCTGCCAGTGGCCATCTTTGTTTACATAAGAGTTTGTATAGTAAAAATGTGTAGTGACTACTCCTCTGAAACCACTAGACTGATTTTCATGAAACTTCACAGGAATGTTGCTCTTGATGTCTAGTTGATCCTAGCACAATTTCAGGTCGGCTGGAAATTCAAGATGGCCACCACAGCTAAACATAGATTTTTAAAAACAAGTTTGTAGCGACTACTTCTTGAACACTGTAAGTGATATTGATATGGGACTTTTTCTGAAATGATCAGCATGACAAGATGTTGATCGTTGTCAAACATTATTTTGATTCGACATTAAACATGGCTGCCAGTGGCCATCTTTGTTTACCTAGAGTTATATAGTAAAAACTTCAACTTGTAGCGACTACTCCTCTGAAACTACTTGACAGTTTTTATGAAACTTCACTTCACCTAGCTATCAAAATCTATCAGTAGAGCTTCAAGGTCATTGACCTCTTGTTCATTCCCTTCCCCTAAATGTATATATTTTTCCCCCTTTTCCTGTGAAAAATTCCCTCTTAGAAAAATAAATAAAAAAATTAGAAATTGTTCAACTCCAAAACAGGAAAACGGCATACAATTTGCAATTTGGAATGGTAAATTCTTGGTACTTAAATAATAAAAAAAGCACACGCTAATTTGTGTTTCTTAGAAATTCCCTTTTGATATAATAACAACGCAAAATTCCACTTCCTGAGGGTCCTTGCCCCATTCTCCCAAAGTGAAGGGAGGGCCTTGACCATGCAGCTGTTATGGCGTTATTGCCCTTGATTACTGAAATATTAGGACATTTCAGCTTGTTTACTGGTAAATTTTACAAATGGTTTCGACTTTTCACCAAATTGACCTGAAAATTATTACAATGAGATCTTGAATGAGTTTGACGATGAGTTTGACAATCATTAAAATCAACGCATGCATTTAGGTGTTATTGCCCCTTGATTATTTTAAAATAAGCAGATTTCAGCTAGTGAGCCTGATAATTCAAGGCTGCCAGTTTATATTAGCGCTTTTATAGAGCATAGTTTATGCTCTTATTCAAAATGTCGGCTATAAAAAAGATTTTTTTATCAAAAGTCCACTATTTTCTCCAAAATCCTGCAACACGCAACCAGTCAACCAACTGTGATTGGTCATGCTCAGTTTACAGTTAACATGCAGCCCTATGGTCAAGCGCTAATTCATTATTATGCTTATATTTCCTGAATTTCCCTCCACTAAACTAAATTTTACTAGTTTGCTAAATAAACATTTCTAACACTAACCAGACATGTTCTAAGCAGGATGTATAACATGTCTCTGTCTAAAAATTAAAGTAGAGGTAAAAAGTCAAATGGAAAATACATTCAAGGACCACCTTAGCTCAAATACACATTGAAACAAGCAATAATTACAAGAACAAATATTTTCCAATATCTCTTATTTTTCAGGAAAAGGGCCAGTGTTAAGGATTGCCTGAACCATCCGTGGATAAAGGTATACCTATTTTGATGTTTCATGTAAATTTCTACTACTTGTCTTCACATTATATACAGTCTCTATAGCTATGGGTTTACCTCTTTGCCTGCTATCTTAACATAATGGACTTTCCTTTTTCAAATTTGGACCATGTCATTTATGCTACGAAGGTTTACTTACAGGCTGATTTGGTTTACACTAGTCGTATGCAGCATGCAAAGAGTTAACATTGTAAAGCAGCTCTTCTACGACTGCAGACTCTGCAGCGTGACATAACTGTTGTTTATTCTGAGATACCTTTCCTTATAAGTCTGCTGGTGATAGCATTGTGACCAATGAGAACCTTTATTTCAGAACCATGCGCCTCCGTGGTTGAGGGGTTAACAACGATGTGTAAACCTTCTCGCTACTCACCGCTGCGGGTTCGAACCCCACTGGGGCTCAGCTTGTAAGTGAGAAAGTGTTATGAATGGTGGGAGGTATACAGTACTGGTTCTACCTGGGGTGGTCTGCCTCGACCACAAAAAAAACGACTGTCATGTATGGCCTAAATATGCTAACAACGACGTAAAACACTATTCAAACCCAGGAAAAAGCGGGTGGTTTGCCTCCACCACAAAAAAGGGTGATCTGCTTCCACCACGAAAAATCGACCGTCATATCAGTGTTTCCGCGAGAGCGCGTTTCTTGCGTTTTTGACGCACTAAAATGATCGGTGACACGACATTAATCAGCATGTGCGTTTTTCTTGATGCGATGAAATTGACTAGGCTAGAATTGAATTGAATGTTGTTTAACGGCTCATCAACACAGTATAGGTTATTTAGAGCCGCCCCAGAGAGAGGGGAAGGATACATAGGAATCCGGGAACCTGCCCTACTCTTATTATCGAATAGATTCCTATGGTTCTTTAACGTGCTCTGAGGATAGACCGATACACGGGACCGACTAGGCTAGAAATGAAATACCTGTCAAATTATCATCGTAAAACTTTCTTGAAAAGCTTCAAATGAAAGGAATCACAACTGAACTTATTTCTATTTACATCTTGGTCTATAATTAGAACAGTTAAAACTAATACCTGTACTTTCGTGTTATTGTCGTCGTTATATTGATCGTATTACATCTTGGTCTATTTTCAGAACAGGTTAAACTAATGCCTTTACTTTCTGCGTTATTGTCGTCATCATATCGATCGCGTGTATGTAGGTCTGAGTAGGTAGAAGCTTATGTAAACTTAAACACTAGCAAATAAAAGCGCGTAGACGATCATGATACGGCCGCTAAAATGGTAGACGAACCCAAAATGAAACCACTCTGGTTCACTTCTTTTTCCTTTATTCCTTTGTTCTTTATATAAATAATTTAAACACAATATACAGCAATTAAAATGTCTATTGCCTTAAGTGTGCTGAACATGACGTAAAATACACCATTCAGCAAACTAATTTATTTCATTAATATTTAACAGCATAGAGAAACTTGAATTAAAAACTACAGATAAATCACCAAGAGTGCGTATTTTGTTTATTTAATACAGTGAGTACATGTTACAGACCTCTTGCTGGTCACTGTTAGAATCACACTCGCAGACTGTCAGAAGGTCTCGGCTTTTCTTCATGCGATAATCCACGGACAAAAATTGTCACACAAAATATGTCTTAATGATTCCCATCCATTGTCATAATGTTTGTAAATGCTAACCTGTGACATGTCATAATGTGTGCTATGTATATATAACTGCTCATTCATTTGTCTTCTATCATTTTCCTTGTCTATTTTGTATGTATCTGCCAATGTATTACAGCAATGGGAGTTTTGACAGTTAGTTATGGTAAGATAAGGGATGCTGATGTATGGTCACATTTCATATTGAGAGTTCCTCATGCAGATACGCATCTTTCCAGCCTATGTGTGAATAGTTGGGGTTGGCAATAGTAGGGTTGGCAATAGTAGCGATTGGCAATAGTAGGGGTTGGCAATAGTAGCGCTTGGCAATATTAGGGGTTGTCAATAGTTGGGGTTGGCCAAGAGGAGCTGAGATACTGGCTGAGTAAGAGAACAAGGGACCTCTTGTCAGCCATCAGCAATTGATAGACAAATTTACCACATCTTAAATTGCTTACACACCTGTTAAAGCAAAAAATGCAAATTTTTATAAAACATGTTGAATCGATTTGTGTTTCGGAACTATATGTTATCTTGGCTGCCTAAGTATGAATGCAAGGCTACACACAGGCTGGAAAGTAGCGTATCTTGTGGGACACTTCCATTATTTGTCTTAATTGCCCCTGTGTTTTCACTAACACCATCACGAACATGTATGACAATATTTTTTCTTACTGATAGTGATATTTAGTTTTTGCACAAAAACATTCTTATTGAGTAAATGACACAATCTCACTATCTTAGATTCAGGATTTTGTGTACATTTTAGAAACATTTTTCTTTTTTGGAATGCAATTACCCAATTGTAGAAGTTTGGTGAAATAAGTGAATAACCTCTGTGAAATTTATATTAGACGATTTAAGCATGTTTGTCTTGAGATGAATGGTGTTGCATCTTATAATTACCTCTCATGAACAGACTCAATAAAACCGAGTCTGCTACTTTTCTCTTTTGTTTGCGTTTGTTGCTTCCAAGGGATCACCTTTTCAGTATTTAATGACATTCACACTAGCATTTGTTAAGTGCCGTGCGGCGGCCGTAAAAATTCACCCCGACTACAAATCAGTAAGTGTTATAATTTACTGGTCCTTTGGGATCATCAAGCCCATTCTGTGTTGCTTTAAGTAGAATATCGCTTAAGTCATTGCTAGGAGGCGTGAGAGGTGTTGCATCTTATAATTACCTCTCATGAACAGACTCAATAAAACCGAGTCTGCTACTTTTCTCTCTTGTTTGCGTTTGTTGCTTCCAAGGGATCACCTTTACAGTATTTATTAAAATGTGTTAACTTTGACAGAACTTCCATTAAAATTTGTTTCTTGTTTCATGGATGCATGTGTCAGAGTTTGAAGGTGCTTGGAGCAGAATCATTCAATGAATATGACTAGGCCATGCATAGAACAATAAATGCTGCTTTTTGTTCCTGTCAATAATGATGCTATCGATAATGATACTGGCTTCATGGAAAAGAAAACACAATTATTGTCATTGGTGTATCACATCTGTCAATAATGATGCTGGCTTCATGGTGAAGTAAACACAATTATTGTCATTGGTGTATCACATCTGTCAATAATGATGCTGGCTTCATGGTGAAGTAAACACAAGTATTGTTATTGGTGTATCACATCTGTCAATAATGATGCCGGCTTCATGGTGAAGTAAACACAATTATTGTCATTGGTGTATCACATCTGTCAATAATGATGCTGGCTTCATGGTGAAGTAAACACAATTATTGTCATTGGTGTATCACATCTGTCAATAATGATGCTGGCTTCATGGTGAAGTAAACACAATTATTGTCATTGGTGTATCACATCTGTCAATAATGATGCTGGCTTCATGGTGAAGTAAACACAATTATTGCTATTGGTGTAACACATCTGTCAATAATGGTGCTGGCTTCATGGTAAAGTAAACACAATTAATGTCATTGGTGTATCACATCTGTCAATAATGATGCTGGCTTCATGGTGAAGTAAACACAATTATTGTCATTGGTGTATCACATCTGTCAATAATGATGCTGGCTTCATGGTGAAGTAAACACAATTATTGTCATTGGTGTATCACATCTGTCAATAATGATGCTGGCTTCATGGTGAAGTAAACACAATTATTGTCATTGGTGTATCACATCTGTCAATAATGATGCTGGCTTCATGGTGAAGTAAACACAATTATTGCTATTGGTGTAACACATCTGTCAATAATGGTGCTGGCTTCATGGTAAAGTAAACACAATTAATGTCATTGGTGTATCACATCTGTCAATAATGATGCTGGCTTCATGGTGAAGTAAACACAATTATTGTCATTGGTGTATCACATCTGTCAATAATGATGCTGGCTTCATGGTGAAGTAAACACAATTATTGTCATTGGTGTATCACATCTGTCAATAATGATGCTGGCTTCATGGTGAAGTAAACACAATTATTGTCATTGGTGTATCACATCTGTCAATAATGATGCTGGCTTCATGGTGAAGTTAAAACAATTAATGTCATTGGTGTATCACATCTGTCAATAATGATGCTGGCTTCTGTACAATTTAAGCAAAAGTAAACACAATTATTGCCATTGGAATATCACATTTTACCATAATGGCTTACGTGAATTGCAGTGATCATTTTTATGACAATGTTTGTAACCTTTTGTGTAGTGGACCACTCAGTGTTGTTTGTGTCATTACTGTGGTGACAATCAGCTAATTTAGTTTAAAAAAAAATGAAAAAGAAAACAAGTTAGCTATTCACCAAAATAGCCAGCGACTGACTGGCAGCCACTAACAAAACTTGCTTGTTGTTAGAATGAGGCTTACTGATACTGCATGAAGAGATAGCTACTTAGAAACCCAGTGTGGTATTTGTACTAAACAATGAACATATACATGGAAATAAATCCGTGGAAAATATGGGTCTTATAAATTATTATTTCCGTTTTTGTATTACTAATATGTGTTAGTTTTGATTTAAACAGAAACATTTGTCATAAACCCCAAGACTCTGGTATTAGCTATGAATATAATCAGAAACACATGCTATTAAACTATTTTGTTTTGAATTCCCATTTTGAGTCAATGTTTCATTTTTAGTTCTAGAATGTTTCATGAATACATTGCCATGATGTTGTTCAAACTTGCCAGTAAAAATCTGATAGATTATGATCAAACTTGCCAATAAACATCCCCTGATTGACCATGGTCAAATTTCCCAGTAAACATCATCTGAACGATCACGATCAAACTTGCCAGTAAATATCTGAATAATCATGATCAAACTTTCCAGTAAACATCTGATTGATCATGATCAAATTTGCCAGTAAATATCTGACTGATCATGATCAAACTTGTCAGTAAATACCATATGAATGATTATGATCAGACTTGCCCTTAAACATCTGAATGATCATGCCAGTAAACAACATGGAATATCAATTTAAGCTTGCCAGTAACATCCCCTGAATGATCATGATAAAACTTGCTAGTAAACATCATTTGAATGATCATGATCAAACTTGCCAGTAAACGTTCCCTGTATACTTTTGAACAAACGTGCCAGTAATCTTCCGCTGAATAATCATGATCAAACTTGCCAGTAAACATTCCCTCTATACTTTTGAACAAACATGCCAGTAATCTTCCCCTGAATGATCATGATCAAACTTGCCAGTAAACATTCCTTGTATACTTTTGAACAAACTTGCCAGTAATCTTCCCCTGAATGATCATGATCAAACTTGCCAGTATACATTCCCTGTATACTTTTGAACAAACATGCCAGTAATCTTCCCCTGAATGATCATGATCAAACTTGCCAGTAAACATTCCCTGTATACTTTTGAACAAACATGCCAGTAATCTTCCCCTGAATGATCATGATCAAACTTGCCAGTAAACATTCCTTGTATACTTTTGAACAAACTTGCCAGTAATCTTCCCCTGAATGATCATGATCAAACTTGCCAGTATACATTCCCTGTATAATTTTGAACAAACGTGCCAGTAATCTTCCCCTGAATGATCATGATCAAACTTGCCAGTAAACATTTCCTGTATACTTTTCAACAAACGTGCCAGTAATCTTCCCCTGAATGATCATGATCAAACTTGCCAGTATACATTCCCTATATACTTTTGAACAAACGTGCCAGTAATCTTCCCCTGAATGATCATGATCAAACTTGCCAGTATACATTCCCTATATACTTGTGAACAAAAGTGCCAGTAATCTTTCCCTGAATGATCATGATCAAACTTGCCAGTAAACATTCCCTGTATATTTGTGAACAAACGTGCCAGTAATCTTCCCCTGAATGATCATGATCAAACTTGCCAGTAAACATTCCCTGTATACTTTTGAACAAACTTGCCAGTAATCTTCCCCTGAATAATCATGATCAAATTTTCAGGTATACATCTCTTGAAACGGTATGATAAAACTTGATAGTAAACATCTCCTGAATGATCACGACTTGATAAACATCTCCTGAATGATCAGGACTTGATAAACCTCCTGAATGATCACGACTTGATAAACCTCCTGAAGGATCTCCCAGTTTTCATTCCCTGAATGATCAGTTTAAACTTGCAAGTTAACATCCCTTGAATGATCATTAGCACATTTACCAGTAAACATTTTCTAAATGGTCATGACCAAACTTAACAGTAAAGATCTCTATAATGACCATTATCTAATTTGCCAATAAACATCTCCTGAACGATCATGATCAAAATAGCCAGTGAACATCTCGAGAACATCTCCTGAATGCTTATGATCAAACTTGTTCACGACCTGTATTTTGTCAATGTTGAAGTCAAGTTTCTGCTTTACTTGCAGCCTGTGGAGAAAAAACAACAAGACCTCCGACGTTCCTCCATCATTAATACAGATCATCTGAAAAGGTTTATAGCTAGACAAAGATGGAAGGTAAATGATTAATTTAAACTTATTTATTTTACATCGATTGTAACAAGGGCTCTATGAACTTATTTGAATCACTCTCGATGTCTTCCTGGGTAGAACCAGTACTGAGCAAATGCAGATAAAGTGTCTTGCTCAACACAATGCATATGGCAATGGCGGTTATCGAACCCATGACTTTTCGATCATGGGTCCAATGCTCTGCCTCTAGGCCTCAGCGTTAAAAAGTAAAAGTAAAATCAAAAAAGTGAAACATGCAATCCACAACATTTATACCAGATTTTAGCCAGAGCATTTAGAGGATGTTTATATTGGGAGAGTGTTTGGGGCTGTATAAGGAGCATCTGAAAAAAAGATCGGACAGGGAAGTAGCATTCAAGGAGGACATTCAACCACAAAACACAGAAACAAACACGCAAACAGACAAACAAGAAGGCAAAAGTAATATTAAATGCAAACGACATCACAAACACAAAAGGGTTGACAATAGGGCTATCGACTTGGAACGGTCAGTGGCAAAGTAGGCCACGGGGGGTTTAAACCGGTTCTAGAGTGCACCAAACCTCACACTTACCCTACTGTCATCCCATTAAAACAGGACAGTGTAAATAAAGAAATCCCCGCCATGATCTAATCTCTAACCAACAAGGCAGCATCAATAGGCAATATAAGTAAAACACAAATATGCTCGTGTAAATATAATACAAAAAAACATTAGCCTAGATAGCCACAATGAAGGTACTCAAAGACTTGGCAGAAGCCAGAACAACAAGAGAATAAACCATTAAGGGCACGACAAGAAAGATCATAGACACACATCAAGGAAGGTGAATCTTACATTATTATAAAAACAACAGCATGTTTCTGCATCATTCATAAAGGAAGTCTGTAAGACTATACGGAGTCGTTATACAATAAAAGCCTCGATTCAGGTAGATTTATTTATTCATGAATATTGAGTAGATTTTGATCAAATAAAGTGCACATACCTCTACTAATCGAGGCTTTTTCTCCGCTGCTAATGACAAAAAGATTCTTCCTGCACTTTCTAAGATTACCCAAATCAAACTTTTTAATCTGACTGAAATGGTTAGGTTGCATCACTGGGAATGTTTGATTAAAGTAATCTTAAGAATTGCAGGAATATTCAGTTTGTCAATAGCAGCAGAGTAAAGGTCCCTTCAGTAGAGGATATGTGTGCTTTTAATGAAAAAATCTGTTCAGTACTCTCGAAGAAATGATAAAAAACCTACCTGAATAGCAGTATACATAATAAAAAAGTCACATGGTATAACCACCCTGATATATCTATGAAAATATTGCCATTTATAATATTTGAAAGTTTCCATGTCTTTCCTCTGTAATACCCCTCAACTATATACCAAATATTATGCAATCACAGTTTATTCATCGACTATTCACTCATCATTTGTGTGGTTGACCCGCAAACACCTGTCACCATGGCTACAGGGTATTCTATTGCCAAGTAGCTGTTGATTTGTCATTATAACTAAATTAAATGAAACACATCTTTCATATCTCAGTCAGGTGTTATTTGATATATTAAATCTAATAATTCATTATAGTTTTCCATGTTCAGCAGGTACATCTAAACTATTTATTTCAGCGATCCATGAAAGTTGTCTCCCTGTGTAACAGACTTTCGCGCAGCATGCTGTTACGGAGAATACAGAGTTCTGACACCCTGAGTAGCAATAATGACGAGGTAAGAGTTATTGAACTAGTCTCTCACACAATCTGTTGTTTGCCTTGCAAGTCATTCATCTTGTCTCTCACACAGTCTGTTGTTTGCCTTGCAAGTCATTCATATTGTCTCTCACACAGTCTGTTGTTTGCCTTGCAAGTTATTCATCTTGTCTCTCACACAGTCTGTTGTTTGCCTTGCAAGTCATTTATCTTGTCTCTCACACAGTCTGTTGTTTGCCTTGCAAGTTATTCATCTTGTCTCTCACACAGTCTGTCGTTTGCCTTGCAAGTTATTCATCTTGTCTCTCACACAGTCTGTCGTTTGCCTTGCACCTGTAAGACCTATGCAATATGTCTCTTACAGTTTGTTATTACCCTTGTCTGGGTTACAGTTATTGTGTTTGTAACAGTGTTGTTTGCCTTGATGATATAAGTTACTGAACTTGGCTTTTTCAATCTGTTTTTATCCTTGTCTTGTTTTCTTTTTAGCCTTGCATTCATAAGAGTTGATAAGAGTTTTTAAACTTGTCCCTCAGTTTATTGTTTGTCTTGTCTCGGTAAGAGGTGTTGAACTTACTCCTCAGTTTATTGTTTGCCTAGCCTTGGTAAGTGTTACAGAACTTGTCCTCACAATTTTGTTGTTGGCACTGTCTCCATAAGAGTTTTGGACTTGTCCTCACAAGTTTATTATTTGTATTGCCTCCGTATGAGTTTTTGAACTTGTCCTCACAAGTTTATTATTTGTATTGCCTCTGTATGAGTTTTTGAACTTGTCCTCACAAGTTTATTATTTGTATTGCCTCCGTATGAGTTTTTGAACTTGTCCTCACAAGTTTATTATTTGTATTGCCTCTGTATGAGTTTTTGAACTTGTCCTCACAAGTTTATTATTTGTATTGCCTCTGTATGAGTTTTTGAACTTGTTCTCACAAGTTTATTATTTGTATTGCCTCTGTATGAGTTTTTGAACTTGTCCTCACAAGTTTATTATCTGTATTGCCTCTGTATGAGTTTTTGAACTTGTTCTCACAAGTATGCCTTGCCATGGTAAGAGTTATTAAACTTGTTTCTCATGCAGTTTGTTTTTGACCCTGTGTTGAGAATTGACCAATTTTATGTTTGTCTAACCAATGTAGACTACACACCATCTATTAAATCATTTTAGAATTATTTTATTTTTAGAATTTTGTGATTTTTGGTTTCAAGAAACTCATTACTCAATGAGTGATACAAACAGTCAGTCTGTTTCTCACAGCAATTAAAAGGTTCATTCAGTTCTGAGAACACACAGAGTTACATCGTAATAGCATGACGTGATGTCATAATAGCATGATGTGATGTCATAATACCAGGGTGTGATGTCATAATACCAGAAAGTGATGTCATGATAGAAACAACCAAATGAAACTATGAATGTAAGCATTCTGATTGGTTCAGTGATAAAAAATTGGACCAATGAAACCAGTTAATTTAAAGCTCATTACATTCTCAGAACACACTGAGTTTCACCGGACATAGAGTAATGAGGTTCTTGAAACCATGAAACACAAAATTCTAATAATAAAATAATTCTAAAATGATTTAATAGACTGTTTTGAATACAATGTTCATTAAGATTGAGGACTACTGACCTAATAAGAGCACCCGTTCCACACACGCCCACACTCTACTCAAAAAAACTGGCTTTCAAAAAACATAGAAAAATGAAAATCTTGCCTTGAGTGATTTTTCACATCCAATTAGCAAGACTCAGCAATTTAATCATAATGGAATACACATGTTAAAAGCAAAGCTAGTTTCTGTACATACTACCATGTCAAAAATGCATTTGAATAATGACCAAGGCCGCCTGTATATTGACTTGCAAGTGACTGATGCTACATAGACACAAAGGAATTTAACATTACACCATCATATTATGCAGAAATTCAAGACTTGGGTGTACAAAAATGCAAACAGCTTGTCCAAATAATTTGCCCTTTAAACCCTAAGAGCCAGTTTGTGGCAAGTGGGTGTTTGTGGGACAATATTTTTTACAGATGAAGGTGAAAAATGTTCGTTTTAGATCATCTTTCTTTTATAAATGTATACAAATTATAACTATATTGATAAAAAATGAAGTGGGAAGTGTTGTGTAGCAAAACAAAAAAAATTAAAAAAAAAATTTAACCCACACACTCCACCAAATATTGTCAGTGATTTTTTAAAAACGGCCATGCAAAAGATGGCTATATGGTTGACTGGCTAATAAACTGCTCCATCGACATTGATTTCCATTTTTTGTTTGTACGTTAAAAAGCATATACAAGCAAATGTTGATTTTCTCTCCTAACAACGAGTTTGTTTGAAGTAGTTTGCAAAGTGGGGGTAGATAATAGTAATGTTTTATTGTACCTTGTTGACATTATGTGACTGTAGAAGTTGTTGTTTACATTCGTGTTATATTATGGAAACTGAAATATCAAGGAAACACCTACCATTCTCGTTTACCAGAGTTTCAAAATGGTAACCTTTGTCGATACTCTGGCTCAATCTTTCACTTTCTGGGAACGAGGTGAAATGTATTGACCAATCAGATGCATCCATTTCTAGTTGAAGTGGAAATATTAACCGATCAATAATAATTTGATAATGTTAACTGTGATTATTTAGGTCAGTTGAACTGTAGTTAACTAAAACTAGTCACACAATATGCTTGTAATTAATCATGGTAAAGTAGATATTTTCTAAATAGGAATTCAAATAGAATTGATTAACCATGACTTACTGTCTGCTCTAAAACATCTGCTGCACATGCCCAGACTTATTTATCGCTGGTTTAGATTAGTGGCATGACTGGGGAAAGTTCTAACTCCGTGGTGAGCATGTTAATTTGAAGGGGAGATAATCCAAATACAACAATACACATAGTTCAACAAAGAGTTGTATGCCTTAGGTTTAGAACACATTTGCCTTCATTGTGTAATAAGATGGAATCAGGAATACAACAGCTGTAATAAACTACCATCAAATAGAGGGCCTGTGTATGGACACATAAAGGGATGTTTTTTTGGATATATTGAATATCTGAAACAGCTAAACAGCATGAGAGAGACTGGCTCATAGTTCTCTTATTTGATATTAGAATTTGTATTTTGGAAAGAGATTGCAAATGTCTTTAAGATTTATTTGAATAAAGACTGATAAGGGTGATCCCTTGGAAGCGACAAACACATCCAAGAGAATAAAGTAGAAAGCTCGGTTTTATTGGGTCTGTTCATGAGAGGTACTGTCAGACTCAACACCTCATGCCCCCTAGCACCGGCTTCAGCGGTATTCTACTTCAAAGCCACCTATATTGGGCTCGTTGGTCTTTTTTCTGAATCCTGAACATTTTTAGCCGGTTCTTTGAAAAAAAATCGGCTTATAGATTTGCGTAAACCAGGCGGACGAGTGGTCGGCGGGTGGGCATCAACATTTTGTATTACCTATATTAACTCAGCATTACCATTTCCAATCTTCATCAAAGTTTAACAGTCCCTTCCTCTCATCAAGCACTGATCATACCCTGAAACCTAGGTCACTATGACCTACTTTCTCCAAAACATGTGTTACGTTAACTGTTTTGTTTAAGTTGGATGGGGGGGGGGGGCAGGTTAGGTGGGGGATGAGGGAGTGGAATTAAGTTTTTGTTATATCTCAGCATTACCATGTCTGATTTTCATCAAACTTTCGCATCACCTTTCTCTCATCATGCACTGCCCAAATCCTGAAAACTAGGTCACTATGACCTACTTTCTCCAAAATATGCGTTATGTTAACCATTTTTTATAGGTTTGGGCAGAGTGGAATTAAGTTTTTGTTATATCTCAGCAATACCATGTCCGATCTTCATCAAACTTTAACAGCACCTTCCTCTCATCAAGCACTGACCATACTCTGAAAACTAGGCACTATGAACTTCTTTCTCCAAAAATGTGTCATGTTAACCTTTTTAACTTTGTTATAAGGGCGTCAACATTTTTTTTTTTTATCTCAGCATTGCCATGTGCAATTATTATAAAACTTGGACAGAAAGTTGCTGACATGTACCAAACACCATGCGCGGAAAATGAAAACTCGGTTTTCAACATTAAAGCATCCTCTCACTCCCAAAACACAATCTATCTAGAATAGCTCTATTAAATAGTTTCACCAAACAAACAGGCCCTCATCTTTCACATTTTAGAAAACCTGGCTTTAACGCCACCAGGCATTTCTCTCTTATTATTATTGTTTTCATGTACACTTTGAACCAATAGAATATACATAACTGGGTGTACTTTACATAGTAATCAGCATCTTAACATGATGAAATAATAGTAAGGGGTAAGCTATCAGTACAAACAAAAAAATTGTTTCAAAATTCAGTTCCAATGTTTAGTGAAGCAACATGATCACACGTATTCAAATGACATCTATCATGCAATGCACAGACATATTAATAAACAGATAGGAAACTTCCTATCTTAACCAATGAAGTAACCAAAATATCACGTGGCACCTTAACTTTTCCTTCTATCTCCTCTCTCAATTATTCACTGATTTTGATGAGAATACATTCAAACGATTCATAGTTAATAGCAAAATGGTATTATAATAATTTATGTTTATTTTTGAAAGTAAGAAATTGTATAAAAAGAAGTTAAAAATGTCATCATTTTTCGCTTTTCTCCTAAAAATCAAGGTTTTTACATAGTCAAATTTTCCGTCAAACTCCTTTTTTGCTCTAAATGTAAGAGAAAGGATAATACTATCATTGGAAAGAAAATTAAATTTGTGATGGTATTTGGCATGAATGAAGCTTGTATCTATAAAACTCTTCATAATATGTGTGTTTAAAGTTTGGAAATAATTTGTGAAAATTTCGCACTGTGCCACATGAAATTCAGATAATTTTCGTAGTGTCCAATCTATTTGTTATGAGGTCTGTGTGCAATGTAAGTATATTTTACAAAATATACATCATGGAAATCTGTGTGGAAGGAATAAATGGTCATCAAGCTCTTGTTAGCTCTACTGATCAGAGATCAGCAGAGCTTATGCCGTGGTGCGGCGTCCGTCGTCCGTCTGTCTGTCCGTCTGTCCGTCCGTCTGTCTGTCCGTAAACTTTTATTTGTAGCGACTACTCCTCTGAAACTACTGGATGGATATTCATGAAACTTTACAGAAATGTTGCCCATGAAGTCTAGTTGATCCTAGCAAAAATTCATGTTGATGCGAAATCCAAGATGGCCGCCAAAGCTAAAAATAGATTTTTAAAATACAAGTTTGTAGCGACTACTTCTTGAAAACTATAAGTGATATTGATATGGGACTTTTTCTAAAATGATCAGCATGACATGATGTTGATCCTAGTCGAATATTATTTTGATTCGACCTTAAACATGGCTGCCAGTGGCCATCTTTGTTTACATAGAGTTATATAGTAAAAACTTGTAGCGACTACTCCTCTGAAACTACTTAATGGATGTCCATGAAACTTCACAGGAATGTTGCTCTTGATGTCTAGTTGATCCTAGAAAAATTTCAGGTTGGCCGGAAATTCAAGATGGCCGCCACGGCTAAAAATAGATTTAAAATTAATAAATTTGTAGCGACTACTTCTTGAAAACTGTAAGTGATATTGATATGGGACGTTTTCTAAAATGATCAGCATGACATGATGTTGATCCTTGTCGAAATTTATTTCGATGCGACTTTAAACATGGCCGGCCATCTTTGTTTACATAGATTTATATAGTAAAAACTTGTAGCGACTACTCCTCTGAAACTACTGGATGGATATTCATGAAACTATACAGAAATGTTGCCCATGAAGTCTAGTTGATCCTAGCAAAAATTCATGTTGATGCAAAATCCAAGATGGCCGCCAAAGCTAAAAATAGATTTTTAAAATACAAGATTGTAGCGACTACTCCTTGAAAACTATAAGTGATATAGATATGGGACTTTTTCTAAAATGATCAGCATGACATGATGTTGGTCCTTGTCTAAAATCGTTTTGATTCGACGTTAAACATGGCTGCCAGTGGCCATCTTTGTTTACATAGAGTTATATAGTAAAAACTTGTAGCGACTACTCCTCTGAAACTACTTGACAGATGTCCATGAAACTTCACAGGAATGTCGCTCTTGATGTCTAATTGATCGTAGCAAAATTTCAGGTCGGCCAGAAATTCAAGATGGCCGCCACAGCTAAAAATAAATTTTTAAAAAATAAGTTTGTAGCGACTACTTCTTGAAAATTATAAGTGATATTGATATGGGACTTTTTCTAAAATGATCAGCATGACATGATGTTGATCCTTGTGGAAAATTATTTTGATTCGACGTTAAACATGGCTGCCATTGGGCATCTTTGGTTACATAGAGTTATATAGTAAAAACTTGTAGCGACTACTCCTCTGAAACTACTTGACGGATGTTCATGAAACTTCACAGGAATGTTGCACTTGATGTCTAGTTGATCCTAGAAAAATTTCAGGTCGGCCGGAAATTCAAGATGGCCACCACAGCTAAAAATAGATTTAAAATAAATAAGTTTGTAGCGACTACTTCTTCAAAACTATAAGAGATATTGATATAGGACTTTTTCTAAAATGATCAGTATGACATGATGTTGGTCCTTGTCGAAAATCGTTTTGATTTGACGTTAAACATGGCTACCAGCGGCCATCTTTGTTTACATAGAGTTATATAATGAAAACTTGTAGCGACTACTCCTCTGAAACAACTTTACGGATTTTCATGAAACTTCACAGGAATGTTGCTCTTAATGTCTTATTGATCCTAGCAAAATTTCAGGTCGGCCGGAAATTCAAGATGGCCGCCACGGTTAAAAATAGATTTTCAAAAAACAAGTCCGTAGCGACTACTTCCTGAAATCAAAATCGTTCAGTAGAGCTTCAAGGTCATTGACCTCTTGTTTTAGTTAGTGCTTTCTTTTTCAATTTTGAATTTATAAATTTCAGAAAGCTAAGCTAGAAAGAATGCTACAGGTATTATTATGTATTTTTATAGAACATTCAGAGCAAGATACGTCCGTATTGTGTTCCAGAAAGTTGTCATTACCTGGATATGACGAGAAATGTTTTGGTTTAAAGAGCAACAGATAAGCAGCCTATTTATGTAAATACCCAATTAAAAACCATTAAATACCCATTAAATACTCAATTAAAAAACATTAAAAACGCAATTAAAATCAAATCAAAGCATGTTAAAATACAACCAAAATAAGGAAAAACCCAATTGTTTGTAAAACACATGTATTTATATCCCAAAATTCTTGGCAACATACAAATAATCTACAGCAATCTTAATTGTCTCAGTGCGTAACATGACCCACTGGTACAAAATGCAAATGCTTGCCTATTATCATCATCAGTTATGTTTAGATTCACAACAATGTTTGGTGTCAGACCAGTCAGGAAGTACTTCCGGGTCGTAGGGTGCAAAAATAGTTCCTTGAAAAAATCCAAAGTTTCTAGTTTGCATGTGTGTTTCCCAAGATACGTTTTTATTTCATTGTTAAATCTAACCTGATGTTAAAGTATTATGTCTGTTGTCATGAATAGTAAGTATTTTACTGTGTTTGTCCGGATTATTTCTTTGGAGAGTATGAGCACAGAGGTTAGGTAGAGATGTGGTTTTGACCTATTTTTATTTAAAAATACGCATAGTGTGAATGAACAACTTGAAATGTCGAAATACTGAATGAATGTTTTATTCAGATATGGGACCGTTTGGAAGCCAAATGTGTTTAATTCACAGAATTAAAGTGTATTGAAGCGAACGTTATGAAACTTGTGACTGATCTCCAAATATAGCCTATTTTTCATTGTGTTCAATAATCTGATTTTCACCGGTCTGACACCATATTTTCATTGTGAATGAAAGCTTGTATCAAAATGGCATCAAAGACCAGGATGTAAAAAGTTGTAACAAAACATGCAGTTAAATATACTAATTCAAATATTAGTTGTGGGTCATGTTACATCGGCTGTCAAATTTATTAGAAAACATTGACTGCCTTCAAAACAAGATTTCTATAGCTAATTGTTAAACATGTATCTGGTATTACCATAATTTTATAGAGTTTACAATAATAACAATGCCAGGTTTGAAATACTGCCAGTGTGAAATCTACTGACAGTCTGTGTAAATACAAAATGAAAATGAAAATGAAGGTTAATACCAATAAGACTAAATTTCTCAACAATACCCAATTCCCAGTTAAACCAACAATGTGGGGTAATACTCAATTATCTTTTACCCAGTTTAATTTAGTCAGTATCCAATTAAACCAAAACTACAGGGTATTCAACTACTGAGTAATACCCAGTTACCTTATACCCAATTTAATTTAGCCAATTCCCAAATAAACCAAAACTATGAAGTAATACCCAATTACCTTACAAAGCTTATCTGTTGCTCTGGGTTTAAATAATCATGCTCAGGCATGTAATGTCTAAGGCATTGTACTCTGGCAGTACTCTGTATCTGTGGCAGTCAAGTCAAGTTACCAGGTGCCCTTTATATTCTAAATAAAGTAACTTATAATTGTAAATCTCCTGCTATGTTGAGTCTGTAATATTAGCAGACAGCACCATACAGTTATTATTGTTAGAAATTGCAACATTTCTGAACACAGGCTTGGAAGTATCTGTTGTAGCCTCGTTACATACTTTTCTTCTTTTTATTTATCACCCATTTCATTTCCAAGTTAGATACACAGTCTTTGTCTGGGTTGTTAGCTCACCTGAGCCGAAGGCTCAAAGGTGAGCTATTGGGATCACTCTTCGTCCGTCGTCCGTCGTCCGTCGTCGTCCGTCGTCGTCGTCCGTCGTTAACTTTTGCTTCAAATAACTTCTCCTCAGAAACCTCTTGTCTAATTTTGACCAAACTTCACGTGGATGATCCTTAGGTGAATGCTTTTTAGATTTGTTAAAATTAGGTCAGGGCGACATCCAAGATGGCCGCCATTACCATATATGGTTGAAACCTTAAAAAATCTTCTTCTCAAGAACCGCTGGATAGATTTCGACAGTTTTTCTTTTAAAATGATCGCCAACGTCTAGACTATCAAGTTTGTTCAAATGAAGTCCCCGGGGTCAAAAATGGCCATGCCCCAGGGGTCCAAAGTTCGTATATTGAGATTTTGCATGTTTTTCATATAGACATATAGGAAAAAACTGTAAAAAATCTTCTTCTCTGAAACCACAAGGCACAGAGGTCTCATGTATTACATGTAGCATCAGCTTATGGTCCTCTACTAAGTTTGTTCAAATGGTGACCCTGGGGTAAAATTTGTCCCTGCCCCGGGGGTCACAGTTTTACATAGACTTATATAGGATTTTTTTTTAAAAATCTTCTTCTCAGAAACTGCAAGAGCCAGAGGTTTGATATTTTGCATTTACTATAAGCTTATGGTCCTTTACCAAGTTTGTTCAAATGGTGACCCAGGGGTCACATTTGGCCCCGCCCCGGCGGGGTCACAGTTTTACATAGGCTTGTATAGGGAAAAACTGAAAAAAAAATCTTCTTCTCTGGAACCACATGGCACGGAGCTCTCACGTATTACATGTAGCATCAGCTTATGGTCCTCTACTTAGTTTGTTCAAATGGTGACCCTGGGGTCAAATTTGTCCCCGCCCCGGGGGCCACAGTTTTACATAGACTTGTATAGGATTTTATTTTATAAAATCTTCTTCTCGGAAACTGCAAGAGCCTGAGGTTTGATATTTTGCATTTACTATAAGCTTATGGTCCTTTACAAAGTTTGTTCAAATGGTGACCCAGGGGTCACATTTGGCCCCGCCCCGGGGGTCACAGTTTTACATAGGCTTGTATAGGGAAAAACTTAAAAAATCTTCATCTCTGGAACCACATGGCACTGAGCTCTCATGTATTACATGTAGCATCAGCTTATGGTTCTCTACTTAGTTTGTTCAAATGGTGACCCTGGGGTCGAATTTGTCCCCGCCCTGGGGGTCACAGTTTTACATAGATATGAATAGGGAAAAACTTAAAAAGCCTTCTTCTCTGAAACTGCAAGAGCCAGAGGTTTAATATTTTGCTTTTGCTATAAGCTCATGGTCCTCTACCAATTTTGTTCAAATGGTGACCCAGGGGCCACATTTGGCCCCGCCCCGGGGGTCACAGTTTTACATAGGCTTGTATAGGGAAAAACTGAAAAAAATCTTCTTCTCTGGAACTGCAAGAGCCAGAGGTTTAATATTTTGAACTTACTATTAGATTATGGTCCTCTACCAAGTTTGTTCAAATGATGACCCAGGGGTAAAATTTGACCCCACTCCGTGGGTCACAGTTTTACATAGACTTGTATAGGGAAAAACTTAAAAAATCTTCTTCTCTAAAACCACAAAGCACACAGCTCTCATATATCACATGTAGCCCTGGGGTCACATTTGGCTCTGCCCAAGGTGTTATTCTCTAGCACCTTCATTTTATATTCGATCTTTACCAAACTTTGTCAGTGTCTTAAACTGTCTATATCAATGTTGTTATACACAACAGAGCCCACATTTCATGAACAACCTTAACCAAACTTGCACAGATTGTATAGGACCATAAGATTTCGAAGAAGTTCGATAATGTGCCAGTACTCAGATGATCGCTTTAGGGCCATCTTGGCCCTGGCCCTCTTTTATTGGTTCAAATTAACTCAGGTGAGCGATATAGGGCCATCATGGCCCTCTTGTTGTATATCTTTTTTGTTATTAGGGGTGGTTGCATCTGGACAGGTTGCCATCTCATAGAAACTAGAATTGAGAGATATCATTAGAACTATATGGGGAGATAGGATGAAGTTTACTATTTAGCCTCTACTAATAACAAACTTACATTTTAACTATTACAACACATAAACTATACCACTTAGCCATTTCTAACAAACTTTACCATAACATACCATCAATAAAACCAGTCTTAACCTTGTGTTGTTTTTTGGGGTTTGGAAATTTCAAAGAGCCTTTTCTCTTTTTATTTTTACTGTGTGTTACTCATGTTAATTACAGTCAGCTCAGAGTCTTTTTATGTTATGTGTTTAGAGTTTATGTCACCCAAATTGTTTGTGTTTAGCCGTCTGCTTTGATCACACTGTGATCTCTTTATTCAAAATGTGTGAACATATTCACAGCATTGCTTTTTGTGGTGAATTGTAACAAAGTTTTCATATTGCAAGAGCAAGTTATTTGAGAACTACATGATGACAAATTCATGTTTCCAAGACAACATATTTTCATATTCACTTTAATTGTAAAAACTGTTCTTAAGTTGCCATACTAGGATAATTATGATTAAATAGAAAAAAGCATCAGTTATGTCACAATATACAAGTTGTTAATTGATTTAGGCCTAAATTAGCATATTGCTTGTTTGCCCTTTACTGACCCAGCATTTCAGACCTGGATAGGCAGTAAGGTAAATTGTTCTATTTAACATTTCAGTTTCAGGATGGGAAATTGGTTGATTAGCTAGCACCTGACTTTGACACTATCAATACTTATTAAAATAATGTAAAGGTACTAAGGTTACATTCAAGTAAATAACATTAATACATGTAACAGTTTGTTCTGTTCTAGTCTTTTATCAGGTTTGATCTGGTGCCATTTCAAAAAAACAAATCATATAGCATTGAAAACTCAATAAAACATTTTGGGTATGGGGCAGAACAATTGGGTTGGTAGCTAGCTAGGTAAAGGCCAAACAAACAATAATTTAATTTAGGCCTTTCATATCTATGTCTTGGTGAACCTGGTCTCCAGAGCTTGAATATTCCATTTTATTGTTTATAATCTGAATACAGCATGACTGTGCACCTCTCATCCTGTATTCTATATTCAGTCATATTCAATCAAATTCAGTCACTTATCACTCTGTGTATATTAGTCTTCGACCACTTGTATTTTATCGTCTGATCCAGTTATCATCCGATTTCCTCTGCTTGTATTGTAATGTAAGTATTTTTACTTTTTCACTTTCTAAACATTACTATAATTTGCATTTACCACACTTGCTGGTACCTGTATCCCACAATCCCTCTGTTTGTATAAACAAATGTAGCAGAAATGAAATATATAGTCACGTGATTGTGATGAATACATTACATTAAAGTGTCGGATCATTAGGATATTGGCTATTAATTTCGTTATATTAATTAAAGAATTTTTATTTAGCATTCTATATTGGCGCTTTAAGTTTATCAAGAACTTCCAGTATTTATTCTTAAACACAATATTACATATACATCGTATTTATGTGAGAACATTGATTTCTTAATAATGAAGTCGTTAATTTGTAGGAAATAGAAGAGGATGACGGAGAGGATGTACAAAGTAGTGATGTTGACGAGAATGATTCACCTGTTATACACGCTAAAGAAACGGACACAGTTCAAGAAAAAGCAACACTTAGTGCCACTAATCCACCAGTAATCGAAATAAATGATGTAGAAATAAGTAAGAGACAAATGGAAATTGAATGCACAGGAGAATATAATGAAGAACTACCCAGTGAGCCAGCTAAGTACCTTGCAGGTGCCGTAGATGAAGTAAAAACAACTGGTGAGGGAGTTATAAATATTTCCAACACAACTGAAGAGGATATACAAATAAGTACTGTCAATATGAATGTTGCAACTAATATGGTTGAAGGAGAAACAGAAGCTGGAGATGGGAAAATGCAAGGCATAACAAAGAATGAAGGCACGGGAAAGATCAAAGAAGTTAAATCTATGGATATTAATACTGAAGAGGACACAGAAGCTAGAGAAACAATTATGCCAGAAGAAATAGAACAAAGAATTACCAATATTCCCATTGATGAGGAAACTAGAATCGATCAGATAGAAATAACATTTGCCAACACAAATGAAGAAGAAATGGAAATATATGGGACAAATGAGACTGCTGATAATGGTGATGACACATCAGTAGCAGAATATCCAAATGATGAAAACCAGGCAGTAACAACAGAAGTAGATACAACTGCAATTGAAGAAGATTTAACTATGATTCAGGGTGATGGAATTGGTCCATTGGAAACAGAGGAAGATATAAAATATGGAAAATTGATAGATACAAAAAGGATTGAAGACACGGGAAAGATTGAGACATTGCCTGCAAATGAATACATCAAGGAAGTAAAACCTATGGATACTTATATTGTAGAGGACATAGAAGCTAGAGAAACAAATATGCCTGAAGACATAGAACAAAGCATGACTAATATGTATGCTATTAGCACAATTAAAGAAGAAACTAAAATTTATCAGAAAGAAATAATGCTTGCCAACTCAAATGAAGAAGAAACAGAAATATATGAGACAAATGAGACTGCTGCAAATGATGATAGCAAATCAATAGCAGAAATAAAAGCAATGTTTACAGATGATGCCAATAAAGCAGGAACAACAGAAGTAGATACAACTGTTAATACTGCTACTGAAGAAGATGTTAAAATGATTCAGGATGATGCAATTGTTCCATTGGAAACAGAGAGCGATATGAATCATGGGACAATGCAAGATCTAGAAAAGAATGAAGACACAGAAAAGACAAAAGAAGTCAATTTTACAAATATTGAAGAGAAAACAAAAGCTGGAGAACCAAATACACCAAATGAATTAGAACAAAGAATGACCATTATGCATGCTTTTAACACAACTGAAGAAGTAACTAAAATTGATCAGATAGAAATAACGCTTGCCAACACAAATGAAGAAGAAACAGAAATATATGAGACAAATGAGAATGCTGAAAATGATGATGGCAAATTTATAACAGAAAGAAAAGCAATGTTTCCAGATGATGAGAATAAAGATGAAACAACAGAAGTAAATACAACTGTTATTAATGCAGATGAAACAGAGAGCGATATGAAACATGGTAAAATTCAAGATATAGAAAGGAATGAAGACACAGGACATATTGAGACATTGCCTGCAAATGACTACATCAAGGAAGTAAATCCTAAGGGAATTAATACTGAAGAGCACACAGAAGCTGGAGAAACAATTATGCCAGAAGAAATGGAACAAAGAATGACTGATATGCATGCTTTTAACATGATTGAAGACGAAATTAGAATTGATCAGATAGAAAGAGCTCTTGCCAACACAAATGAAGAAGAAATAGAAGTATATGCGATGAATGGCACTGATGAAAATGATGATGACAAATCAGTAGCAGAAATAAATGCAATGTTTTCGAATGATGAAAACAAAACAGCAACAACAGACGAAGATAACACTGTTATTAATGCAACTGTAGAAGAGATACAAGTGATTCTGAATGATGGAATTGGTCTATTGAAAACAGAGAGAGATATGAATCATGGGGAAATGCAAGATATAGAAAAGAATGAAGACAAAGAAAAGATAAAAGAAGTCCATTTTACAAATATTGAGGAGGAAACAAAAGCTAGAGAACCATATACACCAAATGAATTAGAACAAAGAATGACCAGTATGCATGCTTTTAACACAACTGAAGAAGTAACTAAAATTGATTGGATAGAAATAATGCTTGCCAACACAAATGAAGAAGAAACAGAAATGAATGAGACAAATGAGAATGCTGAAAATGATGATGGCACATTTATAACAGAAATAAAAGCAATGTTTCCAGATGATGAGAATAAAGATGAAACAACAGAAGTGAATACAACTGTTGTTAATGCAGATGAAACGGAGAGCGATATGAAACATGGTAAAATTCAAGATATAGAAAGGAATGAAGACACGGGACATATTGAGACATTGCCTGCAAATGACTACATCAAGGAAGTAAATCCTAAGGGAATTAATACTGAAGAGGACACAGAAGCTAGAGAAACAATTATGCCAGAAGAAATAGAACAAGGAATGACTGATATGCATGCTTTTAACATGATTGAAGAAGAAATTAGAATTGATCAGATAGAAAAAGCTCTGGCCAACACAAATGAAAAAGAAACAGAAGTATATGAGATAAATGGCACTGATGAAAATTATGATGACAAATCAATAGCAGAAATAAAAGCAATGTTTCCAGATGATGAGAATAAAGATAGAAAAACAGAAGTAGACACAACTGTTATTAATGCAGATGAAGATGTTAAAATGATTCAGGATATTGCAATTGGTCCATTGGAAACAGAAGGCGATATGAAACATGGTAAAATGCAAGATATAGAAAGGAATGAAGACACAGGACATATTGAGACATTGCCTGCAAATGACTACATCAGAGAAGTAAATCCTAAGAGAATTAATACTGAAGTGGACACAGAAGCTAGAGAAACAATTATGCCAGAAGAAATGGAACAAACAATTACTGATATGCATGCTTTTAACACGATTGAAGACGAAATTAGAATTGATCAGATAGAGAAAGCTCTTGCCGAAACAAATGAAGAAGAAATAGAAGTATATGCGATGAATGGCACTGATGAAAAGGATGACGACAAATCAGTAGCAGAAATAAAAGCAACGTTTCCAAATGATGAAATCAAAGCAGCAACAGCAGACGAAGATAACCCTGTTATTAATTCAACTGAAGAAGAGATAAAAGTGATTCAAGATGTTGGAATTGGTCCATTGAAAACAGAGAGAGAGATGAATCATGGGAACGCACAAGACAGTGTAGACAAAGGAAAGATTGAGACAATGCCTGCAAATTACAGCATACAAGAAGTAAAATTTAAGGATACTACCACTGAAGAGGAAATAGAAGCTAGAGAAACAAGTATGCCAGAAGGAATAGAACAAAAAATGGCCAATATGCATGCATTTAACAAAATTGAAGATGAATGTCAGATAGAAATAAGACTTGCCAGCACAAACAAAGAAGCAGAAGTTTATGAGATGAATAGCAATTATGAAAATGTTGATGACAAATCAATAGCAGAAGTGATAGCAGTGTTTACAAATGATGAAAACAAAGCAGCAACAATGGTAGCAGATACAACTGTTATTAATGCAACTGAAGAAGACATAAACAATATTCAGGATGACAGAATAGGTCCATTGGAAACAAAGAGAGATATAGATATGCATCATTGGAGTGTGCAAGATAAAAATAACAAAGAGGATCTGGGAATCATTGAGGCATTGGCTAATAGTGACTACATAATAGAAGATACCGATATTGAAGAGACAACAGAAGCTAGAGAAACATTTATGCCAAAAGAAATAGAACACATACTGACAAATATTCAAGCTTTGAGCACAATTGAAGAAGAAACTGAAGTTTGTCAGATAGAAATAACTCCTGTCAGCACAAACAAAGAAGAAAAAGAAGTTTGTCAGATAGAAATAACTCCTGCCAACACAAATATAGAAGAAACTGAAGTTTGTCAGATAGAAATAACTCCTGTCAACACAAACAAAGAAGAAAAAGAAGTTTGTCAGATAGAAATAACTCCTGCCAACATAAACAAAGAAGAAACTGAAGTTTGTCAGATGGAAATAACTCCTGTCAACACAAACAAAGAAGAAAAAGAAGTTTGTCAGATAGAATTAACTCCTGTCAACACAAATATAGAAGAAACTGAAGTTTGTCAGATGGAAATAACTCCTGTCAACACAAACAAAGAAGAAAAAGAAGTTTGTCAGATAGAATTAACTCCTGTCAACACAAATATAGAAGAAACTGAAGTTTGTCAGATGGAAATAACTCCTGTCAACACAAACAAAGAAGAAAAAGAAGTTTGTCAGATAGAATTAACTCCTGTCAACACAAATATAGAAGAAACTGAAGTTTGTCAGATGGAAATAACTCCTGTCAACACAAACAAAGAAGAAAAAGAAGTTTGTCAGATAGAAATAACTCCTGTCAACACAAATAAAGAAAAAACTGAAGTCTATGAGATGAATAGCAATGATGAAAATAATGACATATCAATAACAGAAATAAAAGCAATGTTTCCAAATGATGAAAACAAAGCAGCAACAAGAGCAGAAGATACAACTGTCAATAGTGCAACTGAAGAAGATGTAGAAATGGTTCAGGATGATGCAGTTAGTCCATTGGAAACAGAGAGAGATATGAATAATGGGACAATGCAAGAATTTAAGGATACTAATATTGAAGAGGAAACAAAAGCTAGAGAAACAGTTATGCCAGAAGAAATAGAACAAAGTATGATCAGTATGCATGCTTTTAACACAATTGAAAAAGAAACAGAAACATACGAGACAAATAGTAAGGCTGAAAATGATGAGGACAAATTAATTGCAGAAATAAAAGCAATGTTTCCAGCTGATGAAAACAAAGCAGAAACAACTGCAGAAGATATGACAGATATTAACACAGCCGGAGAAGATGTTAAAATGATCCAGGGTGATCAAAATGATGAAAACAAAGCAGAAACCACAGTAGTAGTTATTACTGTTAATGCAAGTGAAGAAGACACAAACATGATTGATAATGATCAATTTGGTCCATTGGAAACAGAGAGAGACATGAATGCTGTTAATCCAATCAAAGATGAAACTGAAATCTATATAAATGATATGAAATTTAGCAAACTAGAAACACAATTGTCTGATGAGGAGTCAACAGAAACAAAAGAGATGTATGCATACGATGACATCATGCTTGAAAGCAAAGTAGAAACACATGAAGTATATATACCTTCTAGCAATACAAAAGAACAATATGTAGATGTTGCTCAGATTGATAACATTAGCACAGTGGTAACACAAAGAGCTATAAAAGGAAATATTACAGATGAATATGAAACAAAGATGTGGATGACTCCCATGGATGTTACGGAATTAAGTGAACCTACCGATCTGAATGTAGATCAGACAGAAGAGGAAAAGTGTAAAAGAAAGGAGAGGGATCCTTGTGGTTATTTGAGCAGGCAAGCAAGACTGGATAGTGGCAGCATTTTTTCTCAAGACAACTTGTATGATACAGAGGACAATGAAATAAGAACAATCGCAGAAAGAATAATAACAGAAATTATTAGGAGTGCTCTTCAAAATGATGATGAAGATGCAAGTTTAAGGTCAGAAACAAAGACAGAATTAAGCTCTAAAGAACTGTCTTTTGCGGACACAGATGACGATCTAGCTGCTAACAATGCAGCCTTGGAACAAGATATTGTTATTAAAAAGCCAGATCCTTTAAATATAACTTTTTTTGAAGAAGTTGTCGACAAAAGTGTTAATGATGAGGTGAACAAACAAAGTGATTCATTGATAGCTAACCGAAAATCTAAAATTGTCAAACAACAATCCGGGAGGAAACTGAAACACACCAAGATAAACACAAGCAGCCTGAAAAAGGATACAATTTTATGGGAAATGGAAGATGTCTGTAAGGATGAGACAGGAGTAGAAAGTTTTGAAATGCAAATTCTGTCTGAAACTGATAGCAGCGAATAGTTTACAAACAGAAACAAAAGGAGACAAGAACAGTGAATAATAATGAGTTTCACTGGCACCACCATACAGAAGTGACAATCAAGTCTGTATATGAATGAATGGTTATACTCTCGTAGGAGTGTTATCTTAGTAAAGAAGAGTTATCCACGTTCACCAATTATTTCTGGTGTATCTTGGCACACATTTGCTATTAGCACTCGTCACAGACTTCCAGGAATGTTGGAGTGCCAGTGTCTGTATAATGAATAATGAGGGAACTTGAAGAAAATTTTAAAGGGACACATGGCAATCTTCAAGCATTGAAATTAGTGTCTCGATTTATTTATCCAGTTTAATGTTGACTTTAAACCAGTTTGTATATAATTAAATAAACTTTTCTCTTTTTTTTTTCCGTCTTATTCTTACACAGGTTTAATCAATTTATTGGTGCAATATAATCAACAGCAAATAATATGAAAAAAAAGAATTTGCTTTTTACTAATCTTATAATTAATATTGACGATTGGACAGATGCAAGGTATGTAGACAAACTAACAGGATGCCCTGAGTTTTTAAAAAATCAAGATTGCCATGTGTCCTTTTAAACACAATACTAGGCTAATAGACATTATCAGCTGAATGAACAGTTCAGCAAATTTAATGAGCCTTTCCAATATTAAAATCAGAAGTTATAATCAGTTTATTTAGGTTTTTGTTGATTAAATTAATGCAATTTTCAAGGGATATAAAATAAGTTGTGTATAGAAAAGATAAAGCTTCAGATAAAAATATTTTATTTTCTCAATTTTAAATGATATTGATATTTTCTGGAAGAAAACAGTGTGGTTAAATTCGTAAATTGCTTTCTGTCAGATTAAGATCAGGTCAATGTCACAACTGACGTATTTGTATATAAAAATAATATTTTTTAGGTCAAACTGCACATATTTTTAGTTCGCCAATTACCATGTCTGTCTGTCTGTCCGTCCACGTTTTGACATTTTGGTTCTCGTTTTTGGTTCTCGTTTTTTGTTTTTCCTCATTTCTCAAAAAGTGATCGTCAGAGAGCTTTGAAACTTGGCACACATGTTTGTTATCATTACACAATATTATTTGACAAGAACCATAACTCGAGATCCGTATAAAGGCTCCATTTTTACTTATATTTTTCAGTTAAACTGTTGAATTTGCAATCCGGCATTCGCACCACTGTTGGTGCTTCAGTTGTTCGGTTAACTTCACGTGAATATTTACATGAGGACTTCGAAATTGCCTCACTGAATATAAACAAAGATTATTGCTAAGTGTAGTATCTTATTTCAGAATCAGTTGTGAGTATAAATCATTTCATTTACACTTCAGCAAATAAAACTGTTGGTCATGACAGTTTTATTTGATAAAGTGAAAATGAAATGATTTATACTCACTGACTTTGAAATATACTACTCAAAATTTGCTAAGGATCACTTTTATTTTTCCATAAAGTTTTATTAGAAATAATTCACAATAACGATATTAATTTCATTGATACAATTCCACAATTTGAATCAAGTCTTGAGATCACATGACCATACACTGCCCTAAATAATTTCATGTAAAATAGAACTAATGCTATTTATTTCAGCAAGAAATTTAGACAGCAAAAAAGTGATCCTTAGCAAATTTTGAGTAGTATAAGATAGTATAATCTGTTTATTTTCAGTGGGTGGATTTTCAAGTCCTTAAGTAAATGAAACTTTGTTGGATGAATGATAAAGTACCAATCAAAATCAGTTTTCTACTTTAGAGGTCAAGGTCACAGCTCTCTAGCAAATGAAAGTAATGCTTGACATTTCATACAAGGAACTGGCATCATTATATATAACTTGTACCTGATTTATATATGTTGACTTTTGAGTCTTATTTTAATATTGTGGAGCCTTTATACGGATCTCGACTTAGCGGTCACAATGTCGTCCGGGTGTATTTATGTGTTTGTTAGACCTTCTTTGTTACTTGCAGGATTTTCACCAAACTTCACCAGAATAATCCCTATATCCATCTAACATTATGTGCAACATTTCAGGTCACTGTGAACTTCTTTCAACAAAATATAGATCATGTCGTGTCATATATCATGTCCGGTCTGTCAAGTCATATATCATGTCTGGTCTGTCCTGTCATATATCATGTCCGGTCTGTCATGTCATATATCATGTCCGGTCTGTCATGTCATATATCATGTCTGGTCTGTCATGTCATATATCATGTCTGGTCTGTCATGTCATATATCATGTCCGGTCTGTCATGTCATATATCATGTCCGGTCTGTCATGTTATATATCATATCTGGTTTGTCATGTCATATATCATGTCCGGTCTGTCATGTCATATATCATATCCGGTACATCATGTCATAAATCATGTCCAGTCTGTCATGTCATATATATCATGTCTGGTCTGTCATGTCATATATATCATGTCTGGTCTGTCATGTCATATGTCAAGTCTGTCATGTCATATATCATGTCCGGTCTGTCATGACATATATCATGTCCGGTCTGTCATGTCATATATCATGTCTGGTCTCAACTACGACATGCATATTGTAAGAATCACTATTTATCAAATTGTTGTCTGCTCAACATTTCAGAATTCATGCTATTTTATTCATAATAACTAATTCACATAAACTCAAAACAGATTCACTTACATGTGCTTGCTGCTTTAATAATAATTCACAGATGCTAGTCATGTGTCATTGTATCTCAACTGTACTATGAAATCTGAGATCATTTTGTTTTGTGAGTTGCAATTTTGACAGCTGTCCGCCATTTTTGTTTCCAGTTTCTGTCATCGTCAAGGCAGGGATGTAAAGTTCTACTCCTTAAATTAATCCCATGTTATTGTCACAGAACAGACAAACTCTTTTTATCATGAACTTTCATAGATTTATATTAAACCATGTTTATTATCTTAACTTTTATGAATTCTTTGAAATAATACTGTCAACCTTGACATATGCTTACGTCACTGTCATCGTCTGAATTTCCGTTGACTGGAATTGTTTAATGCACTCAAACTATAGTTCTAAAGTCTTTACCTGATAAAGTTGGGTATCAGCATGTTCGACTCTGTAGTAGAAATCTATTGATGTATATAGTATTTGTCATAGTTACATATTTATTGTAAAATTGTTGAGAAACCATTGCCCTATGCTAGTGGAGGACCGGTGAGCAGGTGCTCTCAGCCCGGCTTGACTGGATCACGGTTGCAATATGATTGGCTACCGGTGATCCGGGTCACAGCTGATTGGTCTAGACTGTTCACCGGGCTTTCCTGGCTCTGATTCATTGGTTATTCTTATCACGTGTTACTATGCAGCCTCTATATATAGCTGGAAAACAACTATTTGGGATCGCTATCGTCAGTACGAATATTTGTACCGGTACCAGTCCGGTCAAAGTCTGGTTGCCTAGGAACATATAAACAAATAACAATAATCTGCATAGATCTGTTTTCACAGCTAAGTAAGCTAAGTAAGCAAACAAGTTTAAGGTTTATTGCTTTAATAGTTGTACTAGTTTAGCTATATGAGAGACTCGTGCTTTATTATAGAACAGTATTTTTTTTCGGTTATTTATTCTAGAAATATCACATTACTTAATGTTATTAAAAGAAGCGTTAAACAAAAATTTTCGGCTTTCGGTTATTTAAAATCTGTGTGAGGGTTGTTAAAATATATTGCTTCTTTCTGGCAGGATTTTCATCAAACTTCACCAGAATGTTCCTTATATGCATCTTACATTATATGCAGAATTTCGGATCAGTGGGACCTACTTTTGACGAATATAGATCAGGTCCGGTCTCTGCTACGACATGCATATCTTGCTTTTTTCTCACGATTTTCACCAAACTTCATCACATTATGTTTCTTATATGCATCTAACATCATATACAAAATTTGGTGTTGATCAAATCAAAATGAGGACTTTTCATAATAGAACTTGACATGTGACATAAAGGTTATATATGTGACATGAGCTTATATATGTGACATGTGACATAAAGGTTATATATGTGACATAAGCTTATATATGTGACATGAGGGAAATAACTATATAATGCTATGACAGTTAAAAATATGGCAATACATTTATATAATTTGTGGATTATACATGTTAGTTTCGTGTTTTATGATTATGTAATTATATAATATATGGGTTACCTATGCTAGTTATTATGTAATTATATGATATATGGGTTGCCTATGCTAGTTATTATGTAATTATATGATATATAAGGGTTGCCTATACTAGTTATTATGTAATCATATGATATATATGGGTTGCCTATGCTAGTTATTATGTAATTATATGATATATATGGGTTACCTATGCTAGTTAGTATGTAATTATATGATATATATATGGGTTACCTATGTTATTTATTATGTAATTATATGATATATGTGGGTTGCATATTCTAGTTATTATGTAATTATATGATATATATGGGTTACCTATGCTAGTTATTATGTAATTATGTGATATATATCGTTTGCCTATGCTAGTTATTATGTAATTATATGATATATAAGGGTTGCCTATACTAGTTATTATGTAATCATATGATATATATGGGTTACCTATGTAATTATATGATATATATGGGTTGCCTATGCTAGTTATTATGTAATTATATGATATATGGGTTACCTATGCTATGTATTATGTAATTATGATATATATGGGTTACCTATGCTAGTTATTATGTAACTATATGGGTTCCCTATGCTAGTTATTATGTAATTATATGATATATGGGTTACCTAGGCTAGTTATTATGTAATTATATGATATATATGGGTTGCCTATGCTAGTTTTTTTTGTAATTATATGATATATGGGTTACCTATGCTAGTTATTTTGTTATTATATGATATATGGGTTACCTAGGCTAGTTATTATGTAATTATATGATATATATGGGTTACCTATGTAATTATATGATCTATGGGTTACCTATGCTAGTTATTATGTAATTATATGATATATATGGGTTACCTATGCTAGTTATTTTGTAATTATATGATATATGGGTTACCTATGCTAGTTATTTTGTAATTATGATTTATATGGGTTACCTATGCTAGTTATTATGTGATATATATGGGTTACCTATGCTAGTTATTATGTAATTATATGATATATGGGTTACCTTTGCTAGGTATTATGTAATTATGATATATATGGGTTACCTATGCTAGTTATTATGTAATTATATGATATATGGGTTACCTTTGCTAGGTATTATGTAATTATATGATATATATGGGTTACCTATGCTAGTTATTATGTGATATATATGATATATGGGTTACCTATGCTAGTTATTATGTAATTATGATATATATTGGTTCCCTATGCTAGTTATTATGTAATTATATGATATATGGGTTACCTAGGCTAGTTATTATGTAATTATATGATATATATGGGTTGCCTATGCTAGTTATTTTGTAATTATATGATATATGGGTTACCTATGCTAGTTATTTTGTAATTATATGATATATGGGTTACCTATGATAGTTATTTTGTTATTATATGATATATGGGTTACCTATGCTAGTTATTATGTGATATATATGGGTTACCTATGCTAGTTATTATGTAATTATATGATATATATATGGGTTACCTCTGCTAGTTATTTGTATGCAGTCCGATACCAGTACAAATATTGTTCTTGGAATAATTGCCATCAAAATGAGTGCATTCAAATAGCATATGATTGTGTGGTGCGTCTTTCTGTAAATGATTTACATCTTTGGTGCTAGTTTGGCTGTAAAGGCATTAGTTAGTTTGACATAAGATGTTGTTGTTTTCACAATGTTTTTCTGTTTTTTTTGTAAGAGTTATTTCTTACTGATGATTTGTTATGAATGCCAGGATAGTTAACCTAGTTATTCTTTCTTCTGTAAGATAGGAATCTGTGATGCCAAAATGGCATTACAAGCACTGAACAAGTCGGTCAGACCACAAACAAAGGAGATGAATAAATACAACTGGCAATTGTTTTTCAGAGAAGAATTTTTAGACTGATAGTGTTGTAATAGTTTGTACGTTCCTTGACTAGAAACAACACTGTGTTCTGCCTGGCAAATCCCAGAATCTGAAACTCTTTTTATTTGTATCTTTCCTTCCATTTTATTGATTTTTATATTCTGCCTAATTGGAAGGGTATATTTATAACTTGTCAGTTGCTGTCAGACACTATTTTATGTATAAATTGGATAAATGACTTGAACAATTCGGTTCTATTTCATACTTTTGATTGATATGCATATGTATTTTTTGTTATTCATTATTGTGTAGAGGGACCACAGCGATGGTAAATCCAGAGTTCACAGATTTGAGCCTTATCGGCAGCACTAGTTGTCTTCAGTGGTCCCTTAGGCCAGACACTTCCCCTAGCCTTGTCCATCGAATGGCAACATAAATCTTGTGGTCCCATATATCGGAGTCTCTTCTCCAAGCATGTTAAAGAACTATAGGAATCTATTTGATAGTAAGAGTAGGGCGCAGTTCCCAGTTTTCTATATATCCTGCCCCTATCTATGGAGCGGCTCAAAATAACCAAGGGTTAAGGTTATATTGTGCTGTTAACAATTCATTCATTATTGTTGATATGACGTATTTATAGGTTATTCGATTTGCGGAAGAACTAGTGCATATATCCCAATACAAATCTAATAACCTTTTTATTGCATACACATTTTTAGCTCTACTGATCAGAGATCAGCAGAGCTTATGCCGTGGTGCGGCGTCCGTCGTCCGTCTGTCCGTCTGTCCGTAAACTTTTATTTGTAGCGACTTCACAGCTGAAACTACTGGATGGATATTCATGAAACTTTACAGAAATGTTGCCCATAAAGTCTAGTTGATCCTAGCAAAAATTCATGTTGATGTGAAATCCAAGATGGCCGCCAAAGCTAAAAATAGAGTTTTAAAATACAAGTTTGTAGCGACTTCTTCTTGAAAACTATAAGTGATATTGATATGGGACTTTTTCTAAAATGATCAGCATGACATGATGTTGATCCTAGTCAAAAATCGTTTTGATTCAACGTTAAACATGGCTGCCAGCGGCCATCTTTGTTTACATAGAGTTATATAGTAAAAACTTGTAGCGACTACTTCTCTGAAACTACTTGGCGGATTGTCATGAAACTTTACAGGAATGTTGCTCTTGATGTCTAATTGATCGTAGAAAAATTTCAGGTCGGCCGGAAATTCAAGATGGCCGTCACAGCTAAAAATAGATTTTTAAAAAATAAGTTTGTAGCGACTACTTCTTGAAAACTATAAGTGATATTGATATGGGACTTTTTCTAAAATGATCAGCATTACATGATGTTGATCCTAGTCAAAAATAGTTTTGATTCAACATTAAACATGGCTGCCAGCGGCCATCTTTGTTTACATAGAGTTATATAGTAAAAATTTGAAGCGACTACTCCTCTGAAACTACTTGGCGGATTTTCATGAAACTTCACAGGAATGTTGCTTTTAATGTCTTATTGATCTTAGCAAAGTTTCAGGTCGGCCGGAAATTCAAGATGGCCGCCACGGTTAAAAATAGATTTTCAAAAAACAAGTCTGTAGCGACTACTTCCTGAAATCAAAATCAATCAGTAGAGCTTCAAGGTCATTGACCTCTTGTTAATATTGTCGTAACATCGCGAGAATTGTTCACAATGAAACCAACAAACTATAATGTTTACATCACATGACAAACTTCCTGTGACATGAACTGCGAATTGCACCAATCCTTAACGAGTATGCACAGTAATAGTTCCACTACAGTGATTCTACAACACGTTCATATGACACGTCAATATGGGCGTCAATATGACACGGCAATATGAACACGGCAATATGACACGGCAATATGACACGTCTATATTGGCGAATATTGACATTTCCAGTTACATTGAAAGTAAATGGAGCTTGGAAATGCGTATGCAATAAATAGAGGTTCTTACATGAGTGCCTGTTTAATATTTAATTTATTAAACAAGTTATTATATGATGCGAGGCTGTGCGGAGCATCATATCAATTTTATCAAACGAGTTTAATAAATTCAATATCAAATAGTTGGTGTGATGAAGTTGTATATTTGTTTGATGACGTCGTATGTTTGTATGATGACGTCGTATGTTTGTATGATGATGTTGTGTGTTTGCATGATGATGTATGTTTGTATGATGACGATGTATGTAATGTTGACTTGGAACTTCTTCGTATGACTACGAACAACAGAGCTACCTCGTCGATTTCTGTAATCCGATAAATGGTTATGAAAATCGCTGAGGCAATTCCAAAGCACACCGAGCTGACAAAAATGAACGAATGATGATTCGGCCTTCATTTGCATATTTATTATATTTGTGTAATATGATAAATATATCATGGCTTTATTACACTGGAAGTTATGTGATAAATTTAATTGTCTGTATGACCTATGTGGTTTTTATCTTAAAGCATATATTTTTGTATGACGTATGTTATATTGGATTTAATGTTCATCTTAATGGTATAATCCATAACATCTATTTATCTAGCCAAGATTATTATCTTCCTTTTCACAACAATTTAGCAAAAATCAATATGCACAGCTATGTTTCATTATCATTTAATCCATCCATCTCCTGTTTTAGACTGGTGTCTAGTGGATCAGCTAATTAGAATGGTTTACCTTTTTATGCAACAAAAACTGACATGGAACATATTGTTAGCAGTCGAAAAAAAGTTAACGTGCTGCCTGGAGATATTTCACTTTTCTTATCAAAATTAATTACTTTTCACATGATAACAAAAAATGCAAACAAACTGTGAAAAAAAAATTGGTTTTATTTACACATAGATGATTAATACAACAAAACTCTCCTGTTAAAATGGAGTACTACGTTATACTACGTTATACTAGGTTATATAGGGACATCAACCTCAGATCCCTCCCCCAAGACTATGAATGGGGAGACTCCAACTGTTCACAGTAGTATTTAGATAAGGAAACTTTCTTTTTACAACAGTATCTGTCGAAAACAGTGTTGTAGAAACCTTGAATATTCTGGAACATCCATCGGCAGTCACATATAACATTTAATTCTCATATAATTCTTATATAAAAGGATCCACATATAACTTCCATATGAGAATAATTTCTAATTTTTCATATCATTTTCATGAAACAAGTATTTGTCAACTTTTTTATATGATTCTCATATGATATATACACTCAGCAAAATTCCTAATCGGTCACCTCAATAAATTGTAATTAAAAAAAAAGAGTAAATTCAGTTTCGTGAATTTATTGATCGCATAAGAAAGCGAAATTCATTACACATCAACAAACAAAATTTCATTTCAAACAAATAAAGAGTTGACTTCTTCTGCGGGAATGAATAAGGCGACCCGGTAATTCAAAAGTCACAAAATCGTGTTATTTGACGTCTGTTGTATGTTAATACCGTGTATGCCCTCCACCGGTAGCAATCACGGCTCGACAACGACTCCTCATTGATACAATGTATCTGTGAAGATACTGCTGACGGATATTTCTCCATACGCGGTTGACGTCACGCTCCAATTCAGGTAGATTCAGCTGCTGAGGATGGGCACGTTCCTTTCGTTTTAATAAGTCCCAGACACGCTCGACTGGGTTTAGGTCAGGACTTTTAGCAGGAAAATGGATGACTCGTATGTTATTGGCCTGTAACATTGCCAATGTTGCTCTGGCGACATGGCACGGAGCGTTGTCTTGGACGAGTTGCATACCACGGTTTGCTGCAATGTGTGGTATAAGGACAGGTTGAATGATGTCCGTCTGATATCGTCGTGCATTCATGTTGCCTTGTATGGACATGATCGGTGTTTTGGTGTACATCGAAATGCCCGCCCATATCATAATGGATCCTCCCCCGAACTGGTCCGCCTCAAGAACACAATTGGCGCTGTTTCTCTCACCACGCTGGCGATAAATAAGTTTGCGGCCGTCGGCACAGCGCAATGTAATCCTTGTCTCGTCGACGAAAAGAACATTCGCCCAGTCGGCCCTGGTGAACCGTAAATGTCGCCTAGCCCAAGCTAAGCGAGCTTGGCGGTGTCTCCTCGTTAAGATAGGACCTTTCCTAGGTCGACGGCATCGAATTCCGACGTCACGTAACCGGTTTCGTACGGTTTGAGTTGATACATGACGTCCATGAGTCCCCTAGTATGCCTAGATGTCGTTGTAACTGGTAGAAAACGATCACGGAGATGTGATACGATCATGTATCTGTCCTGCCGTTGTGTTGTCACCCTCTGTTTGAACCGTCGGGGTCGATCAGCGACACTTCCGGTTATTTGATTTCGTCCAAAGCGCTTGGATGGTGGATAGCCGCCGATTGAAGGTTCTTGCCACCTGAAATAAAGTTAAAAACTGAAATAGCCACCAAAATAATAGCTACAAATAAATTATATCGATATTCTTCTGAAATTTCAAAAAATAAAACTCACCTGTCGTAAAAGTGTTCCGGCCTGTAACATTCAGACAGCTCGACCGCGTTCCTCTTGTGTCATTCTTGCCATGGTATGTGTTTTTCAAGTAGGAAAATCATCAGCAATGACAAAAATGTACATGAACACGTGCATATTGGTGTCCATGAACTGCACGTGCAAAATGTGCTATATTGGTCAACACGCCTAACACGCTTAATTTGACAGCGAGCCGGCCAGAAAAAAATCAATAATTAGCTGCAGTACCTATTCAAATATCGATATGTGAAATATCGTGTTAATACATGCATTATTATAAAAATAGTAATACAATATATACTGACCGATTAGGAATTTTGTTAAGTATATGATTCTTATCTATAAAAGGTTTATATAAGTACCATGTAATAGGTATTATGAAAATCTCATATGATATTTATATGATTCTTATCTATAAAAGGTTTATATAAGTACCATGTAATAGGTATTATGAAAATCTCATATGATATTTATATGATTCTTATCTATAAAAGGTTTATATAAGTACCATGTAATAGGTATTATGAAAATCTCATATGATATTTATATGATTCTTATCTATAAAAGGTTTATATAAGTACCATGTAATAGGTATTATGAAAATCTCATATGATATTTATATGATTCTTATCTATAAAAGGTTTATATAAGTACCATGTAATAGGTATTATGAAAATCTCATATGATATTTATATGATTCTTATCTATAAAAGGTTTATATAAGTACCATGTAATAGGTATCATAGGTTTCATGAGAATCTCATATGATATTTATATGATTCTTATCTATAAAAGGTTTATATAAGTACCATGTAATAGGTATTATGAAAATCTCATATGATATTTATATGATTCTTATATATAAAAGGTTTATATAAGTACCATGTAATAGGTATCATAGGTTTCATGAGAATCTCATATGATATTTATATGATTCTTATCTATAAAAGGTTTATATAAGTACCATGTAATAGGTATTATGAAAATCTCATATGATATTTATATGATTCTTATATATAAAAGGTTTATATAAGTACCATGTAATAGGTATCATAGGTTTCATGAGAATCTCATATGATATTTATATGATTCTTATCTATAAAAGGTTTATATAAGTACCATGTAATAGGTATTATGAAAATCTCATATGATATTTATATGATTCTTATCTATAAAAGGTTTATATAAGTACCATGTAATAGGTATTATGAAAATCTCATATGATATTTATATGATTCTTATCTATAAAAGGTTTATATAAGTACCATGTAATAGGTATTATGAAAATCTCATATGATATTTATATGATTCTTATCTATAAAAGGTTTATATAAGTACCATGTAATAGGTATTATGAAAATCTCATATGATATTTATATGATTCTTATATATAAAAGGTTTATATAAGTACCATGTAATAGGTATCATAGGTTTCATGAGAATCTCATATGATATTTATATGATTCTTATCTATAAAAGGTTTATATAAGTACCATGTAATAGGTATTATGAAAATCTCATATGATATTTATATGATTCTTATATATAAAAGGTTTATATAAGTACCATGTAATAGGTATCATAGGTTTCATAAGAATCTCATATGATATTTATATGATTCTTATCTATAAAAGGTTTATATAAGTACTATGTAATAGGTATTATGAAAATCTCATATGATATTTATATGATTCTTATCTATAAAAGGTTTATATAAGTACCATGTAATAGGTATTATGAAAATCTCATATGATATTTATATGATTCTTATCTATAAAAGGTTTATATAAGTACCATGTAATAGGTATTATGAAAATCTCATATGATATTTATATGATTCTTATCTATAAAAGGTTTATATAAGTACCATGTAATAGGTATTATGAAAATCTCATATGATATTTATATGATTCTTATATATAAAAGGTTTATATAAGTACCATGTAATAGGTATCATAGGTTTCATGAGAATCTCATATGATATTTATATGATTCTTATCTATAAAAGGTTTATATAAGTACCATGTAATAGGTATTATGAAAATCTCATATGATATTTATATGATTCTTATATATAAAAGGTTTATATAAGTACCATGTAATAGGTATCATAGGTTTCATGAGAATCTCATATGATATTTATATGATTCTTATCTATAAAAGGTTTATATAAGTACCATGTAATAGGTATTATGAAAATCTCATATGATATTTATATGATTCTTACATATAAAAGGTTTATATAAGTACCATGTAATAGGTATTATGAAAATCTCATATGATATTTATATGATTCTTATCTATAAAAGGTTTATATAAGTACCATGTAATAGGTATTATGAAAATCTCATATGATATTTATATGATTCTTATCTATAAAAGGTTTATATAAGTACCATGTAATAGGTATTATGAAAATCTCATATGATATTTATATGATTCTTATATATAAAAGGTTTATATAAGTACCATGTAATAGGTATCATAGGTTTCATGAGAATCTCATATGATATTTATATGATTCTTATCTATAAAAGGTTTATATAAGTACCATGTAATAGGTATTATGAAAATCTCATATGATATTTATATGATTCTTATCTATAAAAGGTTTATATAAGTACCATGTAATAGGTATTATGAAAATCTCATATGATATTTATATGATTCTTATCTATAAAAGGTTTATATAAGTACCATGTAATAGGTATTATGAAAATCTCATATGATATTTATATGATTCTTATCTATAAAAGGTTTATATAAGTACCATGTAATAGGTATTATGAAAATCTCATATGATATTTATATGATTCTTATCTATAAAAGGTTTATATAAGTACCATGTAATAGGTATTATGAAAATCTCATATGATATTTATATGATTCTTATATATAAAAGGTTTATATAAGTACCATGTAATAGGTATCATAGGTTTCATGAGAATCTCATATGATATTTATATGATTCTTATCTATAAAAGGTTTATATAAGTACCATGTAATAGGTATTATGAAAATCTCATATGATATTTATATGATTCTTATATATAAAAGGTTTATATAAGTACCATGTAATAGGTATCATAGGTTTCATGAGAATCTCATATGATATTTATATGATTCTTATCTATAAAACGTTTATATAAGTACCATGTAATAGGTATTATGAAAATCTCATATGATATTTATATGATTCTTATATATAAAAGGTTTATATAAGTACCATGTAATAGGTATTATGAAAATCTCATATGATATTTATATGATTCTTATCTATAAAAGGTTTATATAAGTACCATGTAATAGGTATTATGAAAATCTCATATGATATTTATATGATTCTTATCTATAAAAGGTTTATATAAGTACCATGTAATAGGTATTATGAAAATCTCATATGATATTTATATGATTCTTATATATAAAAGGTTTATATAAGTACCATGTAATAGGTATCATAGGTTTCATGAGAATCTCATATGATATTTATATGATTCTTATCTATAAAAGGTTTATATAAGTACCATGTAATAGGTATTATGAAAATCTCATATGATATTTATATGATTCTTATATATAAAAGGTTTATATAAGTACCATGTAATAGGTATCATAGGTTTCATGAGAATCTCATATGATATTTATATGATTCTTATCTATAAAAGGTTTATATAAGTACCATGTAATAGGTATTATGAAAATCTCATATGATATTTATATGATTCTTATATATAAAAGGTTTATATAAGTACCATGTAATAGGTATCATAGGTTTCATGAGAATCTCATATGATATTTATATGATTCTTATCTATAAAAGGTTTATATAAGTACCATGTAATAGGTATTATGAAAATCTCATATGATATTTATATGATTCTTATATATAAAAGGTTTTTATAAGTACCATGTAATAGGTATCATAGGTTTCATGAGAATCTCATATGATATTTATATGATTCTTATCTATAAAAGGTTTATATAAGTACCATGTAATAGGTATTATGAAAATCTCATATGATATTTATATGATTCTTATATATAAAAGGTTTATATAAGTATCATATACTAGGTATCATAGGTTTCATGAGAATCTCATATGATATTTATATGATTCTTATCTATAAAAGGTTTATATAAGTACCATGTAATAGGTATTATGAAAATCTCATATGATATTTATATGATTCTTATCTATAAAAGGTTTATATAAGTACCATGTAATAGGTATTATGAAAATCTCATATGATATTTATATGATTCTTATCTATAAAAGGTTTATATAAGTACCATGTAATAGGTATTATGAAAATCTCATATGATATTTATATGATTCTTATCTATAAAAGGTTTATATAAGTACCATGTAATAGGTATTATGAAAATCTCATATGATATTTATATGATTCTTATCTATAAAAGGTTTATATAAGTACCATGTAATAGGTATTATGAAAATCTCATATGATATTTATATGATTCTTATATATAAAAGGTTTATATAAGTACCATGTAATAGGTATCATAGGTTTCATGAGAATCTCATATGATATTTATATGATTCTTATCTATAAAAGGTTTATATAAGTACCATGTAATAGGTATTATGAAAATCTCATATGATATTTATATGATTCTTATATATAAAAGGTTTATATAAGTACCATGTAATAGGTATCATAGGTTTCATGAGAATCTCATATGATATTTATATGATTCTTATCTATAAAAGGTTTATATAAGTACCATGTAATAGGTATTATGAAAATCTCATATGATATTTATATGATTCTTATATATAAAAGGTTTATATAAGTACCATGTAATAGGTATCATAGGTTTCATGAGAATCTCATATGATATTTATATGATTCTTATCTATAAAAGGTTTATATAAGTACCATATACTAGGTATCATAGGTTTCATGAGAATCTCATATGATATTTATATGATTCTTATCTATAAAAGGTTTATATAAGTACCATGTAATAGCTATTATGAAAATCTCATATGATATTTATATGATTCTTATCTATAAAAGGTTTATATAAGTACCATGTAATAGGTATTATGAAAATCTCATATGATATTTATATGATTCTTATCTATAAAAGGTTTATATAAGTACCATGTAATAGGTATTATGAAAATCTCATATGATATTTATATGATTCTTATCTATAAAAGGTTTATATAAGTATCATGAAATAGGTATCATATGAGAATCATATAAGAAAAATAATAATTTATGTGTGGAAAATTGGTAGTGTTACAATAGGGTAATATAGCATCAGGTGTTAAAGGGCATATGGCAATCTTGAAGATTGTATCATGCATTGAAATCAACATCCAGTATCATTTTGACTTTAAACCTGCTTGCATATACTTAAATAAAAAAAAAAGTTTTCATCTTTTTCTTCTTGTTTTACCATAGGTTTAAATATATAATTGGTGAAAAATATAACTACCAGTTAGTAATCTACAAAAACAATTCTCTATATACAATTCTTTTTTGAACAAATGCTAGTTATATGAAAAACTAACGGGATGCCTCAAATTTTGCCTTAGCTTCAAGAGCACTGAAAATCCCTAGAAACAGAAGTTAACCCCAGCTGCTAGTCATACTGTATACCAATGAGAAATGAGTTTGAAAGGAAAACCCCAAATGAAACGCCTAAGAAGCTTTTAAAAGCTGACATACAGCGCCCAACCTGTATGTTACCTGTAAATCAAAAATAAAATCAAACAAATCTAAAAATTATAACTTTTTGCTTTTGGATCTTAGATAAAACTTCTGTTCTGGATTTCTGAAAGATTGTTGATATTGACTTGAGATGTCAGTAATTTTAACGTGCACAAAACAAATCTTACAACAAGAATAACTTGCACAGGTGTATTCATTTTGTGAGGATTTTGAATAATTCATTCTACTACTACAATTCTGTATCAGATGGTGGCCGAGTATTTACAGAGTTTCTCAGCAGATCGCCTACATTGTTAATGAATATTTAGTCTTTCACACATAGTAGCTAGGTGTGAACGAAACAATGCAGGTGTAGAATAAGACCACAGTCGATGGGGCAAATAACAAAGTAACATTAAAGGGGCAAACGGCAATCTTGATTTTTTTAAAACTTGAGGTGTTGCATTATAGCTTTTCTGTATAACATACTTTTGTTCAATTATTAAAATTAATTATAAGAATGTTATAAAGCAAGTTGTTGTTGAATATAATTAACTGTTGATAATATTGCACGAAAAATATATTTAAACCTACATTAGAATATTAAGAAGAAATAATGATAATTTAGATTTTTATTTAATTATATGTAAGCAGGATTAAAGTCAAAATGATACGGAATAACTAAATAGAGAAGCTAATTTTAATGCTTGATAAAAATTTCAATACTGGCTCACTCAGTTGTCGTTTTAAAACCTGGTAAGTTTGTTAGACTTCTGAGATCAAGGCCCCGTTTGTTAGACTTCTGAGATCAAGGCCCCGTTTGTTAGACTTCGGAGATCAAGGCCCCGTTTTATGAAACAATTACAACCATTTTGGTCGTAAATCAATTTCTTAAATGCTTCACTGTAAATTACACTTTTCAAATAAACGTGATTTCATTTCATTTTCTCATAAAAGTGCTATTTCTGCACTACGTACACACATAATTGTCAACATTGAATACTTAGGTGAAAAAGTGAACGATTTTAAAATTTGAGACTTATCGTAATATGTTTAATAAAACAGGCCCTGACACGTGTAATCTAAACCTTAAATTAGGATCAGTCCCCTTGAAAACATCCTAAGATCCACCACTGGCTATGCAGTGAGGATGAATTATTTATCCCCTGGAGGCTGGATTCCCAGCTGATTGTGCTTTTACAATTATAGACTTGCCCTGATGACACTGTACCATAGTTACCTCAAGCACAAAGTACTGGTGTACCTACCTGTGCTACAGACAAGTTATCACGGTGTACCTACCTGTGCTACAGACAAGTTATCATGGTGTACCTGTGCTACAGACCAGTTATCAGGCAGTGGAAAGTGAATAATTATAAATAACAGCGATATCAGATTTATTAACTCATATTCAGGAGGTTGTGTCCAAATGATACCAGATTTATTAACTCATATTCAGGAGGTTGTGTCCCATCGATATCAGATTTATTAACTCATATTCAGGAGGTTGTGTCCCATCGATATCAGATTTATTAACTCATATTCAGGAGGTTGTGTCCCATCGATATCAGATTTATTAACTCATATTCAGGAGGTTGTGTCCCATCGATATCAGATTTATTAACTCATATTCAGGAGGTTGTGTCCCAATGATACCAGATTTATTAACTCATATTCAGGAGGTTGTGACCCAATGATACCAGATTTATTAACTCATATTCAGGAGGTTGTGTCCCATCGATATCAGATTTATTAACTCATATTCAGGAGGTTGTGTCCCATCGATATCAGATTTATTAACTCATATTCAGGAGGTTGTGTCCCATCGATATCAGATTTATTAACTCATATTCAGGAGGTTGTGTAATGATACCAGATTTATTAACTCATATTCAGGAGGTTGTGTCCCATCGATATCAGATTTATTAACTCATATTCAGGAGGTTGTGTCCCAACGATATCAGATTTATTAACTCTTATTCAGGAGGTTGTGTCTAGATCCTCTATCTTTTGTTTACTACCTAGTCTACTCACTACAACCTGAGAGGAAATTTGATACAGGCTGCCGGTGATTTTGGGATACTGATATAAATATAAATCAAATATAAATCTCGCATTAGGGTTCAATTTTCTTGTATTTATGTGTGGTTTAGTCCTGCAATTTGTGTCATGACCTCATATATTTGTCCACTACCAGGTTCTACCATGTTCCAACAATAGCACTGAATATGTATGAGACTGAATATGTCAGTATGTTCCGCACATTTCCTCCTGTCATAACTGATGCACAGTAATGCTGCAGATTGGTCTTCACTGCAGGTAAACGTGTTGCAGCTTTGTTCTTCAGAAACCTCACCGTAAAGAGCGAACTGGAGACTGCCATATGCTCTGTATTTCAGAGCTAAGGAATCACATCTCTATGGGCGGTACAGACTATAAGAGCTATGATTCACCATCTCCACCAACACTTTACCAATCACCTGAGCAGACACCTGTTTGTTGCCAGTCTACATAAGTCATGTTTTCTAATGTAAAATTGAAAGTTCCTGTTTTTAGAACCAAACAATAAATATTGGAACTCATGTGAAATTTCAAGATCCTGGTGTGAGGCTTTATTTACCATCAGTACCAGGTGTTGTTAAACAGGTAGAGAAATGGCAAAAAGGTGGTTTGATACAGATCATTTCTAGAAGAGGGTTTAATAAATAAACAAGAAAACAGTGATACAAAGTATCACAAGCCGATCAGAACAGTTACATAAAAAAACAGTAAGGGGAATGAATATGATAAAAAAAAACGAACAGTGTGTGGATGATAGAATTTTTTTATTTGTAATTGTCAACCCATTTATCATGAAAGATTTGAGCTCTAGATAAACTAGTCATCTTGAGACAAAGTGAATATGCTTCTAAAGTTGGCATCTGTGTTGTATAGTGTTATAATATAAATGTGAAATAGAATGTGTAATGGATCACTAAATATAATGTTGTTTCATGATTAGAATGTGAGGAATTGACATGTCGCCAGTACTTAGATATCTCCGTTGGAGTATATTGACAATAGTTTATATAACATAGGTGCACGTGCTTTATACACATGCTGTTGTTTGTCGGAGGTGTCATTCTGGTTTGATTGGTTGAAATGGATAAATGATTGACAACTGGCGACATGTTAATTGGGAAAAGATCATGGTTAGAATATGAAGAATTGGTAAATTATCATAGTTATAAACAAAAAGACAACTTAATGATAATATAATAGCAATTGGAGCATCTGTGAAGGTAATCTCAGTTTTTAGCAATGTAAATTTACATTAGAAGAAAGGTTTAATGTTAAAGTTTTTATTATTATTGAAATCTGATTAGTAGTTCATGAGAATAATTAGCAGTGAAAAAGACCTATTCAAACTCTTTAGAAGATGCTTCTGTTAAAGTTTCATCAGCTTATATTATTCTTATAATTAATATTAATTATTGAACAAATTGAAGTTATGTAGATAAACTAAAGGGGCGCCGCAAGCTTTTAAAAAATCAAGATTGCCGTTTGTCCCTTTAATAAAGTTTAACATAAATCAATAATCAGTGAGGATAACGATTTGCAGCTGTATTCGTATGCCAAGAAAGATTTATAGACTATCCCTGAAATTGATACCTAATTCAAGTAGTAGAAGACCCGTAAAGTGCCTGTATACCAATTACTTACTAGAATACAGTTGTTTTATGAACAGTAAAATGATGTTGATACTCAGTCCAACCCCCATAGCAGCTTTCTGAGTCCGGGATAAATATAGACGGAGCCTTGAGGCTCCGGCAATGAATAAATACAAGATGTTATACAGGACGTCCGCCCCGTTATACAATATTAATTATAGGTAATGTTTTTTGAAAGCAGAACAGCAAAATGTCACTTTGTAGTTGAAGCTTTGATTATGGAATAGAGTTTTGTCAGGTGTGTTTTCCTTCTTTGGTTTATTGTTTAGTTTCTCATTGCTGCGGGTTCGAATCCCACTGGAGCTCAACTTGTAAGTGAAGAAGTGTCGATGACGGGAGGTGTACAGTACTGGTTCTACCCAGGAGGGTCAACCACAAAACAAATCGACAGTCATGTATAACCTTACATGTGTTGAAAATGAAGTAAAACACCACACAAACAAACCAACATTATTGTTTGGTTTAATATATTGGACAAGTGACAAGTGACCACAGAGTCTCTATTTTAACTGGTAATAACTCATGAATATGAACGAGTCACATGTGAAGTAGTTTCAAATCGAAGAACACCCCAATAGTCGGTATATAAGGCAGAAATCGATGCGTAAAATATCACATTTTTATTTAGCTTTCTTACAGGTAACATTGATAAGTATACGGCTTTAGAATATATGTGGAAAAAAACACTTGCCTGAAACAAGATCTGAAACACTGTGGTTGCGCTTATAAGTTTTGATGGCCGTACGTTTAACCACTAGACCACGGCTATTTATTGGTATGTTCTATCATTATTAACACTAAATAGGCATTATGTAATAACTAGCGCAGACACAAACTCATCAGGCGCTAAATAACAAGTCGAGATATGGTTGTTTTGAGGCAGAATATTAGTTTCATATTGATAACATGTGGTATTACACCAGGCAATGTTAATATACACCTCCGACAAGATGGACTATATATGTATGGATTCATCTTGAGTTGCGTTCAAATATGTCAAGTTATTTTGCCTCGTAATAAATGGTAGTTTGTATACGATTTTCTCAATAAGCTTACAGCTCAGTGTTTAGAGCACCTGACTTGAAATCAGAAGGTCGTGTGTTTGAGTCCCGAAAGAGGCAATTTTTTTTCTTCTATACAATAAATAATGTCCTGCGTTATATTTCCTCTCTTAAACATGAGCTGGTGAACATCAAGTTACAAATAAAGACACGCCTGCAAAGAAGAAATCGATTGATATAGAGACTGTAGCTTTAAGATGAATTTTCCATATGCCAGTTTTTAACCAGCTGGTATAGAGTCTGTACAAGACGTTGCCTTCTTCTTAAAGAGAAACTCCGAAATGGTGATGTTTTTAAAACTTGCAGCGTCCCGTTAGTTTTTCTGCATAACTTGCATATTTACAAATCATTATGTATAGTTACGGCTAATTTTGCGACTTTCTAGACCTACTTACGGTAAGGTATATTATTATATAAATTACATATTTTGTGAATCCAAACTTTTTTGCCTAATTTATGGCCGAAATTTGGCCCCATTCACAATCCCAAAAAGTATCCCTTTTTCACAGTTTATCAAAAAAATTCACAATATGAAAAAAAAAATAAAAAAAAAAAAAAATTAAAACCAAGGGATATTAAACTGTGAAAATAAAAGTGAAAAAAGTTTATTTCTCTTTTGTTATAAATATTTCACAATTTTTAGAAAAATGCAGCTATTTTTCACAATGGCATGGGCACAGGCTGCATTCACAAAACACATAAAAAAAACACTGCTCTATAGACATAATATAAATGGCTCAAAACTGGAGCGTCGAATTAAGAGTTATGGTACCAACTCATAATTCATTTTACACATACTCAGTCCTGCATATTTTAAGAATAAGCCTGTAATCAGCACATTTGATCTGAACACCTGGATAGAGTTTTGACAAATGGTGTTGTAGAGTAATTTTGATGTTATTTGGGGGTTAGTTTCTTTAAACCCCAGCGATTGGTAGACCCTACCACCATTATGTAAACACTGTTAGCCAGTCAGTATTTTGTCTGCTTCAAGATAAGGGTTTCAGCATTCTGACCAATCACTGATAAGGGTTTCAGCACTCTGACCAATCACTGATCTTATTTTTTTACAGTTACAGCTATTAATAGATGCACTAACATTCAAATTTGACAGTTAGGAATAAATGTTTTTGTTCAAGAAAGTATAGAAAAATAAATACATTATATAATTATTTTGATTAAAGAGTGATGTTTAGTGTATTTACATGCCAAATTTTATGGTTTAAAAATGCTTTTATTATTTAGAAATTTGTGATTAAACCTCTCTGAGCAGCAAAATGCATAAAATGATTAGAAAAGTTTCTCTGGGGTTATTTTTTTTTTTATATACTCAACCCTGGCCTTTAAAGGGACACTGTCCGTAACTTTTAGCTTATAAAACACACACTAATTATGTTCGCACACATTACACACCAAACATTACTGAATATTTACTAATTAAAGCAGGATTGTTTGACGGAATTCAATCGCGGTACAAAAAAAAGAGAAACCATTTCGGGCATTTGAACTCGCAGCCCAAACTAAAATTACACTCGCGGTAATAATAGTGAACGTAAAATGGTCGACCTAGCTCCCAACTGAGCTAAGTGGGCTATACATATTACGCACTAAATACTATGGTCAAAACCTAATACGCTAATGGCAGTCACGTGATCGCAGAAAAGGTAAATACGGTGGGTCCCACTTTATTTCCAAATAATAATTTAAGCTTCTTTTTTTTCAAACTCACGAATGTCGAATGTATTACTACAGGACCTCTTAGTGTCTATGCTCATGTTTTCATGTATATATTTCACTGAATAAAAGTCGGACAGTTATTTGGTTATGCTCCCCTATCAGCTTACTTACGGACAGAGCCCGTGTCTTTGAAGTTGAAGTAGAATAACAAGGAGATTGACAAGTATACATGTTATAACTTTTAATAGAAGTGATAGCAAGCAAATTTAAAGTCAAAATGATTCTCCGTAATCATTAATTAATTGAAGTGCAAATACTACTTCAAGACTGCCTAATGTCCCATAATAAAACAACAAATGCACATCTTCACTGTATGCCGAGTGTCCCGTTAATAAAACCACACATGAAAATACATCTCTCTGTGCCGAGTGTCCACATCTTCTCTGTGCCTAATGTCCCGTTAATAAAACAACAAACCACATCTTCTCTGTGCCGAGTGTCCCGTTAATAAAACAAATCACATCTTCTCTGTGCCGAGTGTCCCATTAATAAAACAACAAATCACATCTTCTCTGTGCCTTATGTCCCGTTAATAAAACAACAAACCACATCTTCTCTGTGCCGAGTGTCCCGTTAATAAAACAAATCACATCTTCTCTGTGCCGAGTGTCCCATTAATAAAACAAATCACATCTTCTCTGTGCCGAGTGTCCCGTTAATAAAACAACAAATCACATCTTCTCTGTGCCTAATGTCCCGTTAATAAAACAACAAATCACATCTTCTCTGTGCCGAGTGTCCCGTTAATAAAACAACAAATCACATCTTCTTTGTGCCGAGTGTCCCGTTAATAAAACAACAAATCACATCTTCTCTGTGCCGAGTGTCCCGTTAATAAAACAACAAATCACATCTTCTCTGTGCCGAGTGTCCCGTTAATAAAACAACAAATCACATCGTCTCTGTGCCGAGTGTCCCGTTAATAAAACAACAAATCACATCTTCTCTGTGCCTAGTGTCCCGTTAATAAAATAACAAATCACATCTTCTCTGTGCCTAATGTCCCGTTAATAAAACAACAGATCACATCTTCTCTGTGCCGAGTGTCCCGTTAATAAAACAACAAATCACATCTTCTCTGTGCCTAATGTCCCGTTAATAAAACAACAAATCACATCTTCTCTGTGCCGAGTGTCCCGTTAATAAAACAACAAGTCACATCTTCTCTGTGCCCAATGTCCCGTTAATAAAACAACAAATCACATCTTCTCTGTGCCTAATGTCCCGTTAATAAAACAACAAATCACATCTTCTCTGTGCCGAGTGTCCCGTTAATAAAATAACAAATCACATCTTCTCTGTGCCTAATGTCCCGTTAATAAAACAACAAATCACATCTTCTCTGTGCCTAATGTCCCGTTAATAAAACAACAAATCACATCTTCTCTGTGCCGAGTGTCCCGTTAATAAAACAACAAATCACATCTTCTCTGTGCCGAGTGTCCCGTTAATAAAAACAACAAATCACATCGTCTCTGTGCCGAGTGTCCCGTTAATAAAACAACAAATCACATCTTCTCTGTGCCTAGTGTCCCGTTAATAAAATAACAAATCACATCTTCTCTGTGCCTAATGTCCCGTTAATAAAACAACAGATCACATCTTCTCTGTGCTGAGTGTCCCGTTAATAAAACAACAAATCACATCTTCTCTGTGCCTAATGTCCCGTTAATAAAACAACAAATCACATCTTCTCTGTGCCGAGTGTCCCGTTAATAAAACAACAAATCACATCTTCTCTGTGCCGAGTGTCCCGTTAATAAAACAACAAATCACATCTTCTCTGTGCCTAATGTCCCGTTAATAAAACAACAAATCACATCTTCTCTGTGCCCAGTGTCCCTTTAATAATACAACAAATCACATCTTCTCTGTGCCTAATGTCCCGTTAATAAAACAACAAATCACATCTTCTCTGCCTTTATTTGGCTGCTGAGTGTTGGATATTATCTTGTATAACTTATATAATAAACAAAAACAAACTGGATTATCTTTTAAACTCATTAAGGTTGTTGTGATATAATTGTCATCTGTCTCTATGTACATCTAATAACTCTTTGTTTATTTGAATGGTTTTTTTCTCTCATTTTTAGCACATTTTTAGCACATTTTAGGCCATATATGTTGGTCATTTTTTTTGTGTTTTTTTCGTAACCTGTACTGTATACCTCCAGCTATCCGTAAGAATGGACACTTTCTCACTTAAAATGGAGCTCCCAGTGGGATTGAAACACACAGTGTGATAGGCGAGAAGGCTTAAAACACAACATCATTAACTCCTCACACAACATCATTAACCCCTCACACAACATCATTAACCCCTCACCCAGCATCATTAACGCCTCACAAAACATCATTAACCCATCACACAACATCATTAACCCCTCACACAACATCATTAACCGCCACACAACATCATTAACCCCTCACCCAGCATCATTAACCCCTCACACAGCATCATTAACCCCTCTCACAACATCATTAAACCCTCACACAACATCAGTAACCCCCCACACACAACATCATTAACCCCTCACACAACATCATTCGCCCCCCCCCCCCCAAAAAAAAAAACCCCCACACACACACACAACATCATTAACCCCCCCACACAACATCATTAACCCCCCACACACAATCACACAACCTCATTCACCACATTAATGCCTCACACAACATCATTAACCCCCCCGCCACACACACACACACACACACACACACACACACACACAACATCATTAACCCCTCATACAACATCATGAACCCCTCACACAACATCATTAACCCCTCATACAACATCATTAACCCCTCACACAACATCATTAACCCCTCACACAACATCATTAACCCCTCACACAACATCATTAACCCCTCGCACAGCATCATTAACCCCTCACACAGCATCATTAACCCCTCACACAACATCATTAAACCCTCATACAACATCAATAACCCCCCACACACAACATCATTAACCTCATTAACCCCTCACACAACATCATTCCCCCCCCCCCCCCCAAAAAAAAACACACACAACATCATTATCCCCCCACACAACATCATTACCCCCCCCCCCACACACACACACACACACACACTCACACAACCTCATTCACCTCATTAATGCCTCACACAACATCATTAACCCCCCCACACCCACACCCACACACACACACAACATCTTTAACCCCTCATACAACATCATTAACCCCTCACACAACATCATTAACCTCACACAACATCATTAACCCCTCACACAACATCATTAACCCCTCACAACATCATTAACCCCTCACACAACATCATTAACCCCCTCACACAACATCATTAAACCCTCACACAACATCATTAAACCCTCACACAACACAACATCATTAACCCCTCACACAACATCATTAACCCCACACAACATCATAAACCCCTCACACAACATCATTAACCCCCTCACACAACATCATTAACCCCTCACACAACATCATTAACCCCTCACACAGCATCATGAACCATCACACAGCAGCATGAACCCCTCACACAACATCATTAACCCCTCACACAACATCATTAACCCCCCACACATCATCATTAACCCCTCACACAACATCATTAACCCCTCACACAACATCATTAACCCCTCACACAACATTATTAACCCTTCAAGCAACATCATTAACCCCTCACACAACATCATTAACTCCTCACACAACAGCATTAACCCCTCAAACAACATCAACCCATGCACAACATCATTAACCCTCACACAACATCATTAACCCCCTCACACAACATCATTAACCCCTCACACAATGTCATTAACCCCTCACACAACGTCATTAACCCCTCATACAACATCATTAACCCCTCACACAACATCATTAACCCATCGACCAGGAAGCGCTACTGTAGCGGTATAATCTTGCCATTGATGAGAAATGACTCGTATCCAATCTTCTCATCTATCCATTGATTGAAATTGTGTGGAACCCATAATTATATTCATTTATTGAAACAAACAAGAACCAAGCTTGGATTTGCATCTGAAACCCAGTGTTGAGACATGGATTACGAAAAACTTCCCATGAACATAACATCATCTGAGCCACCCAACCAGCTATCCACCCACAGACATACCCCGCTACCCATAAATTTACCAACCAGCTACACACTCACAGACATACCCGGCTACCCATAAATTCACCAACACAGCTACCCACCAATATACCCACAAACCCAAAACACTCTCGCTCACCAAAAGAGTCCCACAGACTGCCCCATCCACTCAAATACCCATACACCCGCCCGCCTGCCCACTCACTCACCCCATCCATCCATCCACTTCAAACACCAAATATAATCTACCTTTAGAACTTTCCAACAACATAGTACATTCACCTGTTAATCAACAAGCAATCTATAGAGCCCCCACCAAGTCATATACATATATACTGAAAGGAAAAAGAAACGCAGGGTGCGTATTTCTGCTATATATTGTATGTTTAATATGCTACTGCTAATCGAATGGTACATGGCGACATTAGGCCTGTCCTTTTAGAAAGAAGGTTTAAACAGCACTGAACACACCGATGGTTACCCCTTTAAAGTTTCATTATCGTCAGAATGCGCATTTGGCTCAGGCAGGTGAGCAAACTTAGGCTTTAAATGTTGCAATCACTTAACATTAAATACAGTACTGAACTGGCTCAATTTTTCAAATAGGAACTTCAGCGTTTATGAATTTCTTGTTACGTGTACTGTGATTAAAACATCTACAACATCACAGTTGTGTCCGTTCCCTAACTAACTGCACTTTTTTTTTTTAGAAAATATCTTGGGATTTCCTTGGAATATATATGGAATTAAGTGTGCAGTATATGCTATATATAGCGGAAATACGCACCCTGCGTTTCTTTTTCCTTTCAGTATATTATGTTCAAGTGCATTCTTTTCAAAGATTCCCAATTTAAATTTTTCGCTTTTTGCTTTATTATCAAATACAACTTTTCTGTTTGTCATCGATCATCTGCCCTATCATCATCATCAATCAGTTAATTAAATGGTTTTTTTCACTGCTGTAATGTTCTCTCTATCTTGCTACCTGATTTATTTTTATCTTGTATTGACTTCAAGTCGGCTGCTGTTGCCTGGTGTTGTAGCTACAGGTGATATGAAATACATTTATTCATTTATGGTTTGTGTCTCGAAATTTAAACATCAAAACATAGGATTTGTGTGGTATTTCTGGAATAACCTACCTTCGTTTACCTGATTACGTCTAATTTTGGATTAAGCATTTTAACACAAAGTTTTGTGTTCCGTTAAATCTTCAGTGTTAGGTTGGCAATCCGCATTACAAAATGCATTTATTGCAATATGTTTTAACATCAAAACATGGACTTTTTGAGGAAATCTTAATGGTTCCTACATTAATCAGTTGTGTTAGGATTGAGGTTATCATCGCCTGTACACAGTTGTTTTGAATCTTCAGTGTTTGGTTTTAATATTTTATGAATGGATTGTATAAATATGCATAATGCTGCTGTTGAGAATACTAAGGTAAATATCGACAGATATTATTGTTTTTCTTGGCGGATGTCATGTTGATAATAGTTTTACCTGCTGGATTATTGTTGGGTTTTGGCATACAGGTGGGTTTTTGCATTGAACATCAGTTTTTTCATTAAAAATGGTTAATAGTCACACATTTGCAATGTTTTTTTGTGTTTTTTGCCAGTTTAAATATTGTGTGTGCCCATTCATCTCCACTTTGATTGTTCATAAAAATAAAACAGTAAAAGGAATATGTTCTTTGAATATTGATTGAAAACAGAGAATTAACCGTAACAATGTTTGTGAGTTAAAAGGTTTAGGCCATTTTCCCATCTTTGATTGTCACAACATCAAGAATTATTTTTTTAAAAAAAAACACATACAAAATAAATTCCATTCTTATAAATTATTATGAAAAGGGAAAATCAATAAATGATTCTTGAAAATGAAGGTAAACAAGACATGCACTATAGTGTTGGTGACTCCAGCTCCTGCAAACTCTGGATTCATATTGCTGCAAAACTGCAGGTGGTGAGGTTGATCAGTGATTGATTATTCAATATGGGGTAACTGGATTTAGAGATGAAACAAAGTAATAGTGAAATAGTGTGCACTAGGGATGGAAAATGCTGCAGGAAATTTCATCTCATTTATCAGATGGGTGAAGAGATTTGTGAACTAGCATGACTAGAGAGCATCAGTAATCAATATCACTAACACACTGCATTGCCATCTCTCACAAACAGATGTTTAATGCTGTTAGATATGTCTAGATATTTGAAAGTGATCTATTTCTACTGATCCAAGATGAATGATCTCTAGGCTATGATTCAAAATGATCATGTTCTAGGCAATGATTCAAAATGACCCTTTTCAAGGCAAGTGTGCAAAACGATCATTTTCAATGCATTATGATCCAAGATGAATGGACTCTAGGCTATGATTCAAAATGAGCATGTTCTAGGCAACTATATGCAAAATGATAATTTTCAATGCAATAGTAATTTTTTATGCAATTGTCCAAAATGATAATTTACAAGACACTTATTCCAAATGATCATTAACGAGAAATTATCCAAAATGATCATTTATGAGACAATTATCCAAAATGATCATTTATGAGACAATTATCCAAAATGATCATTTTCAAGACAAAGATCATAAACGATCCTTTTCTAGGTAATAGTGTGGAAGTAAGATTTTCTAGGTAATGAATTAAATTCTAGTTTTGTAAGCAATGCTCTCACGAGATCATTATTTTGACAAATATTTTAAAAGATAAATTCTGGACCAGTATTTTGATTCAACTAAACTAACGATACTGCGAGTATCTAGGAGCCACCCTTAGAAGTCAGTGATGTTCGCACCTATTGTATTATTACATAATAAAATTTTACAGGGGAGCATATAGTTGCCGTATTATCCGTCCGTTGTATGTGTGTGCGTGCCTGCGTTTATTGCGTCCGTCCCATTTTCTTGTCCGCTTAACTTCTCCTATGATTTTCATCAGATTTTCATGAAACTTTGTAGGTAGTATCAGTATGATGTCTAGAAACGCACATTTTCGGGAGGTTCCAGTTGAATGAGTTTAGGCGGAGTTTTTCGATTTTAAAGCTTGTACACTCAACAACTCCTATGTTATTCATCCGATTTTTGTAACTTCACAGGAAGTATCAGTAGGATGTCTAGTAGTGCATATTGTCAGGACATTCCGGTTGAATGATTTTTGGGGGAGTTTCGATGCCTAGTAGTGCATATTGTCAGGACGTTATGGTCGAATGATTTGTGGCATATAGTTACAGGACTGAAGTTTTTCGATTCTAAAACTTGTCAGCTCCTCCTATATTTTTTATCCGATTTTCATGAAACTTCACAGGAAGTATTAAGTATCATTATGATGTCTAGTAGCACATATTATCAATATGTTCCAGTTGAATGGTTTTTAGCGGAGTTACAGGACTTCAACGTTTTTTTATTCTAAAGCTTGCCTGGTCCACTCCTGTGTTTTTCATCCAATTTTCGTATCAGTAGGATGTCTAGTAGTGCATATTATCAGGACGTTCCAGTTGAATTATTTTAAGCAGAGTTACAGGACATTGAATTTTTTTGATTCTTAAACTTGTTCACTCAACTCCTCCTATGTTTTTCTTCTGATTTTTACGAGACTTCACATGAAGTATCAGTATTTTGCCTAGTAGCACATATTTTCAGGACATTCCGGTTAACTATTTTTGGCGGAGTTACGGGACATTGAAGTTTTTCAATTCTAAAGCTTGTCTGCTCAGCTCCTAAGTTTTTCATCAGGATATCCATGAAACTTTATAGGAAGTATCAGTATTATTTCTAGTACATAGAAACTTAATTGAAAAATGTTAAGTGGTGTTCAGTGGTGGGCCATAGGCATATAATATTGCCTTTCAGAATACAACAAAAATACAGAGACAGTTTTTTGTGTCGCCTGCTTAGCATGGCAGACGCTTAGGCATCACCTTGTCCATCATCCATTCATCATTGTCGCCATCCTCACGTCATCCATCACACTTTAACCTACAACCTAACCTTGGCTATAACTTGAAAGTATTTGACCTATGTTCATGAAACTTCACACACTTCTTCATCGGAACTCTAGGAATGTTGTAACACATGTCCAGTAACTCTGACTTTCATTTTGGCTGAGTTATGCCCCTTTTCATAAAATCTGAATCTGCAACCATACCAAGCTAAAATAAGCACACGGCAGGCAACACAAGTGTCCAGTGGAACACCCTTCCAGGGGCGTACCTGAGCATACGCACTGACGCACGTGCTTACAGGCTATTAAAGAAGCAAACAAATAAAAAAGGCTAAAAATGCGAAAAATGCAATAAAAACTGAAGGTATATGGGGGTTAGGCACATTTGTGAATCCAAAACTCGATGGTGCGTATACCTAAATTAGCACCAGGAATGCCCCTGCCTTCTAGCCTTTTTTTCAAAATTACTGTTTCATAGTATACACATGATAAACTTATTTAAACAAGTTTCATATTATATTGCCCAAACATACAAAATAGTTGGAGTTTTATGGTTATTAAACTTTGAATAAAGACAAGTTTCTCTTCAGATAAAAGAAAATGCATGAAGCGTGAAAAATAGATAGCTCTGCCAACATAATTTTTAAACCATAAAAATACTAGTAAAAGTAGTTTCTAAATTATAAAATTCATCTGAGTGTATGATACCAACGCAATGCTCACATATATACTGAGGGACAGAACATAGCTAGTACTTTCTATAGCTAGTCTTTTAAATCAACTCAGTGCATTTTAAGGCACATTTTTTATGCCTCGCCATGTGTACATACATACTTATGCATGAACATACAGGAAAGGTTTTACGTTCAAGTTTTTTTTACTAACTCCATCTTTATATCACTGCAGACAGCCCTAAAGGGGGGAATCTTATGTCCCTTGGACACTTTTCTTCGATAATTTACATACGATAGTACAAGATAACAACACTATCCAGTTACTGGCAATTTTGTCATCAAATGCTTAATTTTCAATAGACATTCTCAAAATCCAGGTCATGGTGCTGGCAGGGCCCAGTGGATAATACAGTAGACTTGAAGCCAGAGGACCGGGTTCAAGCCTCACAGGAGCCACTGGGTTTCATTGGTGTGTTCTTGTGCAATACGCTTTCCCTTAACGTACTGTGTCAGATGAGGACATAACCGAGCAATCTCTTGCAGAGCACGAAAATTCCAATCGTCCGTTCGCTGTGACGAGTGCTCATTGATGCAGGACGAGTAGAAATTCAGATATATTCTTTAACAATTTATCAATTTGGCCATTCAAATATTGCGTATGATGAGTAACTCAAATACAAATTTTCTTGCCCTGTCTTGTGTCAGAGTATTATCCTCTGAGCATGGTAAAGAACCGAACCATAGGTTCTCGAGCGGCCCTTAATATCCTATACTGTGTTGATGAAACCATTTAATATCCAGGACCTAAGCAGAGTAGTTGCATAATAACCAAGTTTAACATCATATATATATCTTATCTTATCACTGAATGTCATCTCATGAAGCAGAAAGTGATGACAGGATAAAAGGGCGGCTGAATGATTCCCAGAAAGCTTCTTAGATTACATCTTTATTGGGCTTCTCAGACTTGCTTGTAAAGTACACATACAGAGGCAGTCTGGTAGAGAAATAGTCTGGTAGAGAGGCAGTCTAGTAGAGAAATAGTCTGGTAGAGAGGCAGTCTGGTAGAGAGGCAGTCTAGTAGAGAAATAGTCTGGTAGAAAGGCAGTCTGGTAGAGAAATAGTCTGGTAGAGAGACAATCTGGTAGAGAGGCAGACTGGTCTGGTAGAGAGACAGTCTGGTAGAGAAATAGTCTGGTAGAGAGACATTCTGGTAGAGAGACAGTCTGGTAGAGAAATAGTCTGGTAGAGAGACAGTCTGGTAGAGAAATAGTCTGGTAGAGAGACAGTCTGGTAGAGAAATAGTCTGGTAGAGAGACAGTCTGGTAGAGAGGCAGTCTGGTAGAGAAAAAGTCTGGTAGAGAGACAGTCTGGTAGAGAGGCAGTCTGATAGAGAAATAGTCTGGTAGAGAGACAGTCTGGTAGAGAGGCAGTCTGGTAGAGAAAAAGTCTGGTAGAGAGACAGTCTGGTAGAGAGGCAGTCTGGTAGAGAAATAGTCTGGTAGAGAGACAGTCTGGTAGAGAAATAGTCTGGTAGAGAGACAGTCTGGTAGAGAGGCAGTCTGGTAGAGAAAAAGTCTGGTAGAGAGACAGTCTGGTAGAGAGGCAGTCTGATAGAGAAATAGTCTGGTAGAGAGACAATCTGGTAGAGAGGCAGTCTGGTAGAGAAATAGTCTGGTAGAGAGACAGTCTGGTAGAGAAATAGTCTGGTAGAGAGACAGTCTGGTAGAGAGGCAGTCTGATAGAGAAGAGACAGTCTGGTAGAGAGGCAGTCTGGTAGAGAAATAGTCTGGTAGAGAGACAGTCTGGTAGAGAGACAGTCTGGTACAAATGGACCAATGTCTAATGTACAAATATAGGAACAGTAATAGACAGCTGTTTTTGTAAATAAGGAAAGTTATTTAATGTACAAATACAGGGACAGCCTGGTATTGTACAAATGGACAGCTGTTTAATGTACAAATACACGGATGGCCTGGTATTGTACAAATGGGAAGCTGTTTAATGTACACATACATGGATGGGCTGGTATTGTACAAATGAACAGCTGTTTAATGTACAAATACAGGGACAGTCTGGTATTGTACAAATGGGAAGCTGTTTAATGTACACATACATGGATGGGCTGGTATTGTACAAATGAACAGCTGTTTAATGTACAAATACAGGGATGATCTGGTATTGTACAAATGGACAGCTGTTTAATGTACAAATACAGGGACAGTCTGGTATTGTACAAATGGAAAGCTGTTTAATGTTCAAATACAGGCCTGGCCTGGTATTGTACAAATGGAAAGCTGTTTAATGTACAACTACAAGGACAGTCTTTAACGTACAAATACAGAGACAGTGTGGCAGATAGACAGTCTTGTATTGTACATTAATGTATAAATAAAGAAACAGTCAGGAATTGTAAAATTGGACAGCTGTTTTATATACAATACGAGGACAGCCTGGTTCAAAGAAAGGTTTTGTTACAAATGTTGATATATTGCGGTGGTGGCATGTCATAAAATGGTACTAGTAGCTCCCTTGCTCGACGCTAGGCATATCAAGGAAGGTGTTAGGACTGGTTGGCCCACAGGTACCGGTTTAAAAAAAAAAAAAAAAAAAAAAAAAGTTATATTCTATTAAATACTGAAGGTCAGCATCGAGGAAATCCCAAAATATAGGCATGCATCTCAAAACAACAGCTGCAGTGTTAGTTTTTGAAGTCCCACAGAGCTGTCATATGCTGCAATCAACTCGGGAATAAATTATCTTTCCAATAACATACACTTTCATATGTCCACACCACATAAGAAAAGCTCTGGTGCTCGAAAAACACAGAAAACGTACCTGTTTTTAAAAATCGACTCTAAGCCAGTCCGTATTATTCGCCTATACAGACCCCCGTAGACCGCTGTTTAGCCTTTGTAGAAGCTCCCGCAGACATAACAACTCATCGACACTATTCCTTACGCACAATATGTCTTTATCCGTGCAATAAATAATGTCCAAGTACCTTTCCGACGATCACAAGTATTTTACAAGTATTTCTGCGGCTTTGCTATCAACTTCCGGCATTCTCAATGCAAATGGCGTCGTGGGATACTGAGATTTTTGAAAACGTGTACTTTTGATCGTCGGAAAGGTTCTTGGACATTATTTATTGCATGGATAAAGACATATTGTGCGTAAGGAATAGTGTCGATGAGCTGTTATGTCCGCGGGAGCTTCTACAAAGGCTAAACGGCGGTCTACGGGGGTCTGTATAGGCGAATAATACGGACTGGCTTAGAGTCGATTTTTAAAAACAGGTACGTTTTCTGTGTTTTTCGAGCACCAGAGCTTTTCTTATGTGGTGTGGACATATGAAAATGTATGTTATTGGAAAGATAATTTATTCCTGAGTTGATTGCAGCATATGACAGCTCTGTGGGACTTCAAAAACTAACACTGCAGCTGTTGTTTAGAGATGCATGCCTATATTTTGGGATTTCCTCGATGCTGACCTTCAGTATTTAATAGAATATAACTTTTTTTTTTTTTTTTTTTTTTTTTTTTAAACCGGTACCTGTGGGTTGGCCCAGTGTCTGTATAATGTGACTGGGTGGGGTATGATGCCATGTGTCTATGGCCATGTGTCTGTATTCCAGTGAGGCAGCACTATACAGTTGAGTATTGAGCTCACTGCTACAAGTAGAGGGTGGGGTATGATGCCATGTGTCTATGGCCATGTGTCTGTATTCCAGTGAGGCAGCACTATACAGTTGAGTATTGAGCTCACTGCTACAAGCAGACACCGTTGTCATATCACTGAAAGATTGTTACGTTAACCCATAAATACATACAAACATGATAGAAACACAAAGTGAGTTCATTTATAAAAAGATACTTCCTTTTAATGCTGCCCATGTGACACAGCCAATTAACATGACATAAGTCATTTATCCATATCAACCAATCAAACCTATAAGATACCTCCGACAAACAACATCACGTGCAACTGTATTATAAAGCATGTGCAACTGTATTATAATAGAACCCATTTTCAATATACTCTTGACACCACTATAGGGCGGAGATATCAAACTACTGGCGGTATGTTAATTATGAGTGTTTTAATTGTTTATGTTGAATTTATCTTGATGGTCTTGATGACCACACCAGTCCTATCTAACATGATATCTCCATATGTTACACTTAGCGCAGCACTACTAGCTTAATATGCAAATGTTACATTTTTATTGCAAATTAACTAAATCTGCAAATAATACATATATGTGTATTGCAAATGCTAAGTTTTTTTTATTAGATCTGTGTATTGCAAATTAAATCGGTTCTTGAATTCCCTCTCCTGTTTATACAACTAGTGAAATCTCAGCAAAATGATATGATGTATAGGTACATATGTTGCAAATAATGGATTGAATAGATGGATGAGTGGCAAATAATGGATTGAATAGATGGATGAGGGGCTTTTGAGAGGGATGAAAGATATCAGTAAGGCATGAAAACTGGCAATCTCATTTCTCAATGTACACATTTAGGTGTAATCAGCAATTTGAGAAATTTGAAAGACTTGTGATAAATATTATCAAAATTTTGCTCTTCAGTGTGGTGTCCTGCTGGTGAAGTTTATGCAATGTTATTATTGGGTGTTGTCAATAAAATGTTGACAGGTTACTAGCAAATTTTAGATATGATAGTGTTCATAGAAAATAGGGCAACGGGGTAAACATGTGTTTTCTTGTTCTTACTATTAGTTGTAATGACAAAAAAACAGTCCTGGTGTTGTGATGAATGGGTAAAGTGAGATTAAAACTTTGTTTTTGCAGATATTTATCAAATAGATGACCTTTATAATAATAAAAGAATGTGTTTTTTTATATAAAATAAGTGGACTTTATAATAGTAAAAAAAAGTTTGTTTTTTTGTATTTTTGAAAACCTTGAAACTACAAATATTAAAGAAATAAGTAAAATTAAGTGGGTTTTTTTCTGTGTGCTTTTCTATAATGTGTTTATCTTAGATGCTGGAGTATCTTAAATTACAGAAGAGGTAATACTAAATAAAAATCATGATAAAAGGGAATACTTCCTGTAATAGGTCAGGAACAAAGGACTCCAATTACAGTAATTTTCTATGAAATTATGTATAGTTAAATATGAATGCAGATGACAATCTTAATTGTTCATTTAATTGGATGAAGTGAAGAAATTAAAATATCTAAGAAGGATATGGATATAACAGTGTAGTGTTTCAACTCACCAATAAAAGGGAAACTGAACAAAGCGTGTATACATGAAGTTTTAAAACTTGTGATTAAGTGGCAGTGTGTATGAAGCAGCATGAAGTACGGCTGGGATATAGTTGAAGAAGAAAAAACAAGCGTGTGAAAATTATGTTTGTGGATTAAATTATTATGAAGGAACAAGTACAAATTTTGACTCTAAACGAAATGGCAGACTTTGTCAAATCAACCTCAGATGATGTCACCATCTCTACAATATTTGAGGTGAGTGTGTCAAATTCTTCTGTATACTCATGTGGCTGCTACCAAAATATCAACATCTTCATCATCTTCATCTTCCTCATTCAAAAGTCTTAATTTGTTAATTTTAATATTTACTGTTAAAGTCACAATGTTTGTAATCAACCTTGGCATAAAATAAACCTTTTAACTTTTTGTGGAGTATTAGTTAGTACCGTCAAATTTGCATTAACCCAATGTATCAGGCATTATTTGAAATTTACCGGTAAAAGGATATGAACGTCTTTAACCACTGTTGACATCTGTGTCCTATAAATAAACCAATTGACCCTGCAAGCTACCTGTATAAGTGCAGTGTTAATGGGAAACAGCATAGTGGTACATAAGTTCTCATGAGTTTTCATGATATGGTACAGAAACTATTGATTTGGCATATAGTTTACACACTTTTCTTCTATTCTATTGATGAGATTGCATAATTCCCTAAATTATATACTTTTAAGCATATTCTACCCTTAAGATATTATTGAGCGTTAAGATATTATTGAGCGCATACCTGTTTATATGCCATATTCTGACATTTAGCTCCTAATTAACATGACGCCAGTTGTCAATCATTTATCCATTTTAACCAATCAGACCAATGAGGTACCTCCGACAATGTAGCAACTGTATTATAAAGCATGTGCAAATGTATTATAATATAATCTATGGTCAGTATACTCGAACATCCGCAATAGGGCGGAGATATCTAGGTACTGGCGTTATGTTAATTAAGCAACATGTAAGTTACAATACTGGATAGTTTCTCTGACAATACTAGATAGCATCTCTGATAACACTGGATAGCATCTCTGACTATTAGACAGCATCTCTGACAATACTGGATAGCATCTCTGACAATACTGGATAGCATCTCTGACAATACTAGGTAGCATCTCTGACAATACTAGATATCATCTCTGACAATACTGGATAGCATCTCTGACAATACTAGGTAGCATCTCTGGCAATACTAGGTAGCATCTCTGACAATACTAGATATCATCTCTGACAATACTAGATAGCATCTCTGACAATACTAGGTAGCATCTCTGACAATACTAGGTAGCATCTCTGACAATACTGGATAGCATCTCTGACACTACTGGATAGCATCTCTGACAATACTGGATAGCATCTCTGACAATACTGGATAGCATCTCTGACAATACTGGATAGCATCTCTAACAATAATGGATAGCATCTCTGACATACTGCATAGCATCTATGACAATAATGGATAGCATCTCTTGACACTACTGGATTGCATCTCTGACACTACTGGATTGCATCTCTGACAATACTGGATAGCATCTCTGACATACTGCATAGCATCTCTGACAATATTGGATAGCATCTCTGACACTACTGGATAGTATCTCTGACAATACTTGATAGCATCTCTGACAATACTGGATAGTATCTCTGAAACTACTGGATAGTATCTCTGACAATACAGGATAGCATCTCTGACAATACTGGATAGCATCTCTGACACTACTGGATAGCATCTCTGACACTACTGGATGACATCTCTGACACTACTGGATAGCATCTCTGACAATAATGGATATCATCTCTGACACTACTGCATAGCATCTCTGACAATATTGGATAGCATCTCTGACACTACTGGATAGTATCTCTGACAATGCTTGATATCATCTCTGACAATACTGGATAGCATCTCTGACACTACTGGATAGCATCTCTGACAATAATGGATAGCATCTCTGACAATACTGGATAGCATCTCTGACAATAATGGATAGCATCTCTGACAATACTGCATAGCATCTATGACAATAATGGATAGCATCTTTTGACACTACTGGATAGCATCTCTGACACTACTGGATAGCATCTCTGACAATACTGGATAGCATCTATGACATACTGCATAGCATCTCTGACAATATTGGATAGCATCTATGACACTACTGGATAGTTTCTCTGACAATACTTGATAGTATCTCTGACAATACTGGATAGTATCTCTGAAACTACTGGTTAGTATCTCTGACAATACAGATAGCATCTCTGACAATACTGGATAGCATCTCTGACACTACTGGATAGCATCTCTGACAATTCTGGATAGCATCTCTGACAATACTGGATAGCATCTCTGACACTACTGGATAGCATCTCTGACAATTCTGGATAGCATCTCTGACAATACTGGATAGCATCTCTGACACTACTGGATAGCATCTCTGACAATTCTGGATAGCATCTCTGACACTACTGGATAGCATCTCTGACAATACTGGATAGCATCTCTGACACTACTGGATAGCATCTCTGACAATTCTGGATAGCATCTCTGACAATACTGGATAGCATCTCTGACAATTCTGGATAGCATCTCTGACAATACTGGATAGCATCTCTGACAATTCTGTATAGCATCTCTGACAATACTGGATAGTATCTCTGACAATTCTGGATAGCATCTCTGACAATACTGGATAGCATCTCTGACAATTCTGGATAGCATCTCTGACAATTCTGGATAGCATCTCTGACAATACAGGATAGCATCTCTGACAATTCTGGATAGCATCTCTGACACTACTGGATAGCATCTCTGACAATACTGGATAGCATCTCTGACAATTCTGGATAGCATCTCTGACAATACTGGATAGCATCTCTGACAATTCTGGATAGCATCTCTGACAATACTGGATAGCATCTCTGACACTTCTGGATAGCATCTCTGACAATACTGGATAGCATCTCTGACAATTCTGGATAGCATCTCTGACATACTGCATAGCATCTCTGACAATACTGGATAGCATCTCTGACAATTCTGGATAGCATCTCTGACAATACTGGATAGCATCTCTGACAATGCTGGATATCATCTCTGACACTACTGGATAGCATATCTGACACTAATGGATATCTTTATCATTCCTGGATTTTATTCGAAGTATTCCCTCTGGGTTAGGATTGAGGTTGCTGCCCAATGTTATGGAATTTATGACAATCTGTTATACCCCCGCTTTCACAAAGTGAAATGGGGTCGATATAGGAATCACGCTGTCCGTAACACATTTTTGTCCCATTGCGTAACACATTTTTGTAGCGTCGCATCGCATAACACATTTTTATTTCTTCCATTCTTCAAAATGTTCCGAATGGGTAAGAACTATTTTAGACATTTATTATTTTTAATTTTGCCCATCCTCATCGGCTTTATCAAAGAAGTATTCATCACCTTCAGTGGCAGTTCTAGTTAATTGTCCCTGTATAAAAAGTGTTGTTGATATATAAGTCGTATTTGCTCGCCTCCTAGTCACATGTATTATATGTTTATGACAGATATAAGTCACCAAGGAAGGGAGACATAACATTTGTATTTTCATATTTATATGTAGGCTATTAACTATTGTATTGTGGTCAAATGCTGAACAAAATTATTATTTTATGTAACATAATATGATGTGTTAATGGGACGTAAAAATACATTTCATTTATTGTCTACAGGTAAAAAAGACTGGGTGCTGTGTTCATATCATAAGTAACATGGCTCAAAATCATTTAATTAAAATATAAAACTTAATAATAGTTCATAACACAAAACAAGAATTCTCTCACTACACCTAAACAAACTTACATAAACCAAAACGAACACTAGAATTGTACTCAATTAATCTTTAATTCCATAAAGTGATTAACACAAGTGTCTGCAACGACCGAAGAATTTCACAAAATTCAAACAAAACATATAATAAATAATTATAAACAATAAATGCCTTTAAAACCACACAAAACGTGTCCATAATTTCTTACGAACTTACGCCTCCCAAAATCATAAATTAATACTGAAAGCTCCGTCCAGAACTTGAATGACCAATATTCAAACACCACGTGATACATCATGTGATACTGACCATTACTACTGCGCATGTATGTAAAATACAAGCAGACGACGTATTTATATAACTTTGTTTAACGGTGAGAGAAAATAATTTATGTCTTATTCACTCCCTTCAAATGGAGGATTTATTTTCTTCGAGTAGTGAGTTTCGAGTTGTAAAAAAAGAGTTTCTAGTCAGAAAAAGTGAGTTACTAGTCAGAAAAAGTGAGTTTTGAGTTAGAAAAAGTGAGTTTCGAGTCAGAAGTGGGAGAGAAAAAGCCCCCTGTCCACATGTTAATGGTACTTTTTGAAGCCGAAAGGGGAAAATTATCCCAGAGAAACTGCCATGGGCTCACGCCAAACTCGTAATTTTGAACCCAATTCCACACATGAGGACCGATGAGATCCTAATGTGTGTGTCCCCCGTTCCTGGGGTAGGCACTAGTACTTACTACATTTCGGACATATGGAGCGAACTCACAACCTCTGGGTCGGTAAACTTGTGCCGTAGACCACTGAGCCACGGTGGCTCAACAGAACATATGCGTCGCCCGGGAACCGAACCCGGGTTGCAAGAATGGGATTCTTGCATGATACCACTACACCTGCGGCGCAAATGTTTGCCCTGCTTAATGGTGAAGAAAGCCTGGTTGCACTGCGCATGCTCAGACGTTTACGCTCAAGTTGAGAGCGTGGCAGTTCCTTGTCGGCATGTTTGATGTCCTTTTGGTAAAAGCCGCAAAACCTAATTAACTAAACGAAAAAGTGGACCAAACACTAGGAAGGTTAAAAAATTGTTTAAAACATTCTTTATAAATTCTTCTAAAACAATCTCTAATCTATACTTAGAGCTGGATTATGGGCCAAAATTAAACTGGATACCTGATTCCATAGGGTGGGGCGACACCCCCGTAGACCTGAGGTTATCACTCTTGATCCCTAGTCCGCCTTATAATATTGAGTAAATTGATGGTACTTGGACCGTAAAATATTTACACGTAAAATAATGGTAATAAAATAGCATATAAATATATATTCACAAGTATAGTAATAACAAATTTTGTTAATGTACATATTTACATTTTAGACATTATAGAATGCATTCCATATTTTTGTGTATTAACTGCTACCCATTAAAGCTACTATATTTGGCTATATAAACTTTGATTATTAATTGCAACCTATCATATTGTAATTTCTATAAAACGTCTTTGAAAAAAAATGGAAAATGCGAGTTTTGTCCATTTCTTATTATATGAAAATACAGTCATCTGGAATGTAAATTTTAAACCAAGATGCTGTTTGGGTCAGTATAACTGATCTCTCTCACACACACGCACGCACCAACGGAATTTTGGTGTGAAAACGCTTCAAATACTCTTTCATTTATTCATACACATTTTAATGACCTGTGAATTACCAAAAATTCTTTTTTCAACTCGAAACTCACTTTTTCTGACTCGAAACTCACTTTTTCTGACTCGAAACTCACTTTTTTTTAACTCGAAACTCACTTTTTCTGACTCGAAACTCACTTTTTCTGACTCGAAACTCACTTTGTTCAACTCGAAACTCACTTTTTCTGACTCGAAACTCACTCTTTTCAACTCGAAACTCACTCTTTCTGACTCGAAACTCACTTTTTCTGACTCGAAACTCACTTTTGAAACTCGAAACTCGAAACTCTGACTCGAAACTTTACACTCAACCAAAAGTAAATCTCCTTCAAATGATATCATTTCACTGTCATTTTGTGGCTTAGTCAGTGGAAAGCAGATTTTATTTCATTTCTGTGGGTGAAAGATTGGGATTCCTCAGTGAAAGAATATTCATCATCCTAAATATTAATAACTAACTCCGAACACAAAAATAACAAACTGTGACGTTGTGTTATGATGTCTTTAAAGTGTTGCTGATGTCGACGTCATTCGTCGCTAACGTTCAATAAAGCGAATAATTTAGGTTAAAATTATACATAAACTGATTTAAAATGTAATAAATAGATTATTTGACTGCTGCATTCGATTATTGGGAAATTCTTCACTATGGTAGTTGTGTTGTTTTTTTCACTCACTTGCATACGCTCGATCGGGAAAAATACAACGCGTCTACCATCTCATGAAGGATTTCCCTGTAATCGATCCCAGCAGTTAAATAATCTCTATTCATTGAACGCTTGACTACCAAGACAGACACTGTATCATGAGTTGGAGGGGAGAGCTCTTTCACAGTTCTGTATTTGGAACACTGCATGATGTGAAAGCAAAACTGAATGTGATCGCATTTAAACAAGTGAATTTGTTCATCAGTTCTTTATTTCAGAATCTAATGATTGAGCGAAAGAGTACTTATGATTTAGAAATTTTGTTTGGCAGTCTGCCAAATCATGGCTATGAACTTCAATTCTTAAATTTAATTTATTAAAATGTATCTATTTTACCTGATATTACCTGCTAACTTGATATTATAGTTTTCTTTGATGGTGAAACTGATATCCACACACACTGCAGCTGTTAATTTTCATTGATTGTTTAAAGATTTTAGAAACATTTTAGTATATTTGCCAGAAATGAAAGTGATATTCTGGCAAACTGGTGAAGAATATCTTTATCATCTAAAACCAAATGTGTTGTATGTTTAATTAGTCCTCTATCGGTTTGTACTAGAGATGACTATACATTTACCTCCTGTCTGTTCGTCCGTTAGTCTGTCCATCGGTCCGTCCCCAAGACGGGATCCTGTGATTGTGGATTAACGTCTTGAGATATTTTTTGTTTTTAAGGACAATGAGGGGATTATACACCTGTAAAAAATTCCACTTGGATCTGATATGGGCATCTGGTGGCCTATTTCTTATATGAGATTACTGGAACTTCCAATTGCGGATTAACGCTTCCAGATATTATTACTGATATTTTTTGAAAATTGGCAACTGTGTTTAGGGAAAGGAGGGAGTTATGCATGGACAGTTACCATGGTTACTTAGGGAACTCATAAGTTGTTGAAGACATCTCTTTTTTACCAAAAATCTGTAACTACAGCTTGCAACTAAAATAAATTCAGGTAAAACAAATACTTTTTCATATTTTTTGTTAGACAGCATTTGAAAATAGTTACGTAATGACAAAACCAAATATAGTTGGATTAATGCCTGTGTTAATAGGTTGATGTCTCGAGGCATCTTTCTAGCTTCTCTCCCATGGGGCGATCTCTCAAATCCTCCATTGTGCAGTCTGATTAATCCTGATGGTGCAGTCTGATTAAAATCTTCTGTTTTCATATCTACCAATTAGTGTAATTGAGTGCAACATTTCCACCAAATTGGCTCTTCAGACTTCACTGCACAAACATCTTAAACATAAATGCAGCAATTTAGTGGTTTTTTTCGCACAAGTTGCAGATTATCAAATCATTAAACACTTATTCCACTGTACAGAAATAAACTAATTTATAAAGACATAATTATGAGATAAATACATTTAAACATATCTGAGAATGTGCCGTGTGTACCTTTGCTAATCATGTTGATTGGTGCTTGTTGGAGGAATGTTCCCAGAGTTCTGAAGTAATTAATAGACACACATGCCAGGTTAATGTATGTTGCTGTTATTGTAGTTGTAGTAGAGCTCTTGTGTACATGGTCATGACCTCTTCAATTAAAATAGTTATTGCTGCTGCTGCTGCTGCTCTTCCTCCCCCTCCCACTCCTTCGCCTCTTCCTCCCCCCCCAATTCTCCCAAATATCTACCATTATCATCATTATCATCCTATTGTCATTAGTATCATCATCATCATCCTATTGTCATTAGTATCATCATCATCATCCTATTGTCATTAGTATCATCATCATTATCCTATTGTCATTAGTATCATCATCATCATCCTATTGTCATTAGTATCATCATCATCATCCTATTGTCATTATTATCATCATCATTATCCTATTGTCATTAGTATCATCATCATCATCCTATTGTCATTAGTATCATCATCATCATCCTATTGTCATTAGTATCATCATCATCATCCTATTGTCATTAGTATCATCATCATTATCCTATTGTCATTAGTATCATCATCATTATCCTATTGTCATTAGTATCATCATCATCATCCTATTGTCATTAGTATCATCATCATCATCCTATTGTCATTAGTATCATCATCATTATCCTATTGTCATTAGTATCATCATCATTATCCTATTGTCATTAGTATCATCATCATCATCCTATTGTCATTAGTATCATCATCATCATCCTATTGTCATTAGTATCATCATCATTATCCTATTGTCATTAGTATCATCATCATTATCCTATTGTCATTAGTATCATCATCATCATCCTATTGTCATTAGTATCATCATCATTATCCTATTGTCATTAGTATCATCATCATTATCCTATTGTCATTAGTATCATCATCATCATCCTATTGTCATTAGTATCATCATCATCATCCTATTGTCATTAGTATCATCATCATTATCCTATTGTCATTAGTATCATCATCTTTATCCTATTGTCATTAGTATCATCATCATTATCCTATTGTCATTAGTACCATCATCATCATCCTATTGTCATTAGTATCATCATCATTATCCTATTGTCATTAGTATCATCATCATTATCCTATTGTCATTAGTATCATCATCATTATCCTATTGTCATTAGAGATACTATCATCATCAGAAAAGTCAGTGCTTTCATCTGTGGTGAATGTTATGCCAAAGACAGGTTGTATATATTTCCTTCACCACTCTTATTTGTGCTGTTTGGGAGGTGAAGACAGGCAGTATATTTCACCAGTTATTTCTATGGACCTCTCACTAGTTATTTCTATGGACCTCTGCATTTATTGTTACCATACTTACTATAAAAAATTGTCTTCTCTCCTGCATAGATTGAATTTCTATTCATCAATGCATTATCCATGGCTGTCTGGGGCACCCCAGACAGGATACAATAGGATTCCATGACCTTCTTTTATGTGCTTGGAGGATAGACTGATACACAAGACCGCCCGCTTTATAAAGACTGATATACAGGACTGCCTGCTTTATAAAGACTGATACACAGGACCGCACGCTTTATAAAGACTAATACACAGGACCGCACGCTTTATAAAGACTGATACACAGGACCGCACGCTTTATAAAGACTGATACACAGGACCGCACGCTTTATAAAGACTGATACACAGGACCGTCGCTTTATAAAGACTGATACACAGGACCGCCCGCTTTATAAAAATTGATACACATGACCGCCCCCTTTATAAAGACTGATACACAGGGCCGTCCGCTTTATAAAGAATGATACACAGGACCATCCGCTTTATAAAGACTGATACACAGGACCGCCCGCTTTATAAAGACTGATACACAGGACCGCCCGCTTTATAAAGACTGATACACAGGACCGCCTCTTTATAAAGACTGATACACAGGACCGCCTGCTTTATAAAGACTGATATACAGGACCGCCCGCTTTATAAAGACTGATACACAGGACCGCCTCTTTATAAAGAATATTGTTAGCTGCATGTATAGTTCATTTTATACTTAATTAATTGAAATGAGGTTTTACGTCCCATTAAATCTCATTGTTGTATTGGGACAGCAATCTCAGAGGGAGAGGAGATGAAGGGTGAAATTTCCCTTTCGGCTTGGCTTCACCAGGGAGCGATTAGCACATGACGTTATCCACCCGGCTACTGAGGCTGCTGTGTACTTAATTAGTATCCAGATAAGATGCAAAATAGCTGCCATTTTGGGAAGAATATCAAAATGTCATATAATCAGGGCCGTTAGTCTGCAGTACATTGAGATATCCAAATAGATCAGATTTCTAATTAACAAGAAGATTCAAGGTGGTGAGCCACAGATCTGTGACGGTGGTAGTTGACTGCAGTGACAAAAGCGTGTGACTGTGGTAGTCAACTGCAGTGGCAAAAGCGTCAGTCATCATCTACAGTAATATTTTGCATTACAGTTTTCATATTATCTTCCACATTGCTTATTCCAGTTCATTCATACTTTGGATATGTCTTCATTATCATCAAGGCCAAAAGTTCTATAAAAGTGCATCGCAGTTTGAAAGCAAAATTATGGCCCTTTTTTATACCCCGATTTCACAAAGTCCCGTCACGTAACACATTTTTTGTCCTGTTGCGTCACGTCTCATAACACATTTTTATTACTTGCATTCCTCAAACAGTTTTGAATGGGTTGTTCCCAAACTTCATATACACATAACAGCTGATCAGAAAGTGGGGGTATTCATCACCTTCAGTGATAGTTTAGTTTTACTTAGACATTAGTTTTACTTAGACATTCATAATGTCTTGTCCGTATGCTTGTTGTTGCTTATAATCATCAAAAGCATACATTCATTCATTCATTTCCCAAACAATATCTGCAGTAAAGCCATGCATATGGTAAACAGTTTACAGTAAGTCAGGTATATGTAGGTATCAGATGTAACCAATCAAGCAGAACTATTATTTTCTGATAAATGTGTCTATTGTCTGGTGGTGTTGGTGTGTGGTGATAGTGAACTCTGGATGGAATAATAACAGCATGGGGGTAGGTTTATTATTTATATTCCTGAGGTACAGTTTGTTCAGAAATATGATTAGAGTGATATGTATATAAGCATCAGCATCATCATCATCATGGTTGTCACCATCATCAGCAGAAGCAGCTGTAAAAGCAGCAGCAATAAATGTAAGATCAACAATAGCAGCCACAGTAGGAGTAGAGCTAGCAGATCCGCTATAGAAACAGTAGATCAGAAGACGCAGGGATCAGCAAAAATAGAGGCAGTAGTAGTAGTAGTAGGAGCAATAGCAGCGGTAGAAGTAGTATCAGCAGAATAGTAGCAGTAAAAGCAACAGCAGCAGTAGTACAAGAAGTTGAGTAACAGCAGTAGCAGCAGCAGTATCAGTTTTAATAGTAGCAGCAGTAGCAGTATTAACAGCAGTATTAGCAGCAGTAGCAGTATCAACAGCAGTATTAGCAGCAGTAGCAGCAGTTGTAGCAGCAGCAGTAGTAGCAGCAGCAGTAGTATCAGTAGTAGGACTAGTATTTATTATCAACAACATCAACACCATTATATATATCATCATCATCAGCACATACCGTAAGTAACCATGAAAAGTTATTAAAAATTCCATCGATAATGGTTTGTCAGTTTGACTGGACTTCTCTACTGACAATACTAACCGTTCCATAATGCACTAAGTGGCTGAATTTCTTGCCGCCAGAGCGCGAAATTGGATGTGATTCCAATGATTTAAACTTGTTTTATGGCTAGAAAAATTAATATAAAAGATTGTGACATTAATTAAATTTGTGCTGTTCATGTAACTGTGGAAATATGTGAAAACTTGTCAGATATTAGATGTCCTGTGGTAATTTACATGTTAGATATCCTGTGGTAATTTACATATTAGATGTCCTGTGGTAATTTACATATTAGATGTCCTGTGGTAATTTACATAATTTACATATTAGATGTCCTGTGGTAATTTACATATTAGATGTCCTGTGGTAATTTACATATTTTACATATTAGATGTCCTGTGGTAATTTACATATTAGATGTCCTGTGGTAATTTACATATTAGATGTCCTGTGGTAATTAACTGAAGAAGCCTTTTAATAATGATTATCTTTTATTACTTAAATTAATTCTTAACCTTATTTGGATTTTACAATATTAGTACCATACATACACTGATAATTTACAGTTTTCTAGTAAAATAAGTTGGTCGAAAGTTTCTGGTTGGATAACACATTTCCTAGGAGAATAAAAACGCAACATCACATGACATGTTACCTGAAACGATGCAACTCACGTGACATGTTATCGGATGCAAGGCAGCATCACATGACATGTTACCTGATATTACAGCAGCTATTCTACCATGTGCTGCAAAACAATTTTTATGTTCCACTTTTTATTACCCGCTATGTTTTTAGCTTAACATAAAAACCACATAAACAGTACCATATATAAAAGTTATTATGGCAGAAGTTGTATATTTGAGCAAGTGGAATATTTCAGCAAGTGGCATATTTCAGTGTAAACAGATGGAGAAAAATGAATGCTTTGCTTACATGTATTAAGATCTGATCAATTAATATTTAAGTAATAAATAAGTTAACTGTGGTTAGTTTATTATCAACAAACACATCAGCCCTTGGTTTCCCTTCAGTCTCTGGCTGGTAGATATCTTGATAGATAACTAACCACATAATAGCCTCTAACCTATAATAAAATGATATCAATAATGATAAAACTCTAAACAGTAAAATTATATCTATATAAGCCTAAATGTTCATCAAAACCCATGGAGGGGAGTAGTACACACTACCAACAACCGACTAGTCTCGACTTCCATGAAAGTCTTCATCAGGGTTTAGTAATGCAAATTTGTATTTTAATCTGGCAACTTCGTGTATGAAGAAGATCTTTGGAAAAAAAATTCCTTTACTTACTAATAGTATTGAATCACTGAAAGAACAGTAAATTGATTGAGGCTGAGATCATGCGTGTTTTGAATAAAATTCTACAAGCATTTGTTACAGAAAGCTTTTTCAATCTTAAAATTTTACCTTACTGTACATGGAAAGTGTAAAACTTTTAAATTACCAGAAGTGATATATTAAGTTTCTGATATCTGTAAATTACCAACTGTGATATATCAGATTGTTAATATCTTTATGAGAAGGGATATATTAAGTTTCTCTAAAATAAAAATAATAAAATCTTCGATGGCTAAGTGGTGGAGCATCTGCCTCACATGCAGAAGGTCGTGGATGCAATCCTCAACCTGGTCACACCCTTCATAAACACTATACTTCCATGCTTGGTTTGATATTCAGTGGGGCGTCTGTGGCCGAGTGGTTAGAGCCTCTGACTTGAATCACTGTGGGTTCGATCCCTCAGGGGCCTAGGAATCTTTATGTGAGGAAGCTATCCAGCTCGCTTGCAGAACATGGGTGGTTCTACCCAGGTACCCAGGTCCGAAAATTGCCCAGAGGGGCACCTGGGGTCTTCCTCCACCAATGGAAGCTGGACAAGTTGCCATATGACATTAGCTGTTGGTGATGCTGAGCACTAGCGGGTAGTACTAGGACTGGTCGACCCTGTGTCAGTGTAATGTGACTGGGTGGGGTATCATGTCATGTGTCTGCAGCATGGTATGCCAGTTTGGCAGCACTATAAATTTGAGCATAGAGGCACTGCTACACGTAGACACCGTCATGATATGACTTAGAGTTAAACACCATACAAGCATACATACAGTCAGAGCTGGTCTGGCACATAGGACATCTCGGCTGTCCATATAGGTTTTATAACATAGTACATCTTTGCTGTCCAAAGAGGTTTTATTGCTATTTGATGTTACAAATGACCTGTGGTGAGTTGGGATCCAGGTGGAAAATATCACAGTCATAATTAGGTGATAACATGTGGTTGTTGATACACAGTATATAACCTTGAATGACATTGCAAAAATTGATATTTCAGTTGCATTATTAATTTGGATATTCCAAGCCACAGACTTCATAGCAATTATAATGTTAGTGGCCTAACACATCGTTCTTGTTAGTTTTATTCATAATTATTAATATTTTTGTATTAAAGTTGTCCACATTTTAAATTATACTGTATTTCCCCTAATGATAAAACCTCCCCTAATAGTAGAACCTCCCCTAATAGAAGCCCCCCCCCCCCCCCCCCCAAAAAAAAATTGTACTTGCATTTTTTTGTGAGTGCTGAAAATTTCAACTTGCATTTTTTCAAAACAACTCGCATTTTTGCAAGTTTACAAGTTCTAAATTCGAGCCCAGAATTTTAAATCTTTTGTATAACCATAATAAAAAAAAGAGAAGTTTTTTACCTTATAAGAACGCCCCTTTGCATAGCGCTATTATTAGGGGAAATATAGTAATTCTTAATATTTTATTTTTTATTTATGATTTGTTAGTGTTATTTTTACATTATTTATTTGAATTATATTTTTCATTTCAAATATAAAGTATTCCTGGAAATTAAGGAGTTCCAAGGATTTCTCATGTTTGTATTAGGTGCAAGGTCTAACAATGACAAAATCATATTTTCTTTTTTAAAAATGATTACTTACAGTTTTGGGTTTTAGATTTTTTGTGCTATTTGTCTATATTACCGGGTATACGCAGTTGCAAAAGAAAGTGTACACTTTGAAATTTTTGCTTAAAAAAAGAGTATGATAATGAGCCTTTGGAAACGGCCGAGCACGACACATACGAAATATTGCAGTCTCGCTTTGATTGAGACTGTTCATGAACGGTAGTGAAATATGCTAGCTACCGCTCACGCCCTCTAGCCCCGGGTTGAGCAGAACTCAATATTCATAAAATCAATAGTACACAATTTTAACCATCCCAAAGATGGCATGCATACGGCGGTGGACATGGAGTTATATGCTTCCCCATGTCGTACGGCATATGGTCCCAGTATCTAATAAAATTAAATGCCCCGAAGAGCGAAATAAACATAATGGAATTTAGTTGGGAGCAGCGGTTATGAAGCCTGCGTATCACAAGTAACAGCCAAAAGACTAAATTAAAAAGCAGACAACATATCCTATAAGTGGTTAAACAATACCCAGAGCCTTTTATCGGCCGGAGTGGTGGAACCACCGAATCAAAAATTAAGTAAGAAAACAAAAGAAATTGAAAATATACCACCGATAACTAAATATAAGTATCGGGCTCAAGATCGAATGAATAACAGTACTGATTGCAAGCGCGGGGAGACGTTTTACTGCCGCCACACTGCCCAAGCAACGCCACTGTGCTATAAAAAAATGAGTATGATAATGGACCTTTGGAAACTGCCGAGCACGACACATACGAAATATTGCAGTCTCGGTTTGATTGAGACTGTTCATGAGCGGTAGTGAAATATGCTAGCTACCGCTCACGCCCTCTAGCCCCGGGTTGAGCAGAACTCAATATACATAAAATCAATAGTACACAATTTTAACCATCCCGAAGATGGCATGCATACGGCGGTGGACATGGAGTTATATGCTTCCCCATGTCGTACGGCGTATGGTCCCAGTATCTAATAAAATTAAATGCCCCGAAGAGCGAAATAAACATAATGGAATTTAGTTGGGAGCAGCGGTTATGAAGCCTGCGTATCACAAGTAACAGCCAAAAGACTAAATTAAAAAGCAGACAACATATCCTATAAGTGATTAAACAATACCCAGAGCCTTTTATCGGTCGGAGTAGTGGAACCATCGAATCAAAAATTAAGTAAGAAAACAAAAGAAATTGAAAATGTACCACCGATAACTAAATATAAGTATCGGGCTCAGCGATCTCAAAAGATCGATTGAATAACAGTACTGATTGCACACCGCTATCCTCTTTATGATTCAACCCATAGAAAAACAAATGACAACAGGATATTGGCAATGGAATGATAAACATTTTGGTACCAAACATGACATATTAATTTTAGAATTTATACAATTCTAAAAAAAATCAGTGCACACTTTCTTTCGCAACTGAGCTGCATACACTTTCTTTTGTAACTCAGTATATGTTTGTGTGGATTTTAACCTGCTAAGTCACTAACAGTTACTGTCAGTCCAGTATTTCTTATATTTTTTTGCAACAAAGGATAGACCAGTTGTGTGCACCTGAGGCTGTATGAAGTGCGTCTATGTCATGTGTCATTATAACAGGTGTGGTGCAGCAGGTTAGCCATTTTACTTGGTACTTTTAAGTAATTGTATGAGTCAAATTTATAATAAAATTATTCAGTCAAGTAACTTTAATTTAAAATAATGTGCCATCTTCCATGAATTACAGGACAAAGCTGAGAATTTTGTGATGGCCGCCCTGTTTTGTGCTTCCGAGGAAGGGAACCTTGAGGGGATAAAAAGTCTCACAGAAATGGCGCAGAAGATAGACCTGCAGGCTGCAAATAGGGTGAGTGATCTGTAAACTGTTTTTTATTATTAGTAAATAGATTACTGTTTGCCCGACATAGGGGACATCATCTGGCAGTCCCTTGTACTGGTGTCTATATACCGGGCATGTTGAAGAAGCAGATGGTTGGTTGATTGAATAGAGTATTATGTCATTTTCAACACATTTTTAGGCTTTATATGACAGTTATTTTGTTCGTGGTGCAGGCAGACCACCAAGTTTTTCCTGGGTAGAACCAGTATACCTCTCGCCATCCGGAAGAATAAATATTTCTCACGAGTTAAGCTCCCAGTGGGATTCAAACCCTCAGAAGTCAGAGGCAAGAAGGTTTACCATCCCTGCCACGGATGGGCTTAAAGAACCTATTTGATTGTAAGAGTATGGTGTTCCCATGTACCTCTTTCTCCAATAATTCTGTCCAGGAGTAGCTCTAAATAATTGTTGATGAACTGTTAAGCAGTAGTTTTAGCTTCAAAACTTTCTACCTGCGCCTTGTCAGATAGTGGTCTTAAACCGGATGTCTTGTGTATCGAACCATAGAATCATAAGTAAGAGTAGGAACAGGTTCTCGAATTCCAATGTATCCTTCCCCTCTTATAGGGCAGCTCTAAATAGTATCATGTGTTGATACGCTGTTAAACAACATTCAATTAAATGTTGATACGCTGTTAAACAACATTCAATTAAATAATATATCATGTGTTGATATGCTGTTAAACAACATTCAATTAAATAATATATCATGTGTTGATACGCTGTTAAACAACATTCAATTAAATGTTGATACGCTGTTAAACAACATTCAATTAAATAATATATCATGTGTTGATACGCTGTTAAACAACATTCAATTAAATAATATATCATGTGTTGATACGCTGTTAAACAACATTCAATTAAATAATATATCATGTGTTTATACGCTGTTAAACAACATTCAATTAAATAATATATCATGTGTTGATATGCTGTTAAACAACATTCAATTAAATAATATATCATGTGTTGATACGCTGTTAAACAACATTCAATTAAATAATATATCATGTGTTGATACGCTGTTAAACAACATTCAATTAAATAATATATAATGTGTTTATACGCTGTTAAACAACATTCAATTAAATAATATATCATGTGTTTATACGCTGTTAAACAACATTCAATTGAATAATATATCATGTGTTGATGCGCTGTTAAACAACATTCAATTAAATAATATATCATGTGTTTATACGCTGTTAAACAACATTCAATTGAATAATATATCATGTGTTGATACGCTGTTAAACAACATTCAATTAAATAATATATCATGTGTTTATACGCTGTTAAACAACATTCAATTGAATAATATATCATGTGTTGATACGCTTTTAAACAACATTCAGTCCATTTTCATGGTTATAGTGTGACGGGAGACTTCAGAGAGAATGAAGGATTTGATTAAAAAAAGAAAAATGTTTCCCACTTTCCAGTTTCTGACTTGCTAAGTTTTTGTAATCTGTACTGCATAAACAGTAAAACAAGATTACACTGTGCATCTTGTCATGTTGCTTCCCAGCCAATCTTTATGTACTTCACTGACTGCCTTAGTGATATGAAGTATGCTTTATGGATATGCAGCAGGTAAACATGTACCACATTATTTCAGGTTTTATCCCATACTTGCCCATAAATATGTTGTGTTTGAATAAACAAGATGACACAGACATGACTATCAGATATGACTATCACAGTCATATCAGTCTACCCCCCCCCCCCCCCCCCCCCCCCCCCCCACCCTGCCCATAAATACGGTGTTTTTGAATATACAAGATGACACAGATGTGACTATCAGATATGACTATCACAGTCATATCAGTCTCCACCCCTCCCCCAGATGACACAGACGTGACTATCAGATATGACTATCACAGTCATATCAGTCTACACACACCCCCACCCCCCCCAACTCCCCCACTCCCCCACATGCAATAAAGCAATTATCACACAACAATAAAGCGATTTATCACACGACAATAAAGCGATTATCACACGGGTGAAGTAAACGGTTAAACAATGTCATATCAATTTGGAAATGTTCAAGTCTATCTATAACTATAACTAAATGATATTCGGCCAACTATGGAAAAACAAACCATATTACCGAAAGATCTGAATGCTTTTCTGATTAGTTTCTGTTGTTTTCTGTATAAAGTATTGCTGTATTTTTTTTTCATTACGATAAATTAGCATTTATAAGGCAAGTGTCCCATATAGCCATGGTAATTACACGTTGGACATAATCATGTAGAGAATAGTACCGTCCGCTACTGTTTGATTCTCAATCACGACAGCAATTTCTTTTTGTTTTTCTTCAGATGTTTGCTATGTGTGTACCACTGCTTTTCACCTGTAACATGTATAGATATATTTTAATTGATATATTAAAAAAAAGCATTTATAGGCAAGTAAAGAATAAATGGAATGTAAAATTGGTCTTTTCATATCTACCCATATCAGCCCTCGAACTAAAGCTCTGGGACTGATATGGCTTCTCAGGCCTGATATATATGGTGTGATATGAAAATACCTATTTATTATTCTCTATATATCAAAATGGTACATCATTCCATACACTTGCTTAAGTTGTTTATCAAATCCATACATGGGGATGGCTATTTTGACAATTGATTCCATCTGTTCAGTGTTTTTGCTGTGTTGCCATGTCCTTTCATTATTCTGTACAGTTGTAATCATTCTCATTTTTCAAATCCTGTAAGTTTTCAATAGAAGATGTTCTATAAAAGACAATATATAGAGATCTCGGCTGGTTGTTGTGCAAGGATATTATATCCATTCATCAATCTACAATAATTGCCATTTCCAACAGCATCATTCTGTTCTCTTTTAAAACAAGAATATATAGAATTCCTCAAGTGGCAACAAACATATTTTGCTATACATACATGTGATTTTTGTTCCATTGTCCTTAAAGGGGGATGTATATGCCTTGGTTTTAGTGTTACTCGGTGTTTGGCTTCTTATAGCAAGGTTTCTGGCTACTTATGTCTGTCATTTAACTCCCTACTACATTGTCCATATGATGTTACCCAGAGAATTCCGTGTTTTGGAATCCATTCACTGAACATGTAGAGCTATTGTCGATAGTCAGTAGATCCAGGATTCCTCAATGTACTCTCTCTTTCTCTCTCTCTTCCTCTCTCTCTCTCTCTTCCACTCTCTTCCTCGTTCCTCTTCTTCACTCTTCCTCTCTCACTTCCTCTCTTCCTCTCTCTCCCCCTTCTCTTCTCTCATGGGGCATCTGTGGTAGAGTAGTAGGAGTCTCTGATTTGAAATCACTTGCCCCTCACTGCTGTAGGTTCGATCTCTCAAGGGCCCAGGAATCTTTATGTGAGGAAGCTATCCAGCTGGCTTGCGGAATGTCGGTGGTTCTAACCAGGTGCCTGCCCATGGATGAAAATTGGCCAGAGAAGCACCTGGGGTCTTCCTCCACCAGTGGAAGCTGGAAGTTGCCATATGACAGCTGTTGGTGCGACTATAAAATATAGTTAAATTCAATTCTCTTTTCTCTTTCTTCCTTTCTCTCTACCTCTCATCATCTCCCTCTCTCTTCCTTGCTCTTCCTCTCTATTTCTGTCCCTTCCACTCCTCTCTCTTTCTCTCATCCTCTCTCTTCCTCTTCTCTCTCTCTCTCTCTTTCTCTCTCATCCTCTCCATTTCTCTATCACTGTACATGGCTCTTAATAGCCTACACAATGTGCTTTTGAAGACAAACAGTTTACATATTTCATCAGTTTGTCCTGTAGTTATTAAAGACAGTATTGTTTTTAATTGCTGCACATTTGTTTTCTTCCTTGTTTCAAGGTGTTTTCTTCCTTGTTGAATAATGAGGTTACAAGTGTTACAATGTAGATTGTGAGATAATAACAAATTATGATGATAACCTTATTGAAGCTGCATAGTAAATACACTCCATTGTCAATCTGCTGATATCGGACATCATTCATTATCGTGAAAGCTTTCTTGTCAACTTCTCAGGCACTTAGTAAATGGAGTACCGTGTAATGTCAGCGGAAGGAGCAAACCTTATATTGACTAAAATGGGGAGGGTGTGTGGGTAAAGTGGAGAGTGTGTGTGGATAAAGTGGGGAGGGTGTGTGGGTAAAGTGGGGAGGGGGTGTGGGAAGTGGGTGGGGGGCAATTGTCAAATTATTTAGAGCCCAGGTTTTCAGTTACTGTGGTTGTGTGTATGGGGATGTGGGGACGGGGTGTGAAATGGGGGCCGTCACACCTGCTACTCGTACAGATACAATAACCATTGCTTAATAATGAAATGGAACATAGGCAAGTATCATATGCATACTTGCAGTATGTCTAAACAAGAATGATTCCTTATGCATGTACAAATGACTTCATAAGACTACAAGCAACGTAACAAAAAAAGAGATTTTCACTTGCCGAGAACTTCTCTTAGAGAACCAGTGTTATTCACCATCCTTCATTTAAAATCAATAAACACCCATTTCTTCTTCAATAAAAAAGCATTAAATTCCTGTAATTATTACATCACATAATTTTTTTTTTTTTTATGTTTGCAAAAACAGCACGGGGAGACAGCTTTACACATGGCGGCCAGTGGAGGTCATACGGAGGTCATACGCTTCTTGCAGTCCAAGGGAGTGGATTTGAATGTTCAAGATAAGGTATGTTGTGTATTTATTATTCATTTCATCATGCCGTACACATTCTACTAAGCCTGTGTGGTAGAAGGTACTCTAAACCTCAGGCTTATATGTGCATCATGCCATGGCCTGTGTGGGTGGGGGCACTGTATTCCTCTGGCTTACATACACGTGCATCATGCCATGGCCTGTGTGGGTGGGGCCACTGTTAACCTCAGGTCTACATACACGTGCATCATGCCATGGCCTGTATGGATGGGAGCACTGTTAACCTCAGGTCTACATACACGTGCATCATGCCATGGCCTGTATGGATGGGAGCACTGTTTACCTCAGGCCTACATACACGTGCATCATGCCATGGCCTATATGGGTTGGGGCACTGTTAACCTCAGGCCTTCATACACGTGCATCATGCCATGGCCTTTGTGGGTGGGGGCACTGTTAACCTCTGGCTTACATACACGTGCATCATGCCATGACCTGTGTGGGTGGGGGCACTGTTAACCTCAGGCCTACATACAGGTGCATCATGCCATGGCCTGTGTGGGTGGGGGCACTGTTAACCTCTGACTTACATACACGTGCATCATGCCATTGCCTGTATGGGTGGGGGCACTGTTAACCTCTGGCTTACATACACATGCATCATGCCATGGCCTGTATGGTTGGGGACAATGTTAACCTCAGGATTACAAACATGTGCATCATGCATTGGCCTGTGTGGGTGGGGGCACTGTTAACCTCAGGATTACAAACATGTGCATCATGCATTGGCCTGCATGGGTGGGGGCACTGTTAACCTCAGGCCTACATACACGTGCATCATGCCATGGCCTGTGTGGGTGGGGACACTGTTAACCTCGGGCTTACATAGTCGTGCATCATGCCTTGTGCACATTCTACTATGCATTTATGGGTAAAGCACTGTTAACCTTAGGCTTACATACGCGTACATCATGCCACGGCCTGTGTAGATGGAGGCACTATAAACTTTAGGCTTACATACACGTGCATCATGCCATGTGACGTTCAACACTTCTTTCAAGAAAAAAAACTCCTCCTTATCAAATGGCAATCAATTTATTATACAGACATAGAGGATCTTACATGAGTGACTGTGTATTATTGATTTTAATAAACAAATTGGATAAAATGATGGGATACGAAGCTCTGCCGAGTATCCTATCTTTTTATCCAACGAGTTTATTAAAGTCAATAATACACAGTCACAAATGTAAGATTCTAGTTATCATATAACACTCCTACGACGTGATAGTATCACTCCAATGTTGTCAGTTTACCTTGGATAAGGCAGCAATTTGTAAGAGAAATTATGATGTTCTGTTGTTGTTTTCATGATGTCAGCTACGTTACAAGGCTGTAACACATTCGCCCTACAAATAATGTGACACTCTAAACTAAATTTAATGTTACTAACATGCATTTTAAATAAGGTAAGATTAATTTCAAATAAGGATAAATAGTTAAGGTGTCTGTACGTAATGTATGATAGATCATGTAAACAATTGGGATTAAATATTTTAGTGTACACAAACACAGTGATTTGGTCCTAATTTGCATCTGTAATGCACTATTGTATTACGAGAAATAAGTCATGGCTTTATAACACTCCCAGAAGCAATGTTATGTGATAAAATAACTTTGTTATCCTTTTCTTGGAGAACTTGTAACAGAAAGATCACCTTTATTCTTTAGGCCTCTCAATGATCTAGTCCTGCAAAATCAGCAACCAGGTTTGGAAATTGCAGAAAATACAAAATACTACATACCTCTCCCTTGCACTGTTATCACAGGTACAGGTAACCATTATTGTTGTCTTCCATTACAGCACGGGGACACGGCCGTCTACTGGGCTGCAAGACAGGGTCATGCTGATGTCATCAAATATCTCAAGGAAGAAGGATTTCCCTTAGATACTCAAAATAAGGTATGGTAGTTCTGAGAAATACAAATCTGTACGCAGTGAATACACCAATCTTTACTCAGTGCATATACCAATCTTTACTCAGTGAATATACCAATCTTTTCTCATTGAATACACCAATCTTTACTCATTGAATACACCAATCTTTACTCAGTGAATATACCAATCTTTACTCATTGAATACACCAATCTTTGCTCATTGAATACACCAATCTTTACTCAGTGAATATACCAATCTTTACTCAGTGCATATACCAATCTTTACTCATTGAATATACCAGTCTTTACACAGTGAATATATCAATCTTTATTTATTGAATATACCAGTCTTTACTCATTGAATATACCAGTCTTTACACAGTGAATATATCAATCTTTATTTATTGAATATACCAGTCTTTACACATTGAATATACCAATCTTTACTCAGTGAATATACCAATCTTTACTCATTGAATATACCAGTCTTTACACAGTGAATATATCAATCTTTATTTATTGAATATACCAGTCTTTACTCATTGAATATACCAGTCTTTACACAGTTAATATATCAATCTTTATTTATTGAATATACCAGTCTTTACACATTGAATATATCAATCTTTATTTATTGAATATACCAGTCTTTACACATTGAATATAGCAATCTTTACTCATTGGATATACCAGTCTTTACTCATTGAATATACCAGTCCTTACACATTAAATATATCAATCTTTATTTATTGAATATACCAGTCTTTACACATTGAATATATTAATCTTTATTTATTGAATATACCAGTCTTTACACATTGAATATAGCAATATTTGCTCAGTGAATACAGCAATCTTTACTCAGTGAATATACCAATCTTTTACTCATTGAATACACCAATCTTTAATCATTGAATACACCAATCTTTACTCAGTGAATATACCAATCTTTACTCAGTGAATATACCAATCTTTGCTCATTGAATACACCAATCTTTACTCATTGAATACACCAATCTTTACTCAGTGAATATACCAATCTTTGCTCATTGAATACACCAATATTTACTCATTGAATACACCAATCTCTACTCAGTGAATATACCCATCTTTGCTCAGTGAATATACCAATCTCTACTCAGTGGTTATACCAGTCTGTACACAGTGAATATATCAATCTTTATTTATTGAATATACCAGTCTTTACTCATTGAATATACCAGTACTTTCACAGTTAATATATAAATCTTTATTTATTGAATATACCAGTCTTTACACATTGAATATATCAATCTTTATTTATTGAATATACCAGTCTTTACACATTGAATATAGCAATCTTTACTCATTGGATATACCAGTCTTTACACATTGAATATATCAATCTTTTATTTATTGAATATACCAATCTTTACTCATTGAATACACCAGTCTTTACACATTGAATATACCAGTCTTTACACATTGAATATATCAATCTTTATTTATTGAATATACCAGTATTTACACATTGAATATAGCAATCTTTGCTCAGTGAATACAGCAATCTTTACTCAGTGAATATACCAATCTTTACTCAGTGAATATACCAATCTTTGCTCATTGAATACACCCATCTTTACTCATTGAATACACCAATCTTTACTCAGTGAATATACCAATCTTTGCTCATTGAATACACCAATCTTTACTCATTGAATACACCAATCTTTACTCAGTGAATATACCCATCTTTGCTCAGTGAATATACCAATCTCTACTCAGTGGTTATACCAGTCTTTACACAGTGAATATATCAATCTTTGTTTATTGAATATACCAGTCTTTACTCATTGAATATACCAGTCTTTACACAGTGAATATATCAATCTGTATTTATTGAATATACCAGTCTTTACACATTGAATATATCAATCTTTATTTATTGAATATACCAGTCTTTACACATTGAATATAGCAATCTTTACTCATTGAATATACCAGTCTTTACACATTGAATATATCAATCTTTAGTTATTGAATATACCAGTCTTTACACATTGAATATAGCAATCTTTGCTGAGTGAATACAGCAATCTTTACTCAGTGAATATACCAATATTTTCTCAGTGAATATACCAATCTTTACTCAGTGAATATACCAATCATTACTCAGTGAATACACCAATCTTTACTCATTGAATACACCAATCTTTACTCAGTGAATATACCAATCTTTGCTCATTGAATACACCAATCTTTACTCATTGAATACACCAATCTTTACTCAGTGAATATACCAATCTTTACTCATTGAATACACCAATCTTTACTCAGTGAATATACCAATCTTTACTCAGTGAATATACCAATCTTTACTCAGTGAATATACCAATATTTTACTCATTGAATTCACCAATCTTTACTCAGTGAATATACCAATCTTTGCTCATTGAATACACCAATCTTTACTCAGTGAATATACCAATCTTTACTCATTGAATACACCAATCTTTACTCAGTGAATATACCAATCTTTACTCAGTGAATATACCAATCTTTACTCAGTGAATATACCAATCTTTACTCAGTGAATATACCAATCTTTTACTCATTGAATACACCAATCTTTACTCATTGAATTCACCAATCTTTACTCAGTGAATATACCAAACTTTACTCAGTGAATATACCAATCTTTGCTCATTGAATACACAAATCTTTACTCAGTGAATATACCCATCTTTGCTCAGTGAATATACCAATCTCTACTCAGTGGTTATATCAATCTTTACTCAGAGAATATACCAATATGTATACAACGAATATACCAATATTTACTCATTGAATATATATAGGCCCCGTGTGGTTGCGGGGCAAAGAATAGGGCCACTGCAGATCCCTTTGGAGGGGTAGGCAGAGTGGTAGAATCCCCCCAAATTCATGTTCATTTTATCATTTTTTGTTCATGTTCATTAAAGATCTTCATCATGATCCCTGCATTGTTTCAGGTGCCATCTCGCTCGCATCAAAAGAGCAGTGGCAGAAAAACAATAACGTTGCTCCAGCTTAAATGGAGTTTCTACGATAGAATTTGCAGCAACTCTGCAGTTCAGGGTGAGAAGGTTCTAGGCCCATTTTCCATATTTTATCTCGATGTACATGGAAGATTAGCCTGGCATGTTCATGCCTGCTAGTCACCATATAACCTTTTCATGTGTTGGTGCGCCTTAAAACCCCAATTCAATTCAATTCAATTCATTGAATATATCAACCTTTACACAGTGAATATACCAATCTTTTCTCAGTGAATATACAAATCTTTACTCATTGAATATACCAGTCTCTACTCAGTGAATATACAATCTTTACTCAGAGAATATACCAATATGTATACAAAGAATATATGAATCTTTTCTCAGTGAATATACAAATCTTTACTCATTGAATATACCAGTGTTTACTCGGTGAATATGCAATCTTTATGCAGTGAATATACCAATCTTTATGCAGTGAATATACCAGTCTTTACTCAGTGAATATACCAATCTTTACTCAGTGAATATACCAATATTGATGCAGTGAATATACCAGTGTTTATGCAGTGAATATACCAATCTTTACTAATTGAATATACCAGTGTTTACTCAGTGAATATACAATCTTTATGCAGTGAATATACCAATCTTTATGCAGTGAATATACCAGTCTTTACTCAGTGAATATACCAATCTTTACTCAGTGAATATACCAATATTGATGCAGTGAATATACCAGTGTTTATGCAGTGAATATACCAATCTTTACTAATTGAATATACCAGTGTTTACTCAGTGAATATACCAATCTTTACTCAGTGAATATACCAATATTTTACTCATTGAATTCACCAATCTTTACTCAGTGAATATACCAATCTTTACTCAGTGAATATACCAATATTGATGCAGTGAATATACCAGTGTTTATGCAGTGAATATACCAATCTTTACTAATTGAATATACCAGTGTTTACTCAGTGAATATACAATCTTTATGCAGTGAATATACCAATCTTTATGCAATGAATATACCAATCTTTTCTCAGTGAATATACCAATCTTGATGCAGTGAATATACCAGTCTTTATGCAGTGAATATATCAGTATTTACACAGTGAATATACCAGTCTGTATGTAGTGAATGAACTAAAAACAATTCTCAGTGAATATACCAATGTTTACTCGGAGCAAGTAAAAATCTTTACTGCGAGAAAATGCGAATATTTATACAAAATACCAATGGTTTGTTAAAAATGCGAAAAAATAAATAAATATATATATATACACCATTCACTCAGGTTCTTTGTTACATTTGACCACATCATTGAAACAAACAACAAATGGAAATAATACGTAATTAAATCTGCAATTAAAATAGTGTTTTAAATAAGTATGTAACCGTATTTGCAGTCTGGTGAGACGGCAGTCCACGTGGCAGCGAGATATGGTCACATGACCGTGATGCAGTACCTGACTTCCACAGGCACAAATATCAACATACAGGATAATGTAAGACATTATGTGTCTGACACTTCATTTCAAAATAAGCTGGTAAAAACGCAAATGATACCTTCCCAGGATTAAGCAGAAATTACAGGACATTTACTGCATTGTCAGGTTTGTTAAAATGAATACTGTGGGTTATATCAAGCTTCCAATGTCTTCTCAAGTAGAAATTTGATCTTCACAAGAAGAGATTTGCTGAGTTTTATCAAATTTGGTTGTGGTAAGTTTAATTTTTTATTAATCAGTACCACCTGGGTACACACATCCCAGAAGTAAAATGATAATTGATGTAGAACAGTAACTATTGTATAAAATGGTTTTAGCTCAACTGAAAAGTAACAGAAAAATATCAATTTACAGCTTGGAGAGACAGCCCTTCACAATTCAGCATGGCACGGGTTCACCAACATTGTTCACGTGCTATGTCAGGCTGGAGCCGAACTTGACACACAGAACAAGGATGGGGACAGCGCTCTACATTGTGCAGCTGCCAGGGGGCACCTGGACTGTGTCAAAATATTGATTGATGCCGGCATGTCACTCGATCTAAAGGACAAGGTAGTCTGATTGGTTGTTGTTATTATACGTAATTAAAGATCGTTTCTCCTGATATCACTAGTCAATTTGGAAATGTATTAAAGATTGTTTCTCCTGATTTCTCTAGTCAATTTGGAAATATATTGACGAGTATGATAAAACATTATTTGATGTAGTAGTTGATGTTCCTTGTAACTTTTTCTTCATCAGACATTCAATATATATATATATATATATATACACACATCATAACAATAGTCAAGTATACCAGTATATGTCAAGTATACCATTATATGTGAAGGTCAAGGGCACAGTCATGGTCAAGTAATTTTTGGTCACTAAAACAACATCCCCTGTATTTTTTTCATTTCTTCGTTCACTTAATAGCATAGTCACATGTTTCCATGTATATTTTCAGCGTGGTACCACGGCCCTGTATCTGGCATGTAACCGCCAACACTCGGCCATTGCTCTCAGTCTACTGCATGCCGGGTGTCTCATGGACGACATTGTGGATGTAAGTGCAAACATGCTAAGGATATGTTATGGCATCTCACTAACGATATGTTATGGTGTCTCACTAAGGATATGTTGTGGTATCTCACAAGGATATGTTATGGTATCTCACGAAGGATATGTTGTGGTATCTCACCAAGGATATGTTGTGGTATCTCACCAAAGGATATGTTGTGGTATCTCACCAAGGATATGTTATGGTATCTCACAGGATATGTTACGGTATTTCACAAAGGATATGTAACGGTATCTCACCAAGGATATGTTATGGCATCCCACTAAGGATATTTTATGGTTTCTCACTAAGGATATGTTACGGTATCTCACCAAGGATTTGGTATGGTATCTCACCAAGAATATGTTCTGGTATCTCACCAAGGATATGTTATGGTATCTCACTAAGGATATGTTATGCTATCTCACCAAGGAAATGTTATGGTATCTCACCAAGGATATGGTATCTCACTCAGTATATGTTATGGTATCTCACCAAGAAGATGTTATGGTATCTCACCAATGATGTTATGGTATCTCACAAAGGATATGTTATGGTATCTCACCAAGGATATTCTATGATATCTCACTAAGGATATGTTATGCTATCCCACCAAGGAAATGTTATGGTATCTCACCAAGGATACGGTATCTGACTAAGTATATGTTATGGTATCTCACCAAAAAGATGTTATGGTATCTCACCAAAGATGTTTTATGGTATCTCACCAAGGATATGTTATGGTAGCTTACTAAGGATACATTATGGTATCTCAATCAGGAAAGGATATGTTATGGCTGAACAAGGATGTTACGGTATCTCACTAAGGATATGTTATGGCATCTCACTGAGGATATGTTAGGGTATGTCAATAAGGATATGTTACGGTATCTCACTAAGGATATGTTATGGTATCTCACCAAGGATATGTGTATGGTATCTCCCAAGAATATGTTATGGTTTCTCACCAAAGATATGTTACGGTATCTCACGAAGGATATCTTATGTTATCTCACCATGGATATGTTATGGTATCTCACTAAGGAAAATATATGCTATGGTATCTCACCAAGGATATGTTACATATGGTATCTCACCAAGGATATGTTGTGGTATCTTATTAAGGAAAAGATATGTTATGCTATCTCACCAAGGATATGTTACATATAGTATCTCACCAAGGATATGTTGTGGTATCTCATGGTATCTCACCAAGGATATGTTATGGTATCTCACCAAGGATATGGTATGGCATTTCACCAAAGATATGTTTTGGTATCTCACTAAGGATATTAAAAATATTCTTATTCAGTTAAAAGCTATTATATTTATATATTGGTCATCAACCTTAACTTCTGGCTGTATATTCACAAAAATCCTGTGACCAATATAGACCAATGTTACTTTTTAGTTCTGCTAGACTGATGCAGGTCTGTCTTTCAGTTTGTCAATTGTAGCTGCATAAACCTTGTTTTCAAGCCCACCTGCAGAAAGCCTGTCTGAGAGATCACGTTAAGTTGATAATTATTATACAAAATTATGTTGTAGGATGCGGGTGAATGCGTGTTACACTGTGCTGCGAGGGAAGGCCTGACGACAGTCGTACAGACAATGTGTGCTTATGGATGTAAACTAGACACACAGACAAAGGTAACTGTATGCTATTTTCAAATTATTTTTTTACTTTGATGTAAAATAAATTACATTTATTTTGAACTTTGCCACCTTCATTTCAGTTAACTGATAGATGTACAGTCATGTTATTAAATGCTTATTACTCGCTTACACTAAATAGGCGAGCAATCACTTTATTGGGTCATTACCTGACTTTAATGAACAAGTCATACAGCTACATCTGCTGGAACCAGCCATAAACATATACATGTATTACAGGACACCAGTATTACAGCATTACATCTGGCCAGTAAGTCGGGTCACATTGAGATTGTACGCTGCTTACTGCTCTCTGGTGCCATTCCTGATATACCAAATAAGGTAAGGATATTTGATAACTCTGGGGCCAGTCCCAATATACCAAATAAGGTAAGAATATTTGATAACGCTGGGGCCAGTCCCAATGTACAAATACGGTAAGGATATTTGATAACTGGGGCCAGTCCCAATATACCAAATAAGGTAAGGATATATAACTCATCTGCCATCATAACATTATCTCTCGAAGTCCTTACTGAAATCATAATAATTATAAGCTCTGAGAAGGGCCATTTTATCTACTTTCATTAATGTACAAAATAAAACTGTTTTAGTTATGCTTTGTTTGAACAAATAATTGTTTAGGGCAACTAGTCTTCCATATTTAGCTCTACTGATCAAAGATCAGCAGAGCTTATGCTGTGTTGCGGTGTCCGTCGTCCAGCCGTCTGTCCGTAAACCTTTTTTTGCAGCAACTACTCCTCTGAAACTACTGGATGGATTGTCATGAAACTTCACAGGAATGTTGCACATGATGTCTAATTGATCCTAGCAAAATTTCAGCCAGAAATTCAAGATGGCCACCACGGCTAAAAATAAAACAAGTTTGTAGCGACTACTTCTTGAAAACTATAAGTGATATTGATATGGGACTTTTTCTAAAATGATCAGCATAAAAATGATGTTGTTCCTTGTCGAAAAAGCGTTTTGATTCGATTTTAAACATGACTGACAGCACCCATCTTTGTTTACATAGAGTTATAAAGTAAAAAGTTGTAGTGACTACTCCTCTGAAACTACTTGACGCATTTTTATGAAACTTCACAGGAATGTTGCTCTCGATGTCTAATTGATTATAGCAAAATTTCAGGTCAGCCACGGTCCAAAATAGATTTAAACAACAAGTTTGTAGCGACTACTTCTTGAAAACTATAAGTGATATTGATATGAGGCTTTTTCTAAAATGATCAGCATGACATGATGTTGGTCCCTGTCGAAAATCATTTTGATTCAACATTAAACATGGTCAATAGCGGCCATCTTTGTTTATATAGAGTTATTTAATAAAAACTTACAGCGACTACTCTGAAACTACTTGACGGATTTTCATGAAACTTCACAGGAATGTTGCTCTTGATATCCAGTTGATCCTAGCAAAATTTCAGGTCGGCCAGAAATTCAAGAAGGCCACAACAGCTAAAAATAGATTTTTAAAAAACAAGTTTGTAGCGACTACTTCTTGAAAACTAGAAGTGATATTGATATGGGACTTTCTCTGAAATGATGAGCATGACATGATGTTGGTCCTTGTTGAAAATCATTTTGATTTAACATTAAACATGGCTGCCAGTGGTCATTTTTGTTTACAAAGAGTTATATAGTAAAAACTTGTAGCAACTACTCCTGAAACTACTTGATAGATTTTCATGAAGCTTCACAGGAATTTTACTCTTACGTCTAGTTGATCCTTGCAAAATTTCAGCAACTACTTCTTGAAAACTATAAGTGATATTGATAAGGGACTTTTCTAAAATGATCAGCATGACATGATGTTGGTCCTTGTTGAAAATATTTGATTCGACATTAAACATAGTTGCCAGTGGCCATCTTTGTTTAACTAGAGTTATAGAAATATATAAAAATTTGTAACGACTTCTCTGAAACTAGTACAGATTTTCATGAAACTTCACAGGAATGCTGATCTAGTTATCAAAACCTATCAGCAGAGCTTCAAGGACATTGACCTCTTAGTTATTATTAGTGTATTAAATCTGGTATCATAAACAGTACCGGTATTGCAAAATTAAGACAAGATTTAATAAAAGCTAACATTGATGTCCTTTATCCCCAGGATGGTATAACACCAGAAATCATGGCTTTGGCTGAAGGGTTCACGGAGATAGCTGATCTACTCAGCAGGGTCAAGGGGGTGAGTATACTGTTCATCCAAGAGCGATGTGGCTTTATTGCACAGTTTGCAAAATACTGGAAAATATCCGGAATAGTGTGAGCAATAGCACGTGACTGATTAACCCACGGTAGTGGAATTCAAGGCAATAAGTTGAAAGGGAATTGTTATAAGGAAACTTTTAAGAAGCGTCTGTATTTAGAACTGATCATTTGGAAACTGTACCTATGAACCTGCATTAAATGACCGAATATATTAAATGAAAAATTTATACTTTGAATTAACTTTTCAAAATTGTTCAAAAATAATTCCAATTGAAATTTAAAGCAAAATATATCCCACCTTATATGTATACCAAGCAAAATTTATCCCACTTTACATGTATGTATATTCGCTAGTATTTCGAAAAGCGCTCCGTAGCCGTGATAGTAAAGACACTACTTCTAAAATCTCGAATCCCACTGGAAGCTCGACTTTTCAAGTGAGACAGTGTTGATTCTTACGGATGGCAGGAGATAAATGACCCATAAAAAATTAGGTGGTCTGCCTCTACCACAAAAAATTGACATATATGGTCTTACTTGCTAAAATTGATGTAAAACTCCATTTTAAAAAACAATCTTTCAATATTGTATTGTAGGAGAGAGGAGAAGTGTTTATAAAACAACTGATGAGTTCGGACCTACCTCTGCCTCAAATCAAACTCAAGTTTCTGGGCTCCACAGGTGTCGGCAAGTCCACGGTGATCGAAACTCTTAAATGTGGTCTATTCAGCAGTTTCTTTCGGAGGTCACGCCTCAGCAGCTCAGGGACCAGTCCATCACCCACGAAGAACTCTAAAGGCGTTCGCAGTCGACTCCCACGTCAGTACAGTCTACCTACGCCCCTGTGTTACTCCGTGGGAAATCCACTGTACACCCGTGGCATCACTGTACAGCAGACAAACATCACAGGTAACAGTTTATTGTCTCCCTCCTCCTGAAGGGTAGAAATACTATAGCATTGAGGTCCAAGAGCATGCCTCCATCCGTCCCAAAATCTTCTGGACATTTGTAGTCGTTTACGTATCATTTTCCAACTTAGTATGCATTGTATATTATTCAAAAATGAGAAAAATGGTTCTATAGAAATCACAGTATCCAAACGCAACGGCAGAGTAGATCAGCACTGTACCACAAACAAAGAGCAACTTAACTATACATTGAAAAAGACAATACACAACAGAAAAAGTGGTGAAGGCAGGGTTACCGACTTGGAATGGTCAGTGGGCAATATGGCCCACCGGTTAGCTTAAATCGATTTATGTACACAACCTCGCCATTATCCTGTCTTCAGCGCTGTTCAAGACAGTATAAATAAAAGTACACGCCATCGTAAAGAAATCTCTAACAATAAAGCACATCCAGAGCAATTTGGAAACGATACACGTATATGTTATTGTAAAGATAAATAAAAAAAAAAAAATTAGAACTACCTCAGGATGTATCCTGAATTGTACTTAACAACCACAGCAGTTGCAGCCCTAGAGAAAATCAATCTAGGGTACGACTAGAAAACCTGCGGACAGGCACCAACCTCCCCTTTCAGAGTTTCAGAAGGTGCAATTATGGAGTCCCACAAGGTTGTCCGGTCATCGCACAAGAGAAAAGTGAAGCTGACTTGACTGTAGAGGGGTCATTCACCAAACATGTGCTGTAATACTAATGGGTCATATCCTTTTCTGGCGAATTTCCTGAATAATTTTGTAAAGTTGTCAGGCAATCCGTCAGACCCTTTTAATTTGCGAAGTTTATAGATCAAATCTCCATGTTTTAGCGACAACTTCTTGAAAACTATAAGTGGTATTGATATGGGACTTTTTCTAAAATGATCAGCATGACATGATGTTGGACCTTGTCAAAAATAATTTTGATACGACGTTAAACATGGTTGCTAGTGGCCATCTTTGTTTAATAGAGTTATGTAGTAAAAACTTGTAGCGACAACTCCTCTGAAACTACTTGATAGATTTTCATGAAACTTCACAGGAATGTTGCTCTTGATGTCTAATTGATCCTAGCAAAATTTCAGGTTGGCCGGAAATTCAACATGGCCGCCATGGCTAAAAACAGATTTTTAAAAAAGTTTGTAGCGATACTTCTTGAAAACTAGAAGTGATATTGATATGGGACTTGTTCTGAAATGATCAGCATGACATGATGTTGGTCCTTGTTGAAAATTATTTTGACATTAAACATGGCTGCCAGCGGCCATCTTTGTTTACATAGAGTTATATAGTAAAAACTTTTAGCGACTACTCCGTGTGGTTGCCGGGGTAGAATACAACCACTGCAAACACACCGTCACATGCAGAGGGGTAGGACCCCCCCATTCATATTCATTTTGTCATTTTTTGTTCATGCTCATTAAAGGTCTTCATCATGACCCCTGCATTGTTTCAGGTGCCATCTCGCTCACATCACTAAGAGCAGTGGCAGAAAAACAATAACGTGGCTCCAGCGTAAATGGAGTTTCTACGATAGAATTTGCAGCAACTCTGCAGTTCAGGGTGAGAAGGTTCTAGGCCCATTTTCCATATTTTATCTCGATGTACATGGAAGATGAGCCTGGCATGTTCATGCCTTTTAGGCGCCATATAACCTTTTCATGTGTTGGTGCGCCTTAAAAAACCCAATTCAATTCAATACTCCTCTGAAACTACTCGACAGATTTTCATGAAACTTCACAGGGATGCTGATCTAGCTATCAGAACCTATCAGCAGGGCTTCAAGGTCATTGACCTCTTGTTATGATCATAACATTCGCTCAAGCTTGGTTTTGAGAGCCATACTACAAAACCTAAGATTGCCACCAGTGGAAATTTGTTAAAATTTACATTCTGAAAGTTTTTCGGATCTTGTCCAGTTTTGACCTAGTTAATTTGGTGATATCTAAAGCATAAGGTTTTGAGATATCTCATTTAATATTTGTTTACATCCTGTTCTGTTTGTAGGAGAATGGAGTATGGTAACATCTAAAGCGTAATATTTTTAGACATCTCGTTTTAAACTATTAGTTTGTATCATATTCTGTTTGTAGGTGTAGGAGATTTGAGTATATGGGACTTCTCTGGGTATGAGCCCTACTACATGTTATATGACCACTTCCTTGGAGAACCGGGCTGCGTGCATGTGGTCATGTTCAGCCTGATGGACCCATTTGATGAACAGATTGCTCAAGTACATTTCTGGCTTAACTTTCTTAGAGCCAGGGTGACACCTCTGTTGCCTCTAGGTAAGAAGTAAAGAGTAATTTATGTATTTGTAATAAATTATAAAACAAGCTGAACAGCCCTACTTGTTGACTACTGATACGGTGCAGATGTGTGTTGTTTTACTGATATGGTGCAGATGCGTGTTGTTTTACTGATATGGTGCAGATGCGTGTTGTTTTACTGATATGATGCAGATGCGTGTTGTTTTACTGATATGGTGCAGATGCGTGTTGTTTTACTGATATGGTGCAGATGGGTGTTGTTTTACTGATATGGTGCAGATGTGTGTTGTTTTACTGATATGGTGCAGATGCGTGTTGTTTTACTGATATGATGCAGATGCGTGTTGTTTTACTGATATAGTGCAGATGCGTGTTGTTTTACTGATATAAACAATAACAAATAACAAATGTAGACATTTTTACCGCCAGATTTCAAATGTCTGCTAAAATTTGAATTCAAACCTTCCTGTGATATTGTATATATAACGTGTTATAGTAAACATCCTAACATAGTGGCGAACAGTTTAAACTGTAATCAGCCTGCACATGATGTACATGTTGATCTGGGTTTACACTGGGCGTAAAAATCAATGTATTCGACGGTGGCAGCAAAAGACTGAATATATAGAGGATCTTACATGAGTACTCATTCATTATTGAATTTATAAAACGAGTTGGCAAAATGATATAATGCGAGGCTCTTGCCGAGCATTATTTCATTTTTGCTAACTAGTTTAATAAATCCAATAATGAATGAGAACGAATGTTAGATTCCATTTATCACATAACTGAAATGTCAACCTTTATTGCATTTTGCCTGTCGCTTTAACACGCAAAACCGACATAAACCGTGGGAATTGGATCATAGTCATTATTGATTATTATTTTTACAGTGCATACTAGGCTTATTTGCATAGGTAATATAGAATGGTGTTATTCCTCTCTCACTTTGTAAGTTATGTGATAAAAAGAGTTGCATAATTATATGCAACAAATGTATTATAATAGCATGTTGAGCTATCAAAAGCACATAACACGCCAAGTCACGGCAAAATTAAACAACAAAATTGTTTTTTCAAACTATATCCAGGTGTTCAGGTCATAAAATAATGTATATGTGCCGATTAAAAGCATAGTTTTATTCATGTGTTCTTGAATGAATATGCGTAAAATGAATTATGAGTTGGTAACTTTTAATTCAACCCTCCAGTTTTGGGCTTTGGCCCAGCTGGTTAAAGCCGTTTATATTGTGTCTATAGAGTTTGGATTCTCAAAATATGTAAGTTATATATATATACCTTGTCGTCAGTAAGTTTAGAAACATTGTACATATGTTGTAAAATTGTGCTGTTTATGGCAGGATAGCTACTTTAATGTATCAACATTTCCATTTATTGTTATTTCACTTCTGTACTAGGTCATTGCGGACAGATTCCAAATCGCCCAAGCGTCATTTTGATTGGAAGTCATGCGGATAAAGCTAACTGCCAGAAGAATGCAAGAGGGGAGTATGTGAGCCCCGTAGCCAGCAGTATTCTGGCCAAGGTGCAGCAAAAGTTCCGGTCTGACCTTGACATTGTGGAGCGGGTGTTCGTCATGGATACACAGATTGCCATGACTACTGACGTCAAAGCCCTGAAGCAGTTGCTGTACCAGCTACGTACAGGAATACTGAGGGTAAGTAAACTATTCGGGGTTCCCTAACCCTTGTCCCTGACCCTTGTCTCTGACCCTTGTCCCTGACCCTTGTCCCACTTTGGACAGGGAGAATAAATGGGTCACACTAAAGAGACATGGCAATATTGAAGTATTTATCAAGCATTGAAATCAGCACCATTTTTACTTTTCTCAATATGGTTATCACACTGAAGGTCAAGGTCACATTGAAGGTCATTATATGGGTTAAATACTCATTTTTTTCTTCACGAAAACTTAATGTTGGCTATAACTTTCTCATGATATTTCCCTTCATCAAACTTTCAATATATACTCATCATGACAACATCGACATGACCTAAAATATAAATGTCAGGAGTCGCACTGAAGGTCATTATATAAAACTTACCACTGACTATAACTTTCTCATTTCTTGATATTTCTTAATCAAACTTTCAGTATATACTCATCATGACAACATCGACATGACCATACTAAAATATAAAGATCAAGGTCACACTGAAGGTCATATGGGTTAAATACTCATTTTTTTCTTCACAAAAACTTAAGGTTGGCTATAACTTTCTCATTTCTTGATATTTCTTCCATCAAAATTTCAATATATACTCATTCTGACAACATCGACATGACCATACTAAAATATAAAGGTCACGGTCACACTTCACGAAAACTTAGTCTGGCCAATTTTTCAAGGTCATTTATCTAGGTCCAGAAAACCTTATTATACAACAAAGTGCTGACAGGCGACACGTGTTCCGCGGAACATCCATCTAGTGTTTTTTTTAAAATCTTAATATATGAAAACTTTTATGCAAATTTTATTGTCAAGGACATGAATGGGAAGGAACTTCCAAATGACTAATTATTTATTCATGCATTCATCACCTTTCAGTAAGGCTCATAATATATACGCAATAAAATATTTATCATTTTAAATGAACTAGTGTAATTTTAAAGTTGCCATAAGTTGATTTTGATCTGATGTATTAATGGCCAGCGACTTTTTTCACCTTTTTTGGGAATGGTTCCGGTACCCATTCAGTTTAAAAAAATTGCATTATTTTGCCTTAAATTGGGAAATTTTCACTATCACAAAAGCGATATTGTATGCTTAAATACTTCGCAAACCACAAATAAGAATAAAACAAATCAATTGGATTGGGATTTTTTTCACTCCAATTGGGAGAAAATAATCTTTTTGCCATTGGGAATGGTACCGTTTATCGGTACCACTTCCATTTTAAACGGTACCACTTATATAATGAAAAAACAACATACTAATGGCATATATATAAAAAGCACTAAGCCCATGGATGCTTTAATTTTGACATTCCCAGTGTTTATAAGCTAGCATATAAACCTACCGATATTGTAAATGAACCTCATCATTATTTTTTCATCCATCCCAATTGTTAGTAAATTCAAGATAAGCGTTGTTATTTGTATACAATACAATATGATAATTAGGAATATCATCCTAAACCGCACCTGGGATCTTCTTCCACCAATGGAAGCTGGAAAGTTGCCATCTGACCATAGCTTTTGGTGCGACTAGAAAATCCAATTAAATTCAATCGTTCATGGGGTCTTCCTCCACCAGTGAAAGCTGGAAAGTCGCCATAATTATGACCTTAGCTGTTGGTGCGACTATAAAATTCAGTTCACTTCAATCATTCCTAAACCCCAATATTCTACAGATGATGGAGAAGACCACTGGTTTTCTGGAGACAATGTTGACTACACTACCGTCTTGGCGACTGTCTTCGTCTTCCTACCCAGTGTTGTCATGGCAACAGTTTGTGGAGTTTGTCAGGTCAAAGGTGAACCCCCTAGTGGGAGACATTCACATCAAACAGCTTGTGGAGCAGCTTCAGTTTGTGGGAGAGGTAAGTTATCTCCCTTGTTGTCATCTTGGGAGAGGTAAGTTATCTCCCTTGTCATCTTGGGAGAGGTGAGTTGTCTACCTTGTTTTCATCTTGTCTCCCATGTTTTCATCTTGAGAGAGGTGAGTTGACTCCCATGTTTTAATCTTGGGAGAGGTAAGTTGTCTACATTGTGTTCATCTTGAGGGGAGAGGTGCGTTGTCATCTTGGGAGAGGTGAGTTGTCTACCTTGTTTTCATCTTGGGAGAGGTAAGTTGTCTCCCATGTTTTCATGTTGGGAGAGGTGAGTTGTCTACTTTGTTTTCATGTTGGGAGAGGTGAGTTGTCTACTTTGTTTTCATCTTGGGGAGGTGAGTGTCTACCTTGTTTTCATCTTGGGAGAGGTGAGTTGTCTACCGTACCTTGTTTTCGTCTTGGGAGAGGTAAGATGTTTAGGACTTTTCCATTTAAACAAACATGGGATCCCATGATGGCACATTTGAAATTTAACATCCACCCATAAACTGAGTTTAAAGAACCAAACTTCAGAAAGTTTGTTTTTTCTAATTATGGGATAGCGAGTTGTCCATCGTCCGTCTGTCGTTAACTTTTGCCTTGTTAGCGCAATAGGGACTTCATTTTTAGTCGGATCTTTACGAAACTTTGCCAGTGTTTTTATATGAATGAATGAATGAATGAATGGTGTTTTACGAAACTTTGCCAGTGTTTTTATTTGAATGAATGAATGGTGTTTTACGGCACCATTCATTCATTCATTCATATAAAACACTGGCAAAGTTTCGTAAGATCCGATTAAAAATATGAATGAAAGCTTGGACAAGTTTGAAAACTAGCCGGATCGAAGTAGTAACACCGGAGTTGTGGCCCTTGTTTTCCTGATAAATGCCATATTAAGCCTTATGAACACTCTAGCACCTTCATTTATTATTTGATCTTGACCAAACTTGCAAAGATTGTTAATATCAATGAAAGCTTGGACAAGTTCGAAAACCAGCCAGATCGGATAAGTAATATCGGAGTTATGGCCCTTGGTTTGTTAAAAAATGCCTTTTTCTGCTATGTCAACACTCTAGCACCTTCATTTATTATTTGATCTTTACCAAACTGTGGTCAACATTTACAAAATACTACTCTTCTTGATGTCCAGATGTGAATGGTTTCGATTCTAGTTTGGTATGGTCATTTAGGGACTCAAGGCACAGCATATATAAAACTGGTTTTGACCTCCAACATTAAGGGGTCCCTCTACAGGGGTACAACTTCTACAAGTTTCGGGCTTGTGACGTTAATTCCTTCTGTACCTTTTGAGATTTCAAGTTCATGTTTGGTGTATTTCTTAGTCAAAAATTTGTAGATGTGCAATAAGTTTTCATATTTTGGCTCCATCCTTTGGGGCTCCATAGAGGGAAATCAGGTAAAAAACACAACAAATGGCATATCTTGTCCATATTTGAATGTATTTTATTCTAAGTTGGTGTGATCATTTAGGGACTCGAGGCATGCGTTAAATGGGTTTTGTCCTCCTGTGTAAAGGGGTCCCTCTACAGGGGTTCAACTTGGGGAGCTAAAGTTGCAGTAATTTACTATTTCAGAGTTTTGCATCTACGTGGGTACAACTTGGGAACTTATAGTAAGTGATTTGTTTGACTGCCATTTTGCTCAGTGCAAGAGTAAGGGTTTTGTCATATTTGCCACAACAACTAATTTACCCCCCACCCACAACCACAGACTCCATAAAGCAAGTAGAGCGATACAGGCCCTCTTGGACCTCGTTATTAATCTGCCTTCCTGAGGTCCCAGGTATGTTTTAATGGAATAGCCCTTACCTGGTTATCCTTAATAAAACATCATAATACTCCTGATTTCACTCATGACTGGGTTAATGGTGGTCTTGTTGTATTCACAATCAGGAGAAACTGTGGGAAAAGCAAGGGGATTAGAGTGCCAATATGGACAGATCGCCAAATGTGTAAATGGATATTGTAAATCACAGAAGTCTTTAAACATAAACTTGTAAATCGCTGCCATTTCACAAAGAGTGTACACGTGTGCGAGCTTGGCTTCAAAGTAGAGAACAGCCTTCTCCAAAAAGTATAAGAAATCTTAAACCTGCATGGATTTTCATTCTTTCGTCCAAACATTTTATAAATCTTTTTTCCAGATAATCTACCTAGAGAAGGATTCTGGTGAAGATCTGATCGTCTTGAATCCAAAATGGTTGTGTGGTATCATTATTGGGAGTCTAATTTCCCACGAGAAAATTGTCCAATCACGGATAACCGGATGTTTTTCTGTCGATGAATTCCAAATTATGTACCCAGAAACAGACGCCCTTGATTTGCTCAATGTTTTAGAAGCTCTAGAAGTGTGTACACATTGTGAAACTGACGATGAAGTGGAATATGAGTTTCCTTGTTTAAATTTTGTCGAGACCTTAAACGGATTATGGCAGCGTGATTTAAAACATTTTGGTAACGCTGTTTATGGCGGGGTGAGAATAATGTCACGTGATACTCCGGGGCAACTGAAGCACATATTTCCACGGATACAGACCCACCTGAGGCGGAACATTCTGCAAGAGAATGATGATCTAGATTCAGATTTATACCAGTGGCATCACGGTTCTAAATATTGCTGCGGGGAACTTGAAGGTATGGTCAGTATGGATCGCCAGGAACAGTTTATCGAAATAAAGGTACGGGGTCCGCCCGAATCTCGTACTGCTTTGTTTTACTTTTTGGAAGATTTCGTTAACACAACTGATCAAGTGATTAGCCATGTGACTCCGGGGCTGTGTGTAGAAAAACGTGTACTGAGTGCAATCAATCTAAAGGATCATTTCAGAAATCCTCATAGTTACTCCTCTCCGGAGATATTTACGTGCCAGTTAAATAAATGCTCAGTGCTAAAAATGCCCGATGGTAAAAGTGAAAATTATAATGACGTCATGTTCATGGGATCAAATGAGGTGAAAAATAGTATATGTGCAGGGGTCGACCTCCCTATCTTGCATTTACCCATCCACACTCGTCAGATGCTGTGCCAAATTATGGACCCGCAGGATCCCCTGGGACGTGACTGGTGTCTTCTCGCCGTCACACTCGGACTGGAAACCTGTCTTCCATCCTTGGACTCGAATAGTAACAAATCCGAAAGCAAAACTGAACGAACATTAGAAGAGTGGTCAAATGTTGAGCCAAATGCAACAATTGGGCATTTAGTGATGAAACTGCGTGAATTTAATCGAGAGGATGCGGTTGATGGGATATTACGAACATCTATCTTGTATAGAGTGCTTGTGTACGACGAACACAGCACTGACGAGAGTGGAACAACAGGCATTGCTACTGCTTCAACTAATACTCTCTCGAATCTCTCACGGTGACCTTGACCTTGGTGTCTAAGGTGACAGGTTGTGATATTACCAGACTTTTGTCAACAGTATTGCATGAAGTTACGTTAAAAAGAACCACTGGGATTGCTTTTTATACTATATTGGTGACCCTGACCTTGGTTACTAAGGATAAAGGTCACCATGGCAACCTTTTAGTTCCTTCCCCTAGTCGTAGGGAATGAAGAAAATCTTTAGTTGTGATCTCCAGAATGTGTCAAGTGCTATTTTAAAGATCATTATTATTGTGATGAGATAATTATATTGTTGTGATGAGATTGTTTCACGACTGAAATGTGTATATAGTGTAAACCCTTATGGACCACACATCTACAGAAACCCAGAACATGCCATATTTATTTCCAGACATTTGTATTCTACATTTTTTTTTTAACATGTTTTTTATGCCATGACCAAAATACGGACTTCATGTGTAAACAATTTTGTTTCTCATAAGCTTGCCATCTTAATTAATATTCTGTTCATGTAATACAAATGCGTTAAGCTTTAAATGATGCTAGTTCCAAAAGGAATCAAACAGTATTACGTAGAATAGGAGTTATTGCCCTTGTAAAGTATGAACAAGGTAATAGGAGTTACTGCCCTTGTAGTGTTATTAAATCCCTTGTAATAACTTTTCTTTAAGAGAATATTCATTGTTGGCGACTAATTTTGATGGAGAAGTAAAGATTGTATTTAGATTTCGTGCAGTTTTGTGTTCAAAACAATGTTTTGCTCTAATAAAGCTTAATAAAGGACTACCGTATTTACCGTATAAGTTGGGGCACCGTAAAGATTGGGGCAACCTTGCATTTTAGGAAAATAATTATTTTTACTTTGGGCCATATTAAAAATTTCAAAAAATTTCAAAATTTTCAGATAATTTTAATTGGGCCATTAACCAAATTCTGCCAAAATCATGATCAAAATTAATGTAAAAAAAATGCATAAAATAAGTCAGTGAACTAACTAGTTATTAAAGCACTGAGTAAATCTGGTAATTATACACTTACGCACACAGGAAGTGCCGTGTGCCGTGTATTTATTTTAATTGTTGGAATCTAGACGTGTGCAACAAAATGCTAGCAATCACAATTTTAATTGAACTGTGAAATAATTATAGTATTTTATATGTGATTGTTAGTTTAAATCATTATTTCATATTCAGTTAGTTATCGTACCTTGTATTTATGCACTGCGATAAAACACGCCGGTTATTTCTAGTCTGTTCCTTGCGGCATCACTGATTTTACACACGTGTTTACCAGCTGATCACAAGGTCAGCTAAATTAAAGGGACTCTATTGTTTAAACCGGTAATCCTCGCTCTAGGCTTTTTCACAGTTAATTTCTGATATGATATGGTCCGCTGACCAGGAAATTAAGTCCGTACAAGACTGCATCAAACTTTATGTAAAGGGATGCTATTTGCCGTATTTTAACAACAAGTGACGCAAGCTGCGACACAATTTCACCACTTTGGCAAAGATCAAAGAAACTACGTCGGCACGTCGGCACATCAAATGCTTGTGTTTGACTACAAAGCCGGGACGTTTTGACTGATCTTTTCATCATTAATAAACAAGTGCACGTTTAGGGAGGAATAATTACAGTGTACAAAAGGATTGGTTTATTAATGGATTAAAATGAAAGTGATAAACTTTGCAGTAAGAAATTGATATTTATAATTAGTCGATTGTTATTAATGGATTAAAGAAAACATGTTCTGCAGTAAGACGTTGGTTATTTGAATCACGATAGTCAGGATAGTCACGATAGTTTAATGAATTTCCACTTGACCGAAACTTAACAGCAAAAATTAAGTCCGTTATATTCATTGGGCCAATAAAAAAAAAATTATTGAGTGGGCCACTAATTATTGTAATTAATTAATCCTGCCCCAACTTATACGGTAAATACGGTAGATATGATAAGGGGCAAAATTGGCCCCTAATATTTAAAGTTTTAAGGCACAAGTTTTGAATATCTAGTGTAGCTACAAATGAACTGAATCAATATTAAAACTCATCTGAGGTACATTTGAAGGCTCTAAATGAGTTTTAAGAGCCTCACAAACAAGGCCTTTTCTTTAAAAAATTGACATTTTTGTTCATTTTCAGCAGTTTTCGATCAGTTTTTGGTCTTGGAAATACAGAGCACACTCTCGAGCACAGCTGTTTTTTTGTTGAAACAGGTACTTGATAGGGATGCATCATTAGCCAAAAAAACTGTGTGTGCTAGGAGGTGCGCTCTATATTTTTAGGATCAAAATCTTGCCCAGAAAGGTCCAAAATCTACAAAATATAACAAAATTACCAAAAATTCCAATACAAAATTCATATATGTTGAAGATAGAATATGATCAGTTTACTTCAACATGCACAACAGATTATATGTAAATATTATTTTTTTGCATTTTGAACATATTGGGGGCCAAAATACCCCCTTATCATACCTTGTCCTTTCTTTCACATTCATTAGTTAGGGGAGAGGGATGTTCGATGTGTTTGGTAGGGAGGGGATAGTAATTTTCTTTGCTTTATTAATAAATACTATTTTTAGGGAGGGGATAGTAATAATTTTCTTTGCTTTATTAATAAATACTATTTTTAGGGAGGGGATAGTAATAATTTTCTTTGCTTTATTAATAAATAATATTTTTAGGGAGGGGATAGTAATAATTTTCTTTGCTTTATTAATAAATACTATTTTTTCCTCAGGGATGGGATAGTAATTTTCTTTGCTTTATTAATAAATACTATTTTTAGGGAGGGGATAGTAATAATTTTCTTTGCTTTATTAATAAATACTATTTTTAGGGAGGGGATAGTAATAATTTTCTTTGCTTTATTAATAAATACTATTTTTTCCTCAGGGATGGGATAGTAATTTTCTTTGCTTTATTAATAAATACTATTTTTAGGGAGGGGATAGTAATAATTTTCTTTGCTTTATTAATAAATACTATTTTTAGGGAGGGGATAGTAATAATTTTCTTTGCTTTATTAATAAATACTATTTTTTCCTCAGCATTTATCGTGGTTATGTGCTTCATCTGTTACCTCTTTTATTCTGTTTGAAGATAATGACAAAAAACAAATATTATTATTTTTCTTAGTTTTGTGCTTTGTATACATTTTGACAATCTTTAGCGAAATCCAATTTTCTGCGTAATTCTCAGTTTACAAATGGCAAAATTACCAAAGGTTTTTTTGTACAATCTTTATTGTGATTGAAATCCTTCTCTTTTAAAAGTTGTATTCTGTTTTCAAGAAAACTTAAATATGTTGTTAGATTTTGTATATTTCAAATTGTCATTTGACAATGTTAAAGGGACACGTGGCAATCTGAAATAAAAAAATTTGAAACTCTCAGCATCCCTTTAGTTTTCTATATAACTTTATTCATATTTGCAAATCGTTCTTCATGATTATTTGAATAGTGCTAAGCAAATTGATTTAGCCTATTACTAATTGCTGATTAAATAGAAATCAATAATATATATAAAGCTAATGTAAAATAACGAAGAAATGAAAAATGATACAGGATGAATAACTCAAGGTGATAATTATCAAAGTCTATTAAGACACATTTAATAAAATATTTCAGGCATAGCCCTTCATCAGTTGGGTAAAACACACAATTTTACAACTATATTATGGACACGGCCATATTGAATATCAACAGAATAATAATAACAACACAAAAGTTACATGGTGACTCGCACGTCGGGAGGACCATACGTGAAGCGATATGGATAAAACATCTTCGAACTGTAAAACCAAAGGGCTGCGATGTAAAAGACTGTTGGGTTCCAGTACAATTCAAAAATTAACCCAGTGAACCGTTACGCGCGCAAAGACGTTACATTTGACGTTATGTCCGTTATTATTATTCTGTCGACGTTCAACTTGGCCGCGTCCATATGTACCTGTAAAATTGTGTGTTTTACCCAACTGATGAAGGGCTATGCCCGAAATATTTTATTAAATGTGTCCCAATAGACTTTGCTATATATTTATAAATTTCCCTCAGGAGGACAATTAGAATCAAGGTGATAATGTGGACGCTCGAGACCCGTGTAACAAATTATCTGGCATGTTACAATACCAGTTACACTACCTTCATTACGGTCTTCAAGGAAATGGTGATGGGCATTGTTGAAGATTCTAGTCTTTGTTATATCTAACTGTTAATGATATTAATATTACATCTAACTGTTAATGATATTAATATTGCTTGAATAAATGTTGATTACTTACAGAGGCATGATATGAATGTGGACTTACTTGCTATCACAATAATTGACTACAATTTGTTTGTGTTTTATTAAACAGCGGAGTGCTAGTTATGTATTTTTGTCTCGCCTTTTTGTATTTTTGTCTCGCCTTTTGTATTTTTGTCTCGCTTTTGAAGGTGACAAGACATAGGTATCACTATGAGGGGGCAGTGACTGCGGTGCCGGCAATGACAGCGGTGCCGGCATCAACATTTACCTTAAAGGGAGTACATCAGTTTTTTCCCGAATTGTTTAAGTACATTATTTCTGTATTAATTTGCACTGAACATAAAAATAACAGGCCTGAAGAAGTTATTTCCTGGCTATGGTTACGCGCTAGGTTGCTATGGTTACGCGCTAGGTTAAGCTATTTTAAACTTGGAGATAAAATAAATTTGTGTATTGGAAAATGTACATAATTTGTAGATTTTGAAGTGGTTATCTGCATGACACCTATTTATAACTTGGGATTGCCTATGGCCTGATAAGACTTGTAATTTATAATTATTATAGCACTTTATTACAGGAAACTGTTATATTTGAACCATTTCATGCTCTAAATGTTTTAACAAATTTATCTCCAAAGCCTGATGTACCCCCTTTAAAGTTTTGCGTAAACATTTTTAGAATTCTAATGTCTTTGACATTGCTGATTCAAATGCATTCAGATGTTGCATGTGTTCAGTAACATCAAGGCCACTCAGATACACACACAAGTTCCATAACTCTGTATTGCTTTTTAGCAAAGTAATGGCCCTTTTTTGGCTTAGAAATTCATTAAGTCTGGTCCCTGTTAGGCGAGACGAATGCTCAAACTTGCGTTATGTTACATATGAATGTATTTAAAAAGTTCATATATTGAAAGATGTCTCCACGCATAGCTGCCAGTACACGATTGTATTTAAATTATGTATGTGTATAAAATGTGTTTAAATGGCAAATTGAATATTGATGCTGCATAAATAACTACCGAGTATGTACAGTTAATAGTCGGGGAGGAAGTGTCTCACATGGCAATTGGAATTAAGAATTTAAAAGAATAAGGTTGACCAAACCATCAGAAGTTTGTTCAGATGTGGTGTTTGTATTAAATTGATTATTGTTTGCAATTTTCTTTTTCTTTGTCTTCACAACTGATATTTCAAAAATGGTAAAACAGTAAGGATTTTAATGGGAACTAACATTAGTTGTGTAATACTCCATTTGTTCATGGTTCTTCATATGCTCGTGTATATATCTGTACATTATGTGCAAGCTGCTTATTTTTATATGCCTCATCACTATGTAAGACGCCTCTTTTTCAGGAGTTTAGACTGCGGCTTTTATTTATTAAATTGAAACCATTTGATATAAAGTCATCGAAATACCTATTTTCTTGAGTCTTCTTTTATACCACATTGAGGCTTGTATATGTAAGCTTTAACATTAGCAATATTTCGGTCATGACTTGTAGCAGTGAGCTCTATGCTAAACTTGTGATACCATGCCATAGACACAGGACATGATACCCCACCCAGTCACATAATACTGACACTGGAAAGCACCCCACCCAGTCACATTATACAGACACTGGAAAGCACCCCACCCAGTCACATTATACTGACACTGGAAAGCACCCCACCCAGTCACATTATACTGACACTGGAATGCACCCCACTCAGTCACATTATACTGACACTGGAAAGTACCCCACCCAGTCACATTATACTGACACTGGAAAGCACCCCACCCAGTCACATTACACTGACACTGAAAAGCACCCCACCCAGTCACATTATACTGACACTGGAAAGCACCCCACCCAGTCACATTATACTGACACTGGAAAGCACCCCACCCAGTCACATTACACTGACACTGAAAAGCACCCCACCCAGTCACATTATACTGACACTGGAATGCACCCCACCAAGTCACATTATACTGACACTGGAAAGCACCCCACCCAGTCACATTATACTGACTCTGGAAAGCACCCCACCCAGTCACATTATACTGACTCTGGAAAGCACCCCACCCAGTCACATTATACTGACACTGGAAAGCACCCCACCCAGTCACATTATACTGACTCTGGAAAGCACCCCACCCAGTCACATTATACCGACTCTGGAAAGTACCCCACCCAGTCACATTATACCGACACTGGAAAACACCCCACCCAGTCACATTATACCGACACTGGAAAACACCCCACCCAGTCACATTATACCGACACTGGAAAACGCCCCACCCAGTCACATTATACCGACACTGGAAAACACTACCATTTATATGTTGAGTGTAGCTACTAATACTAAACAATTGGTCTCCAGTATACAATCCCAGACACCATCGAGTATCATACAATCCCAGACACCATCGAGTATCGTACAATCCCAGACACCATCGAGTATCATACAATCCCAGACACTATCGAGTATCGTACAATCCCAGATACTATCGAGTATCGTACAATCCCAGACACCATCGAGTATCGTACAATCCCAGACACCATAGAGTATCGTACAATCCCAGACACCATCGAGTATCGTACAATCCCAGACACCATCGAGTATCGTACAATCCCAGACACAATCGAGTATCGTACAATGCCAGACACCATCGAGTATCGTACAATCCCAGACACCATCGAGTATCGTACAATCTCAGACACCATCGAGTATCGTACAATCCCAGACACCATCAAGTATCGTACAATCCCAGACACCATTGAGTATCGTACAATCCCAGACACCAGTTTTAGGCAAAGGTCAAATTAGTTGTAATGCAAATCTGAAGTGTCATTGTGCAACGTCCGTCCGTTAACTTTCAGCACTGGAGAACTTCTGAGAAACTACAGCGCCAATTTCATTCGAGTTGAGTTGGATTTTACGACATATCAACACAAACAGTTTATATGGTGTCAGCAGGAATGAACATTCCAGGCCCAGTCTCCATTTATAGCGCGATAAAAATATGAAGAATGATCCTAGAACCTTTTCACGTTTCAGAACTGCAGAGTGCTGCATGTTCTGTTGCAACTCTACACGTCTGGCTGGAGCCACGATTAGAGACGTAATAAACCACAAATATAGTAGCACCTGAAGCAATACAGGAATGATGATGGTTTTGGAGAATTTTTACCATGACCCCATTCTTGTAGGAGAACCACACAGCTAGGTGAAGGTCATTCATATTTACCATCTTTTGGTAGGAACGTATTGCTGTCCTGTAGATGTGTGTATGAAGTTTGTAAGCTGTATGTGGTAAGTTTGTAAGCTGTGGTGTGTAAGCTGTATGTGTTAAGTTTGTAAGCTGTATGTGGTAAGTTTGTAAGCTGTATGTGGTAAGTGTGTAAGCTGTATGTGGTAAGTTTGTAAGCTGAATGTGGTAAGTTTGTAAGCTGTATGTGGCAAGTTTGTAAGCTGTATGTGGTAAATTTGTTAGCTGTATGTGGTAAATTTGTAAGCTCTATGTGGTAAATTTGTAAGCTGTATGTGGTAACTTTGTAAGCTGTATGTGGTAAGTTTGTAAGCTGTATGTGGTAAGTGTGTAAGCTGTATGTGGTAAGGTTGTTAGCTCTACGTCGTCCAGTGTCTGAGAAAAGGACTTGACGAAAAACTTGGAAGGGACAGACAAGTGTAACACTATGCTGCAAGTGGTTTAGAATGAAAACGTCTCCATGCATGTGACTGACTCTGCATCTCTGGCAAGCAATGATGGAAGAATGTATAACTCGGCCTATTTATAAATGCAGCTTGTTAGTCCCCCACCAGTCCCGGGGGGGACTATAGGTTTGCACCCTGTCCGTCCGTCCGTCCGTCCGTCCGTCCTTCCGAAATGCTTGTCTGGGCCATATTTTCAATACTATAAGACTTTGAGATACCAAACTTGGTATGTGGATACATCTTGGAATAGAGGTGTGTCACGTACCAAAAAAAGGTCACTGTGACCTTGACCTGTGACCTTTGTCAGAAAATACTTGTCCGGACCGTATTTTCAATACTATAATACTTAGAGATACCAAACTTGATATTTGAATACATCTTGGGATAGCGGTGTGTCGCATATCAAAATAAGGTCACAGTGACCTTGACCTGTGATCTCTGTCATAGAAAATGTTTCGAAAATGCTTGTACGGGCCATATTTTCAATACTATGACTTTGAGATACCAAACTTGGTATGTGGATACATCTTGGGATAGTGGTGTGTCACGTACCAAAATAAGGTCACTGTGACCTTGACCTGTGACCTTTGTCATAGAAAATGCTTGTCCGGACCGTATTTTCAATACTATAACACTTAGAGATACCGTTATCGGTGTGTCACGTACCAAAATAAGGTCATTGTGACCTCAACCTTTGACCTCTGTCATAGAAAATGCTTGTCCGGACTGTTTTTAGCTCTACTGGCCGGAGGCCAGCAGAGCTTATGGGATGCCGAGTTGTTCGTCCGTCCGTCGTTAACTTTTGTCTCGTTAAGACGATAGAGCCTTCATTTTTCATCTGATCTTAACCAAACTTTACCAGATTGTTAATATCAATGATAGCTCGGATAAGTTCGAAAACCAGCCAAATCGGACCAGTAACAGCGGAGTTATGGCCCTTGATTTAGTTAAAAGTGCTATATTTTGCTTCTATCCAAACTTTACCAAATTGTTATTGTCAATAATAGCTCGGACAAGTTCGAAAACCAGCCAGATCGGACCACTAACAGCAGAGTTATGGCCCTTGATTAGTTAAAAACGCTATATTTTGCCTCGTTAAGACGATAGGGCCTTCATTTTTTATCCGTACTTTACCAAACTTTACCAGATTGTTAATGTCAATAAAAGCTTGGATAAGTTTGAAAACCAACCAGATCGGACCAGTAACAGTGGAGTTATGGCCCTTGATTTAGTTAAAAAATGCTATATTTTGCCTCGAGACGATAGGGCCTTCATTTTTCATCCGATCTTTCTAAACTTTACCAGATTGTTAACGTCAATGAAAGCTCGGACAAGTTCGAAAACCAGCCAGATCGGACCAGTAACAGCGGAGTTATGGCCCTTGATTTAGTTAACAAGAGGCCCAAGAGGGCCTGTGGACGCTCTACTGGCTCAAGATAAAGTTTATGTATAAGGGGCCATAAGTTTTTCAAAAATCATTCAACCAGAACATGGCAATGAAAGGTGCAACTAGGCTTAGTAATGATCATTCTCGCCAAGATTCGCTGAAATCTGGCAAAGAGTTCAGAAGAGACTAATCTGGACAAAGTTTGTGTATTAAAACATTTAAAGGGTCACAACTCTGCCAAAAATCATTCAACCGAAATATGGCGATGATATGCACAACTAGTCTTGGTGCTGATCATCCCTGCAAAGTTTCATTGAAATATGGCGAGGGGTTCAGGAGAAGTGGATCAGACAAAGTTTGTGTAGTAAATGCTTTAAAGGGCCATTCTGCCAAAAAAATCATTCAACCGGAATGCGGCAATGATTTGCACAACTAGACATGGAATTGATCATCCCTAAAAAGCTTCGTTTAAATCCGGCCAGGGGTTCATGAGAACTAGTCCGAACAAAGTTTGTGTATTAAAACCTTTAAAGAGCCATAACTCCGCCAAAATTCATTCAACCGGAACACGGCGATGATTTGCACAACGAGACATGGAATCGATCATCCCTAAAGGTTTCGTTTAATCCGGCCAGGGGTTCAGGAGAACTAGTCGGAACAAAGTTTGTGCAGTTACCTTTAAAGGGCTATAACTCCGCCAAAATCATTCAACTGGAACACGGTGACTATGTACAACTAGGCTTGGTACTGATCATCCCTGCAAAGTTTCATTGAAATCCGGCCAAATGATGGCCCTTTCGTCTTAATAAGGCCAAGATATAAAATTATATGCATATTTCTGAAAATCAAGGGCCATGACTCCGATGTAAATGGTCCAATCTGGATGGTTTTCGAACTTGTCCAAGCTTTCATTGATATTAACAATCTGGTAAAGTTTCTTAAAGATCGGATGAAAGATGAAGGCCCTATCGTCTTAACGAGGCAAAATATAGGATTTTTAACAAAAACAAGGGCCATAACTCCACTGTTATTTGTCTGACCTGGCTGGTTTTCGAACTTGACCGAGCTTTCATTGATATTAACAATCTAGTAAAGTTAATTAAAGATCGCATGAAAAATAAAGGCCCTATCATCTTAACGAGGCAAAATATAGCATTTTTAACTAAATTAAGGGCCATAACTCATCTGTTACTGGTCGGATCTGGCTGGTTTTCGAAACAGTCTGAGCTGTCATTGATATAAACAATCAGTTAAAGTTTGGTAAAGATCAGATGAATGATGATGGCCCTATCGAATTAACGAGGCAAAATATAGCATTTTTAACTAAATCAAGGGCCATAACTCCAATGTTACTGGTGCGATCTGCCTGGTCTTCGAAGTTGTCCGAGCTTTCATTTATATAAACAATCTGGTAAAGTTTGGTAAAGATCGAATGAAAGATAAAGGCATTATCGTCTTAACGAGTCAAAATGTAGCATTTTTAACTAAATCAAGAGCCATAACTCTGCTGTTAATGGTCCGATCTAGCTTGTTTTCGAACTTGTCCGAACTTTTATTGATTTTAACAATCTGGTAAAGTTTGGTAAAGATTGGATGAAAGATGAAGGCCCTATCATATTAATGAGGCAAGATATAGCATTTTTAACTAAATCAAGGGCAATAACTCCGCTGTTAATGGTCCGATCTAGCTGGTTTTCGAACTTGTCTGAGCTTTCATTTAAATTAACAATCTGGTAAAGTTTGGTAAAGATTGGATGAAAGATGAAGGCCTAATCGTATTAATGAGGCAAAATATAGCATTTTTACAATCAAGGTCAATAACTCCGCTGTTAATGGTCCGATCTAGCTGGTTTTCGAACTTGTCCGAGCTTCCATTGATATTAACAATCTATGCAAGTTTGGTAAAGATCAAATAATAAATGAAGGTGCTAGAGTGTTCACAAGGCTTAATATGGCATTTTTCAGCAAAACAAGGGCCATAACTCTGGTGAAATTATTTGGTCTTGCCGTTTTTCGAACTTGTCCGAGCTTTCATTCATAAAGAGACACTGGCAAAGATAAGTAAAGGTCCGATTAATATTGAAGGCCCTAAAGTGTTCACAAGGCAGAAAATAGCATTTTTCAGAAAAAACAAGGGCCGTAACTCGGGTGTTACTGATCCAATTTAGCTGGTTTTCGAACTTCTTCGAGCTTTCATTGATATTAACAATCTGTGCAAGTTTGGTAAAGATCAAATAATAAATGAATGTGCTTGAGCATTTACAAGGCAGAAAATGGTTTTTTTCAGAAAAAACAAGGGCCATCACTCTGGTGTTACTGATGTAATTCAGCTGATTTTCGGACTTGTCCAAGCTATGATTGGTATTAACAATCTGTGCACGTTTGGTAACGATCAAATAATAAATGAAGGTGCTAGAGCGTTCACATGAAAGAAAATAGCAATTTTCAAAAAAAACAAGGGCCATAACTCCGGTGTTACTGATCTGATTTGGCTGGTTTTCGAACTTGTCCGAGCTTTCATTGATATTAACAATCTGTGCAAGTTTGGTAAAGATCAAATAATAAATGAAGGTGCTAGAGTGTTCACAAGGCCTAATATGGCATTTTTCAGAAAAACAAGGGCCATTACTCCGGTGAAATTTATCCGATCCGGCTGGTTATCAAACTTGTCTGAGCTTTCATTGATATTAACAACCTGTTAAAGTTTGGTAAAGATCAGATGAAAAATGAAGGCCCTAGAGTTGTCACAAGACAAAAGTTAACGGACAGACGAAGGACGGACGACGGACTACTCGCCATCCCATAAGCTCTGCTGGCCTTTGTTTCGATCTTGCCAGTTTTTAGAACTTGTCCGAGCTTTCATTGATATAAAGACACTGGCAAAGTTAAGTAAAGGTCCGATTAAATATTGAAGGCCCTAGAGTGTTCACAAGGCAGAAAATAACATTTTCCAGAAAAAACAAGGACCATAACTCTGGTGTTACTGATCCAATTTGGCTGATTTTCAAACTTGTTTGAGCTTTCATTGATATAAACAATATGTGCAAGTTTGGTAGAGATCAAATAATAAATGAATGTGCTGGAGTGTTCACAAGGCAGAAAATGGCATTTTTCAGAACAAACAAGGGCCATAACTCTGGTGTTACTAATTCAATTTGGCTGATTTTCAAACTTGTTTAAGCCAACATTGGTGTTAACAATCTGTGCAAGTTTGGTAACGATCAAATAATAAATGAAGGTGTTAGAGCGTTCACAAGGCAGAAAATAGCAATTTTCAGAAAAAACAAGGGCCATAACTCTGGCGTTACTGATCCGATTTGGCTGGTTTTCGAACTAGTCCGAGCTTTCATTGATATTAACAATCTGTGCAAGTTTGGTAAAGATCAAATTATAAATGAAGGTGCTAGAGTGTTCACAAGGCTTAATTTGCATTTTCCAGCAAAACAAGGGCCATTACTCCGGTGAAATTTATCCGATCCGGCTGGTTTTCGAACTTGTCCGAGCTTTCATTGATTTAAAGACACTGGCAAAGCTTCGTAAAGATTCGATTAATAATGAAGGCCCTAGTGTGTTCACAAGGCAAAAGTTAACAGACGGACGACGGACGGACGACGGACAGTAGAGCTAAAAATGCTATATTTTGCCTTGTTAAGGCGATAGGTCCTTCATTTTTCATCTGATCTTTACCAAACGTTACCAGATTTATTTACTTGTCTTTTTTTGTTTTTCTTATTTTTTTAGTTTTTAAATTAAATGTTGTTTTTTTTTGTTGTTTTTTAATCTCTACTGGCCAAATTTGAAAAACAGCCAGATCGGACCAGTAACGGCGGAGAGCTTTGGTGGGGGACTATGGATTGCCCTGCAATTCTTGATGCTCTTGTTCTTACTAAAGCCAAATTTAAGCTCTTTAAGACGATATTCACTCGCTTCATTGATGTTATAAGAGCCGTATTAGTCAGTAGAGCGTCCACAGGCCCTCTTGGGCCTCTTGTTTCAATACTATAACACTTAGAGATACCAAACTTGGTATGTGAATACATTTTGGGATAGCGGTGTGTCGCGTACCAAAAAAGGGTCATTGTGACCTTGACCTGTGACCTCTGTCATAGAAAATGCTTGTCCGGACTGTATTTTCAATACTATAATACTTAGAGATATCAAACTTGGTATATTAATACATCTTGGGATAGTGGTGTGTCGGGTACCAAAATAAGGTCATTGTGATCTTGACCTGTGACCTGTCATAGAAAATGCTTGTCCAGACCGTATTTTCAATACTATAACATTTAAGAGATACCAAACTTGGTATGTGAATATATCTTGGGATAGCGGTGTGTCCATACCAAAAAAAGGTCAGTGACCTTGACCTGTGACCTCTGTCATAGAATATGCTTGTCCGGACCGTATTTTCAATACTATAACACTTACAGATACCAAACATGGTATGTGAATACATCTTGGGATAGCAATGTGTCGCGTACCAAATTACGCCATTGTGACCTTGACCCTTGTCATAGAAAATGCTTGTCCGGACCTATTTTCAATACTATAACACTTAGAGATACCAAACTTGGTAGGTGAATACATCTTGGGATAGCGGTGTGTCGCGTACCAAAATAAGGTCATTGTGACCTTGACCTGTGACCTCTGTCATAATAAATGCTTGTCCGGATTGTATTTTCAATACTATAACACTTAAGAGATACCAAACTTGGTATGTGAATATATCTTGGGATAGCGGTGTGTCACGTACCAAAATAAGGCCAGTGACCTTGACCTTGACCTGTGACAACTGTCATAGAATATGCTTGTCCGGACCGTATTTTCAATACTATAACACTTAGAGATACCAAACATGGTATGTGAATACATCTTGGGATAGCAATGTGTCGCGTACCAAATTACGCCATTGTGACCTTGACCTGTGTCATAGAAAATGCTTGTCCGGACCGTATTTTCAATACTATAACACTTAGAGATACCAAACTTGGTAGGTGAATACATCTTGGGTGTCACAGGACCGTATTTTCAATACTATAACACTTAGAGATACCAAACTTGGTAGGTGAATACATCTTGGGTGTCACAGGATGACCTTAGTGGTTGGGCTAACTCAGGAAAGAATCAATGACGGTGAATGCATTTACATAAGTTTAATGCAACTTTTAAAATATGTTTAATATATATACAATTATCTAAAAAAACAAGCGAATACACGATTGAACTATGAAAAGAGTGTTCTCATGAACGTTTAAGACGTTCTTAGTATTGTTATAAATACTGAATGTCTAAGACACTAAAGTGTTGTTAAAGCTATAACAATGTTGATCTAGCGCGATAACTGTGATGCGCGAGAGCTCATGAAGATGATGATGCGCGAATTCAATGGATGATTGTCATCAAATGCCTTCTGTAAGGGTTGATGACGCGATGCAATGATAGTTAATCTCCACTGAGATTGTGAATGATATTCCTCCAGTGAGGACTGGTAACGGGCCCACCTTGTGTCCCGGGGGTTGTCGTTAGTAAAACCTGGCCATGCTGACGCAGGTACGGGGACCGTCTCCACCGCTCGTAAACGTTACTCGTGGAAGCTTAGCTCCACTCCTGGATATCCAAACCTAGATGGCTTACTCCAACCCTGGATGGCTTATATCCTGGATGGCTTATTTCCAACCCTGGATGGCTTATTTCCAACCCTGGATGGCTTAGGCTGTAATTATACTTACGTTTTAGATGTCGGTTGACAAACATAACAATCTTGCATAATTACCATTACCCAAACAAATCATTATTCAATCAATATATGTAAGCTGTACTAATGATGAGTAGCAATGTATACATATTCTACAACGCCATGTATACGCTATGTACGTCGCTGTTAATCAATGCCCCTAATACATGTAATATAATCATGATCAAATTACTCATATATTACACTCACTGAGTTATGCATGCACGCATTTATTCTTGTCACTCATCTCATTGTTAACTAATGTAAACAATCGTGTATTACAATCACTGAGTTATACGCCAACGTTAACTAATGCACCTATTATCCACTGTTATCAAATTAATATTGTTTTACAATTAATGATCAATTACAATAATTACATCTATTAAAGTAACTTCAAAATCATATGCTAGTCTAAAGTTATGTTTGAGAAACATCAATGCTAACCGGATGTCGTAACCGCCAAACAAGATGGCGCCGCCCACTGAATACAAATGTACGATAAAAGTTGAATAAAACTACTAACCACATGTTGCCTATGAATTTTGCCGTCCAATCTCTGTTCCAACAAAGTACTATTGATCATCCCGGCGAGAGCTAGAAGACAATGGGTTTTATAGCAAACATTACGCCCAAATCATTATTTCCCCTGTTCAGTCCGTGACAAACGTGGCTAAATCTACAGTATTGAATCTACACAAGAGGCCCCTTATACAATTTTGCCGTTTAAGGAAAATATACCTATACGTTTACATGCATTAGCACAAAACTAAACTTATGACACGGCCTCTCTGGCGGCCATTTAAAATGTGCACGCTTTTACGTGTTACATGAATAGATCATGAATATTGTGAAATTGTTTCAACTCGAACAATAGATTTTGGGTGTAACCGATAACTTACAAGAGCTATGAACGACCAATACGCTCTACCCGTGACATTTTGTGACAACATCTCCCCACTTAAAGAAAGTGCTACACTTTTAAAATTCAACAAAATGATAATTAATATTTACACGTTAAGAAACTATTAATTCTTCTGAGCAAATGAGCGACAAAACGTACAAGCTGATCGCTCAATCGCTTGAGTATGTTAAATATTACCACTGCAGTTATAACCTAACTATAATATGTAATTACAATTTCATATTCTACAATTGTACACTACCCTGTCGTAACATATACTACTATTGTACAAAACACTGCAATACACTATTGTATTAAACCGGTCATTATGTGCGGCGACTTAAATAGTCTGCCCCAATATTGTCCTTTCCTCGGATCGCTTTAATTTTCATCCGGTAAGGCTGCAGAGTCAGTGCCCACCTCATAAACCTACTGTTAGCTACCTTTGCTTTATTCATATAAGCTAACGGTTGGTGGTCAGTCTCCAAGACAAATTCCTTACCAAAAACATATCGGTGGAATTTACTGACACCCCACACTACTGCAAGACACTCCCTTTCGATAACAGAGTAGTTACATTCCCGGGGTAATAGTTTCCGACTTGCGTAAGCCACGGGGAGACTACACCCATCTTGCTCTTGCAGTAGGACTGCACCCACCCCGATATCGGAGGCATCCGTTCTGAGGATAAACTCCTGGTCAAGTTCAGGTAATTTTAGTATTGGGGTTTTGACCAGACTCCCCTTTAAAGAGACAAAAGCTCGCTCCTGGCTTTCCCCCCAAGTTATCCTATTGGGTTGACCTTTCTTTGTCAAGTCTGACAAAGGTGCAGCTATAGCCAAACAATTTGGAATAAACTTCCTGTAAAATCCCGCCAACCCTAAAAATGACCTAACTTGTTTCTTTGTCTCGGGTCTTGGTGCTTCCTGAATTGCCTTAACCTTGTCGGGGTTGGGTTTCAATTTCTGGTCCCTCCCGACAACATGACCCAGACACTCTATATCTGCGTAACCTATGTGACACTTGCTAGGTTTTGCAGTCAGTTTAAACCGGCGTAGCCGTTCCAACAGATTACGTAGAGCCTTAATATGGTCTTTAAATGTTGTTGTAAACACCAGGATGTCATCTACAAAACTGTCTGTGTTGGACAAATCCTTCAGGACTTTCCTCATTAACCTACAGAATGTTGCTGGGGCGTTTACGAGACCAAAGGGCATGACCTTGAACTTAAAAAGTCCTTGCGAAGTTTCGAAGGAGGTCATCTCTTTAGCTCGGTCTGAAAGTGGGACTTGCCAATAACCTTTACTGAGGTCTAACTTGGAGAAATACGAATATCCCGCAAGTTTAGAGAATACCTCCTCAATATTAGGCATTGGCTCTGCATCAAAGATGGTACGTTTATTGAGCTGCCTAAAATCGATACAGAATCGAATTGACCCATCTTTCTTCTTAATAAGTACGACTGGGGATGAAAATGGGGCGTTTGAAGGTTCGATGACACCCAATTTCAACATGTCTTTCACCTCCTCATCACCAATTGATCGGGAGTGAAATGGAATGGGATACCCCTTAATTCTTATTGGTTCCCCTGATGTGAGTACAATATCATGTTGCACTCCATCTGTCTGCCCCGGGTTTTCGGACAAGACATCACTGAACTCCGAGAGTAAACTACCCATCTCTCGATGCTGCTCTACACTAAGCATGCCCGATATGTCTACATCGGCTGCTCTCTCCCTACCTACACTAGTGGGAAAATACATGGGACTAGTGTCCTCACTACTGTCTTCCTCACTATCCTCAATAACTGCAACATTAACTACGGTTAACACCCCTTGTTGCACATTATCGGTTCTACTTATATACTCTTTCAGCATATTCGCATGAAAGGTCTTTAACTTTCCGTTTATCTCGATACGGTAATCCATAGTGTTCACTATCCCTCTAACGTAAAACGGACCTTTCCATTGTAATAACAACTTGTTATTGTCGGTCGGGAGTAACAGTAACACCTGGTCATCTATCTTAAACTTCCTAGCTCTAGCTTTCTGGTCATAGTACCGTTTATACTTGGTACTTGCCTTAACTAACTGACTTTGAGCTATCTTACAAGTCTCCTCTAGTTTATCCTTCAGATCTTAAACATACTGATATGTAGTCTTAACCTCATCACTATCTACTTCACCTGCCCACATCTCTCTAAGAATCCTCATGGGACCTCTAACTGACCTACCGTACAATAACTAAAACGGAGAAAATCCTAAACTCTCTTGTGGAACCTCTCTAAATGCAAACAATAAAGCATTGAGATACTTGTCCCAATCTTTGGGTCTCTCGGTACACATACGCCGTAACATTTGCTTTAACGTCCCGTTAAATCGTTCGACTAACCCGTTACACATAGGGTGATATGGTGTTGTCATGATTTGACGTAAAGACAATAACCTGCTTACTTCAGCCATCTGACGTAAACTGTGACCCACAATCAGTCAGCACTTCCTCTGGTACACCTAGCCTCCTGAACATATCAACTAATGCCTCAGCTACTCTCTCAGTTTCAATTGAGGGCAATGCTACTGCCTCCGGATACCTAGTTGCATAGTCTACCATGGTTAAAATGTACCTATTTTTCCATTCCGACACTGGAAAAAATGGTCCAACTATGTCTACGGCTACCCGCTTAAATGGTGTATCTATCAGTGGCATCTGACCTAAATGTACTTTGGTCACTCGCCCTTTTGGTACTGTCCTTTGGCATACATCGCAGGACCTACAATACCTAGTTACATCTCCACTAACGCCTGGCCAATAAAATTCTGCCAATACTCTATCTGACGTTTTCTTTACGCCTAAATGACCTCCCATAATCGACTCATGAGCTACCTTAAGCACTGTCGTTCTATACTGGGTAGGTACCACTAATTGGTGAAACTGTCTACTACCACGATCTTCAAATTCTCTGTACAATAACCTATTCTTATGTACAAACTTACAACTACCGGACCCTTTACACTTCTTCACTACACCATCCTTGGCCTTCACTTTACAAGGACCTAATAATTCGTCTTGAGTTTGTGCTTCTATAAACTCCGCTTTAGATAAGTCACCTACGGCTGCAGGAACCTTTAATTTTCTATAAGCCTGAGCTTGCTTCTGACCCTGCGCTCTAGTCTCTACGGCATTACTTATGCTACTTCTAAAATCGGACATTACCGGAAGTGCTGAACCATCTATGTTCCCTATCGTTAAATCATACATCGGGTCATCCATACATAGTGCCTCTGTAGTCCCTTTAAAGAAAGGTGTATCTACATCTATTCTCGCTATTGGCACGTGCTCTACCGACTTATTTAACAACATACACGGTGACTGTTTACCTACCAACTGGTCATCCGTAACTAAACTACGCCTAACTACCACACCTGTACAACCTGTATCCCTCATTACAATTACGTCCGTGCCATTCACTCTACCATCTGCCGTTGGAAGATTTGCATACGGAAAGAGACATGTTCCGATCTTCGCCATTACACCATCCGCTTTAACACAACAGCTACTACTCTCGGTTTTAATAACCGGACTATTACTACCTCTGCCTCTACCTCGGTTTTGACCACCTCTACTTCTACCGAAATTCCATTGGTTGTTAAAACCTTGGTTCGGACTACCTACATTGTTGTCCACTCTACTATTGTCACTACAATTGTCTACGACAGCGGACACTTTCACCGCTTTCCTACACTCATGTGAAGCATGATTCCCATTACAGTGACGACAACGAATAAAAGGTCTACCTATGTTACCACTATTGCTACCTCCTCTAGAACCCATCGAACTACCTCCACCTCTATAGTTTCCACTCTGGCTTTCTGTTTATGATTGTCCCCTTGCCTATCTCTAAAAGTTCTGTCTTTCGACACTCCATTATGAGCTCCACCTCTAGCCTCGGCAAACTGATCTGCTTGAGTTGCCATTTCATCTACACTAGTTAGTTTTCTTTCTTTAAGAAATAAGAACAGATCTCTACTACAAACATTGAATAGCTGGTCCCGCAACAAGAAATCTATGAGGCCCTGATAAGTCTGCGCTACCTTCCCTAACTCTAACCACCTATCTAAGTAATTTCTAGACCTACTAATAAACTGAATAAATGACTCGCCTTTCTCAGGCAGACAAGCTCTAAACCGCTTTCTAAAACCTTCTTCAGTTAGCTCAAATCTCTTTAAAAGAGCATCCTTTAACTTGTCATAGTCAAGAGCATCTACACTAGGTAATCTAGAAAATACATCTAAGGCCTTGCCTCTCAATAACGCACTTAAATAAACTGCCCACTTATCTTTGGTCCATTCCTGTAACTCAGCATAACGTTCGAACCGTAACAAGTAACTGTCCATGTTATCTTTGTCAGCATCAAAGTATGGTAACTTCGAACCTTTTAACTTCCCAGAATAACTATCTTTCCCTTCAGTTTTACTTTCCTTACTATGTGTCTTAGCTGCTTCCAACTCTAAAGCTAACTTATGCTCAAACTCTTTTTGCTCCCTTTCCATTATCATCTTAGCCTTAGCTAGTCTACCATCTGTTTCGAACCTCTCATGTTCTAACTCTTGCTTCTCCTTTACTATTCTACTTTCTAATTCTACCTTCTCTTTATCATCATCTCGCTTCTCTTTAGCTAATCTACCTTCTAATTCTAAATTCTCTTTATCAGCATCCAACTTCTCTTTAGCTAATCTACTTTCTAATTCTAGCTTCTCTGTGGCTAGTCTACTTTCTTCATCTCGCTTCTCTTTAGCTAACCTACTTTCGAATTCTAGCCTATCTTTCTCTAATTCTCTTTCCTTAAGTCTTAATTCCCTTTCCCTAGCCTGTTCGTCTTTAACAAAGGTTCTAAGCTCCTCTCCAGCATACCCTAACTCCTTACCCATTTCCGTAAGATCCTTTATGGACGTCATGGTTATAGACATTGTGCACTACACACTACAATAATTACAATACACACGTCACTAATAATTCTACTCAACTAACTACTAATGGTAAGTCACTGTGTCCTCAGTAAATACCTGGGCATCATCATCGGACAAGTAACATACACATTTGTACTAGCGCTAACTACTAACGGTTATGTATAGATAGTATTTAGCTTCCACAAAACATATACACTACATAAAATATCTTAATTTGATATTGGACATAAACCTTAAACAATCATAGAAATGTGCATAACATGTACATGTATATTTACTTTTCCCATCAATATAAGTATACTCGAGTGTCACAACATGAGTAGAACGTCTTGTTCGCCAACCTAATTGGATACTATGTGTACATCAAGGGAGGTAAAAACAAACACCCAAATTATTGAGCAAAAGTGCCTCAGACCCACTCGTGTAGACCACTGCGACCTCGCGCCAAGGAAAGAACGGACAAAACAACAGTTTGGACTCACCCTACCCTTGTCGTGTCTTGACTTGTCTTCCAAGCTGTGGCCGTGATCGTCGACAGTCGCCTTGATGGATCAGAGGGTGGTACACAATTCTAAAATAATAAGTAGAGATTTAGTATATCATAATAAAGATCACTTATTGATTCTTTCCCTCCGTAGTCGCCCAAAATCCCACTTCTGAAACCAGTTGTCACAGGATGACCTTAGTGGTTGGGCTAACTCAGGAAAGAATCAATGACGGTGAATGCATTTACATAAGTTTAATGCAACTTTTAAAATATGTTTAATATATATACAATTATCTAAAAAAACAAGCGAATACACAATTGAACTATGAAAAGAGTGTTCTCATGAACGTTTAAGACGTTCTTAGTATTGTTATAAATACTGAATGTCTAAGACACTAAAGTGTTGTTAAAGCTATAACAATGTTGATCTAGCGCGATAACTGTGATGCGCGAGAGCTCATGAAGATGATGATGCGCGAATTCAATGGATGATTGTCATCAAATGCCTTCTGTAAGGGTTGATGACGCGGTGCAATGATAGTTAATCTCCACTGAGATTGTGAATGATATTCCTCCAGTGAGGACTGGTAACGGGCCCACCTTGTGTCCCGGGGGTTGTCGTTAGTAAAACCTGGCCATGCTGACGCAGGTACGGGGACCGTCTCCACCGCTCGTAAACGTTACTCGTGGAAGCTTAGCTCCACTCCTGGATATCCAAACCTAGATGGCTTACTCCAACCCTGGATGGCTTATATCCTGGATGGCTTATTTCCAACCCTGGATGGCTTATTTCCAACCCTGGATGGCTTATTTCCAACCCTGGATGGCTTATTTCCAACCCTGGATGGCTTAGGCTGTAATTATACATACGTTTTAGATGTCGGTTGACAAACATAACAATCTTGCATAATTACCATTACCCAAACAAATCATTATTCAATCAATATATGTAAGCTGTACTAATGATGAGTAGCAATGTATACATATTCTACAACGCCATGTATACGCTATGTACGTCGCTGTTAATCAATGCCCCTAATACATGTAATATAATCATGATCAAATTACTCATATATTACACTCACTGAGTTATGCATGCACGCATTTATTCTTGTCACTCATCTCATTGTTAACTAATGTTAACAATCGTGTATTACAATCACTGAGTTATACGCCAACGTTAACTAATGCACCTATTATCCACTGTTATCAAATTAATATTGTTTTACAATTAATGATCAATTACAATAATTACATCTAATAAAGTAACTTCAAAATCATATGCTAGTCTAAAGTTATGTTTGAGAAACATCAATGCTAACCGGATCTCGTAACCGCCAAACAAGATGACGCCGCTCACTGAATACAAATGTACGATAAAAGTTGAATAAAACTACTAACCACATGTTGCCTATGAATTTTGCCGTCCAATCTCTGTTCCAACAAAGTACTATTGATCATCCCGGCGATAGCTAGAAGACAATGGGTTTTATAGCAAACATTACGCCCAAATCATTATTTCCCCCGTTCAGTCCGTGACAAACGTGGCTAAATCTACAGTATTGAATCTACACGAGAGGCCCCTTATACAATTTTGCCGTTTAAGGAAAATATACCTATACGTTTACATGCATTAGCACAAAACTAAACTTATGACACGGCCTCTCTGGCGGCCACTTAAAATGTGCACGCTTTTACGTGTTACATGAATAGATCATGAATATTGTGAAATTGTTTCAACTCGAACAATAGATTTTGGGTGTACCCGATAACTTACAAGAGCTATGAACGACCAATACGCTCTACCCGTGACATTTTGTGACAACATCTCCCCACTTAAAGAAAGTGCTACACTTTTAAAATTCAACAAAATGATAATTAATATTTACACGTTAAGAAACTATTAATTCTTCTGAGCAAATGAGCGACAAAACGTACAAGCTGATCGCTCAATCGCTTGAGTATGTTAAATATTACCACTGCAGTTATAACCTAACTATAATATGTAATTACAATTTCATATTCTACAATTGTACACTACCCTGTCGTATCATATACTACTATTGTACAATACACTGCAATACACTATTGTATTAAACCGGTCATTATGTGCGGCGACTTAAATAGTCTGCCCCAATATGGTCCTTTCCTCGGATCGCTTTAATTTTCATCCGGTAAGGCTGCAGAGTCAGTGCCCACCTCATTAACCTACTGTTAACTACCTTTGCTTTATTCATATAAGCTAACGGTTGGTGGTCAGTCTCCAAGACAAATTCCTTACCAAAAAACATATCGGTGGAATTTACTGACACCCCACACTACTGCAAGACACTCCCTTTCGATAACAGAGTAGTTACATTCCCGGGGTAATAGTTTCCGACTTGCGTAAGCCACGGGGAGACTACACCCATCTTGCTCTTGCAGTAGGACTGCACCCACCCCGATATCGGAGGCATCCGTTCTGAGGATAAACTCCTGGTCAAGTTCAGGTAATTTTAGTATTGGGGTTTTGACCAGACTCCCCTTTAAAGATCCGATTTGGCTGGTTTTCGAACTTGTCCGAGCTTTCAATGATATTAACAATCTGTGCAAGTTTGGTAAAGATCAAATAATAAATGAAGGTGCTAGAGTGTTCACAAGGTTTAATTTGCATTTTCCAGCAAAACAAGGGCCATTACTCCGGTGAAATTTATCCGATCCGGCTGGTTTTCGAACTTGTCCGAGCTTTCATTGGTTTAAAGACACTGGCAAAGCTTCGTAAAGATTCGATTAATAATGAAGGCCCTAGTGTGTTCACAAGGCAAAAGTTAACAGACGGACGACGGACGGACGACGGACAACTCGCCATCCCATAAGCTCTGCTGGCCTTCGGCCAGTAGAGCTAAAAATGCTATATTTTGCCTTGTTAAGGCGATAGGGCCTTCATTTTTCATCTGATCTTTACCAAACGTTACCAGATTTATTTACTTGTCTTTTTTTGTTTTTCTTATTTTTTTAGTTTTTAAATTAAATGTTTTGTTTTTTTGTTGTTTTTTAATCTCTACTGGCCAAATTTGAAAAACAGCCAGATCGGACCAGTAACGGCGGAGAGCTTTGGTGGGGGACTATGGATTGCCCTGCAATTCTTGATGCTCTTGTTCTTACTAAAGCCAAATTTAAGCTCTTTAAGACGATAGTCACTCGCTTCATTGATGTTATAAGAGCCGTATTAGTCAGTAGAGTGTCCACAGGCCCTCTTGGGCCTCTTGTTTCAATACTATAACACTTAGAGATACCAAACTTGGTATGTGGATACATCTTGGGATAGCGGTGTGTCGCGTACCAAAATAAGGTCACTATGACCTTGACCTGCGACCTCTGTCATAGAAAATGCTTGTCCTGACCGTATTTTCAATACTATAACATTTAAGAGATACCAAACTTGGTATGTGAATATATCTTGGGATAGCGGTGTGTCCATACCAAAATAAGGTCAGTGACCTTGACCTGTGACCTCTGTCATAGAATATGCTTGTCCGGACCGTATTTTCAATACTATAACACTTAGATACCAAACTTGGTATGTGGATACATCTTGGGATAGCGGTGTGTCGCGTACCAAAATAAGGTCACTATGACCTTGACCTGCGACCTCTGTCATAGAAAATGCTTGTCCTGACCGTATTTTCAATACTATAACATTTAAGAGATACCAAACTTGGTATGTGAATATATCTTGGGATAGCGGTGTGTCCATACCAAAATAAGGTCAGTGACCTTGACCTGTGACCTCTTGTCATAGAATATGCTTGTCCGGACCGTATTTTCAATACTATAACACTTACAGATACCAAACATGGTATGTGAATACATCTTGGGATAGCAATGTGTCGCGTACCAAATTACGCCATTGTGACCTTGAGATGTGTCATAGAAAATGCTTGTCCGGACCTATTTTCAATACTTTAACACTTAGAGATACCAAACTTGGTAGGTGAATACATCTTGGGATAGCGGTGTGTCACGTACCAAAATAAGGTCAGTGACCTTGACCTTGACCTGTGACCTCTGTCATAGAATATGCTTGTCCGGACCGTATTTTCAATACTATAACACTTAGAGACACCAAACTTGGTAGGTGAATACATCTTGGGATAGCGGTGTGTCGCGTACCAAAATGGTCATTGTGACCTTGACCTGTGACCTCTGTAATAATAAATGCTTGTCCGGATTGTATTTTTAATACTATAACACTTAAGAGATACCAAACTTGGTATGTGAATATATCTTGGGATAGCGGTGTGTCACGTACCAAAATAAGGTCAGTGACCTTGACCTTGACCTGTGACCTCTGTCATAGAATATGCTTGTCCGGACCGTATTTTCAATACTATAACACTTAGAGATACCAAACATGGCATGTGAATACATCTTGGGATAGCAATGTGTCGCGTACCAAATTACGCCATTGTGACCTTGACCTGTGTCATAGAAAATGCTTGTCCGGACCGTATTTTCAATACTATAACACTTAGAGATACCAAACTTGGTAGGTGAATACATCTTGGGATAGCAGTGTCGCGTACCAAAATAAGGTCATTGTGACCTTGACCTGTGACCTCTGTCATAATAAATGCTTGTCCGGATTGTATTTTCAATACTGTAACACTTAAGAGACACCAAACTTGGTATGTGAATACAATCTTGGGATAGCGGTGTGTCGCGTACCAAAATAAGATCATAGTGATCTTGACCTTGACCTCCAATTTAGAAAATGTCTGGAAAATGCTTGTCTGGGCCAGTGGGGGACTATGGATTGCCGTGAAATTCTTGATGCTCTTGTTCTTACTAAAGCTAAATTACTGCACTCAACCTCCCCCCGGCCACACTTAGGCGCAATGATCTGCATGCACTTACATGACATATCGGTATCCTTTGATTTTAGAGGCATTTCTTAAACATGAGGCACGTGCGGGCTTAGCTTGTTTCCAATCTTGCCCAAATTTTCGTTGATATAAAGACCCTGACAAAGCTGGGTAAACAATAATACTGAAGGCACTATTGTGTTCACAAGGCAAAGTTATCAGACGGACGAAGAACGTGTCATCCCGTAAGCTCATCTGGCCTTTGACCAGTATAAGATGGCCAGTATAAGAGCTAAAAAAACAACACAGCATACTTTTATTATCAACATTTTATTGTTTTGTAGTGTAAATAGGGACAAATGAGGACGTGGTCTCACCACAAGTGCCTATTCACCACAACAAAAACATTTCCTTCACATGTCTCTTGCATTGTTCAAAAACATTTAAAAAGAGCACATGGTACAATTAGAAAGCTTTACTGTATGTACTAAAGGCTTAATGTTAATGAGGGAGAGCAAGTTCAAAACTAAACCTGTACGGTTCATGGAATAATTACACTATGGGTACACTGTTCAAGATTCAATAATTATAGACATGCATGCATGCTTTATATAAATATAAAATCTGCATAAATGCCAAAAATAGAATTGTGGTGTAGATACATTTACATTAAAATAAGATGTCAAGTCAAAAATGTTACAATGAATTTCAATAATAAGCAATGATGCGATAAGGTGCGACAAAGAACAAACTGCCTTTGTAAATACTAAGCTCTCCCCATTCTACTTGTTGTAAGTTTTGGACATCTTGAAGCGATATAAATCAAAATTTATAAAAGTTCCTTTATACATACAGTAAAATCTTTATCAATAACTTAAAACACACAAACACGCATCTAGACTTGGAAACACTAAGAAGTGTAAATGACCCTGGGAAGTCTACAACAGTATTATACATCCAACATAGTATTTATACAACAGCTCGGATGTGAAGGAGTGTAAATGCCTTGTTTGAACTGATCTTGTCACGAGTTTATTTTGCACGCATCAACAACTACGCATGTGACAATTCCAACTGATCTTGTCACATGAGTTTCAACAACTGAGTGTGACAATTCCAACTGACCTTGTCACCTGAGTTTATTTTGCACGCATCAACAACTGCTTGTGACAATTCCAACTGATCTTGTCACATGAGTTTATTTTGCACGCATCAACAACTGAGTGTGACAAGTCCAACTGATCTTGTCACACGAGTTTATTTTGCAGGCATCAACAACTGAGTGTGACAATTTCAACTGATATTGTCACATGAGTTTATTTTGCATGCATCAACAACTACGAATGTGACAATTCCAACTGATCTTGTCACATGAGTTTATGATGCACGCATCAACAACTACGAGTGTGACAATTCCAACTGATCTTGTCACATGAGTTTATTTTGCACGCATCAACAACTACGAATGTGACAATTCCAACTGATATTGTCACATGAGTTAATGATGCACGCATCAACAACTACGAGTGTGACAATTCCAACTGACGAGTTTATTTTGCACGCATAACAACTACGAATGTGACAATTCCAACTGATCTTGTCGCATGAGTTTATTTTGCAGGCATCAACAACTACGAGTGTGACAATAAGTAAAGGTTGATATCTTTCTTGTGTTTCTCGACTTGTAAAGACAAAGTGATCACGCACAAGCTTTACTAAAAAGTCCCAAACTTTATTCAGTTTTAGCTTGAGGATACCATGGCATTAAGCAACATGTCAGGAATACTAATGTTAGTATTTAAATGTACGTGTGGGTTAGTGATCTCCAGTTACAAGTCGTAGTATAAACAATAATGGTCAAGCTTGCCAAAAGGCTTCGTCATGCTACATGGCGAGTCTTAATAAAAACGTTTAGTAGAACAATAATGATAATGCAGATGTATGCCCTTCCTGAAATTACCGATTATAATCACACCGCTTTTAAGAATTGATTCATGCTTTTTCGACAGTTATGCATTTTTTACCAAATTCCATGAGGTGCATTGTTGATATATGGTAAATTAGGCATTCACTAACAGCATTTAAATCCTGCATAAATGTCGAAAAAATGTGAATGAATTATTTATATGAACATTATTTTCTCGTCGCTATACTACCAACAATGACGTGGCTTGAGAAAAAAGTGCAAGAGAGACAACTATGCTCAGTGTATTTTCAGACAGTGGATTTTCTATTGATATACCTGAGCCCCTCCTTGTTAAAATGAAGTTTATTTGAAACTGTAACTATTTTTTTCTTCTCTCGAGGCATTAATGAAGTAGATGTGAATATTAATGTGGAAAATAACTCAAAAACACAAGCATTTCCTGTAGCACTTGAAGGTAGGCTTTCTGTGATACCACCAATAAATATACCACTGTGTGATGTCACCAATAAGCACTAAGGTAGCACTCAAATGTGTGTTCTTGTCAAACTATTTTGATACAAAACGGGGAAATTAATCCACTGTTTTATCACGTTAGTTGTGTCCAGTATAAACAGTTGCAATAAGAACAGTGCACATTTAGGTGCGGTCGCTTGGACAATACTCAAGAGTTCAAACAATGGAGAAGCAAGTCAGAAGTCAGAACAGTCGGATAATACTCGAGAGAGTTCGAACAAGATAATAACAGAGAAGTAAGTCCGAACAGTAAATATAGATCCAGCTATATGTGTTATTAGTGTAAACTACTACGTATACTTATGGTATTCGGGGATTAGCTAGATACAGTTATACCTAAAACATACAGTCAACCAATTAATAAAATATATAATAATTACTCAAACATAAATAAAAACACCATTCAACAAGTCAGCAATGTCAGTAGAAAATGTGCCATCAAGTTGTAAGCGTACCAACTAAGTTCAGTTATATTTGGTTTTAAACGCACCATCACAAAAAGGTTACATGGTGCTAACAGGAATAACCATTTCATGCCCACCCTCCATTTACAAACAGCACAATTTGATGTTTGAAACTCAAATTTGAAACTCATTTCTCAAAACAATATTGGAGCTGGTATTTTGGCTCACCGCAATATTTCCTTATGTAACCACTCATAAATTTGCACAAGTTTGACTTCTGAAACATGATGCGCATGCTGTTATCACAATGTTGACATAGTCTGTGATGAACATTATCGAAGAAGGATTGAATTGGGGTTTTAAGGCGCACCAACACATGAAAGGTTATATGGCACCAAACAGGATGAACATGCCAGGCTCATCCTCCATGTACATCGAGATAAAATATGGAGAATGGGCCTAGAACCTTCAAAGAAGAAACCTGTCATTGCACATCTAAATGTTCATCTTTTATAAGACAACCAAAATAAAAAAAATATTCAGCAATATTTTACAAAGGATGCTAACATGTACAACTGCTATAACAAGTCAAGATGAATAACACTGATGCAGGTATTTACGGCAGGCATTCTTTCCAGCCAACCAAGTAGAAACTTTTCCTTTATATATCAAGAAACATCTCAATTTCATTTTTTTTGATAATTTAATTTTTGTTCTCGTAACCTTCCAGATAATTTATTTCACTGCCTGCAGACTTACTCTTCCCATATAGCAGAAATACAAATACATATAATATAGATTACTTGTATTTCTGCTATATGAAGAATCATGATGTAGGCTGTAAAATAAAGTTTAATAAAGCCATAAATTCTAAAGAACATATATAAAGAAAACTCAGCGTGGTTACCTCCTAATCTGCTCTGTATACACAAACATTAGATTAAGTCACATTTATTTACATCACTGCTAGAAGACGGACAGTTAACCCTGAAAATGAACGTGACCATGCACATTCTGGTTATAAAACTACATGTATATTTACACACAATGTCAAGTATGCATACCGGGTTCAGATATAATACAAACAACAACAACAGATAAATAAAACGTTATGTGTACAAAATGTAGTGGGTTATTTCTGTAGGCGCAGTAATTCTGCGATTCTGTTGGCCCACAATGCATTGGCAGAATTAACTTTGCAAAATATTAATAACCATACTTTTGAAAGTCACACTGAACACCAATAGTTTTAGCAGAGAATGAAACAATGTACATCATCGAGGACTACTAGTCTTAAAGGAACACACGGCAATCTGGCAATCATTGTTAAAACTGGCAGCGTCCCATTACTTTTCCTACATAACGGGGCATATTTTCAATTATTAATATTAATTATTAGAATAGTTCTAAGCAACTTTTTTTTACATATTACTAACTGCTGACTATATTGCACCAATAATATACTGAAACATATGTAGAATAACCAAGAAAATCTGAAACTCAACATTTCATTTAATCATATGCAAGCAGGTTTAAAGGGACACATGGCAATCTTTGATTTTTTAAAAACTAGCGGTTAGTTTTTCTACATAAATTGCATTTGTTCAATCATTAATGTTAATTATAAGAATTGTATTAAGCCATTTGTTTTTGCATATTAGTTTTTGCATATTATTAATTTTTGATATTACTGCACCAGTAATATTCAAACTTATAGTACAATAAGACGAAATAGTGAATACTTAAAATTTGATTTATTTAAATGTAAAACCAGGGTAAAAGTAAAAATGATACTGAATATATAAATCGAGACACCCATTTGAAATACTTGAAGATTGCCATGTGTCCCTTTAAAGTCAAAATGAATGTGGATTAATAAACCGGTGCTAATTTTAATGTTGGAATCAAACTTCAAGATTGACATGTGACATGTGTCCCTTTAACAGTGTAAAGATGATGCACGTTTCATGTTGAAAGCGTAACTGCTAAACATGTTACTTGTATTTAGTGTTCTTTGCGACAATCTTGCAATCCTTAATTCAAATAAAATATATTTTGTATCTATGTCTACAAAATTAATGTGAATTAATATTTCATCAAGCTACATATTCTCTTTATCCCCTCCACCTTTTTGATGAAACTGATGGTAATACTTGTCAAAAACACGTTATTTGAACAACTCAATTTTGGATTTTGTTGCATTAAGAACTTCCAGGAAACAAATCTTGATATAAAACTTGTAACATAACAACAAAATAAATCAGCATAATTATGACGTCCACAATTGCACATTTTCAATCTTCCACAGAAGCAATAAATGTTTAAAGGTTTCCAAAACATTAAATCTAAGAATTCAGGAATTCACAACCCTCGTCTCTGGGACCAAATCGCAGAACATTTTAGATACAGAAATTTCCCTCTATATCGTAGTATACAACATTTAAACCAAATTATTACACAATATGGTATTTACACTATTTATTCAAAACCTCCCAATCATACATCAACAATAATATTTATACATTTTTATAACTTTCTATTCAAATACGTCTCATAATTTTTACATATAAATAAATAATACTGATTTTTAACCAATATTTTCACTGACGACCATAAATATTGATATAAAATCAACATTAATTTCCTAGTTTCCCATCATTCATGCTGTGGTATAGAAATTTTACGCAGATCCAAGTAAGGTCAACCAACACATATCCAATGAAATGGAAAAAAAATAAATCAATGAATACATATGATGAAAAGAAGACGGAAGAGAGAAATATAAAGTGATGATCGATCACGTCTCCTCGTTTCCAGAATCGTCTTCATCGTCATAATACATGTCATCATCATCGTCATCATCACAATCATCACCGTAATCGTCGTCGTAAAAGTCTACTTCGTTTAAAGGTTCAGATTTGGGTACACTACTGACACAGTATTCCTGTAATGTGAGTGGAACTTTTACACCGTCTTTATCTGCGTCTTCCTTCGTACCTAGCACCTGCTTCCTGCAAAAATGGAAAATATTGTTTTGAACGCTTTATTACTAAGGGCTATTCCATTAAAACATACATGGGACCCCAGGAAGGCACTTTTGAAATTGAACACCCACCAACAGATGCAAAATTATGTTTAAAAAAACAAATTTCAGAAAATTGAATTCACACATAGATGTTTATTTAATTGCTTCCTAGGGTCCCAGGTTTGTTTTAGTGAAATAGTCCTCACTCGCAAAATTCAGCTTTACATTTTATCTGCTTCAGTTTACAAGTGGGAGAGGACTGATGGTGTTTAAAAAGAAAACCACAATAAGTTTCAGACCTATTTCAGCAGGATTTAGGGCAGAATTTTTCACAGACAGCTTGCAATCTGGAAGCTTGAGCTTCTGTCTGGCCATGTCCTGGTCCTTATATGATCTCGGGGTCCACCTGACGGTATGCCTGGTCCTTATATGACCTCGGGGTCCACCTTGAAATTTCCTCGGTCTTATATTACATGTACTCAGTGTCCATCGGTTTTCACAAATTGACTTAATTTCTCTGATACACATATGAAATGACACAAGGCAATCTTGCTTTTCCAATACCAGATATTAATTATGATATTAAACTTTGATATTAGACTATGACACAATCTGCATCCATGATTACCATAATGGCATACGGCACTTTATTGTAGTGTTAACAGAACAGACAAGTGTAATATAACACACATTAAATATGTTGATATTAATATATATATATATATATCATGAATATATTATGTGCCAGGAGAGTACAATTCATTTTAAGTCAATTTTACACAATACAATGCATATACCATACTAAACCCATTTAGCACCCCTAACCCAAACAAGGCACTTCTAAAGCCTTATTTAAAGGCCAGTGTTATTAATTGGGTGAATACGGTAGACCAATAAATAAGGACAATTTGCACTAACCTGATTATTGTTTCATATTCCTTGTCCTTGCCTCGTGAATCTTTCCACTTTCTGTACATGACTGACGAGTCAACATTGGCAGGTGAGAATGTGTTTGGCTCATTCAGGAGAGAGATGATGCTGAGCAAAATTGTCCTGTAAGTGATCAACATACATGGTTACTAATCAATATACATGGTTACTAAGCAACATGAATGATTACTGAGCAACATATATGGTTACTAAGTAACATACACGGTAACTGAGCAACACAACATATATGGTTACTAATTCACATACATGGTAACTGAGCAACACAACATATATGGTTACTAAGCAACATAATGTTAACTGAGCAACATACATGGTTACAGCTGAGCAACATACATGGTTACTAAGCAACATACATTGTTAATGAGCAACATACATGTTTACTAAGCATCATACATAGTTACTGAGCAACATACATGGTTACTTAGCTGAGCAACATACATGATTTCCTGTCAGAAAATAGCTGATAGAGCTGTTATATTTTCAAAACTGACTTAAAATATTCTTGTATCTTGTATCTACATGGTTACTGAGCAACACTCATGGTTACTGAGCAACATACATAGTTACTGAGCAACATACATGGTTACTGATCGACATAAATGGTTACTAAGCAACACACATGGTTACTGAGCAACATACACGGTTATTGAGCAGATACATGGTTACTGAGCAACATACATGGTTACTGAGCAACACACACGGTTATTGAGCAGATACATGGTTATTGAGCAGATACATGGTTACTGAGAAACACTCATGGTTACTGAGCAACATACATGGTTACTGAGCAACATACATGGTTACTGATAGACATACATGGTTACTAAGCAACATACATGGTTACTGAGCAACATACATGGTTACTGATAGACATACATGGTTACTAAGCAACATACATGGTTACTGAGCAACATACATGTTAACTGAGCAATCTGTTGTGTAAGGAATCACAATGCATGGCTTCACTGTGATCCAAGCCCCTGCATTATTGTTATTTAGAGGCGCACTAGTCAGGTTCCTTAATGAGTACTGTGAAATGCCACCTTTATACATTCCCCAAATATAATTAAATATTTACTGGAAAACTGTACCTCAGTCAGTCTTATCATATACTTAATGTCTGTCTTCATAATTACAGCCAAATACTGGCAATGTTAACAACTCTTTACAGACAATCCATTCTGACAGACACCACAATAAAAATCCTTGAAAGAAAACTCAGATCATGCTTCTATGAACGTACCTGACATTTTGCGTAGGGTTCCATCTTTCCGACGGTTCCTCCCCACTCTGGGGATCATCTATGGGTGGGTGAAGGATGGATATACACACATCTCCGTTCTGCAAGCAATTACAGAATAAAACTAAGACATAAACGTAATATCACATACATGTAGCAATTATTTGACTATTTTTGCAAGCAGTATAAGAAGGATTGATGCCTACATTTCGCCAGCCCCAAACAATAATTGGACTGTTTCAAAAAAACTTGATTTGGTTTCGCCACTTTCTAAATTATCTGAAAAAGCATTATCTCATTAAAATCATATCCTAATTATGCTTTGATACTCGCCGCTATAGGATCTGACTAAGTCTAACTAGACTTACTCCTGATTGGTACCAATATTGATACTTCCTCTGCACCCTTAAAGGACATTAGCGTTTGATAAAGTTGGGCAACTGACTTACCTCGTACACATTTGGGTGCCACATCTTTGTAATGAATTTCACACTGGGTGGTGAGTAGGGATAGTCATGTGGAAACTTCATCAACGCCTGTAATACACAAATAATTGGTGTTATACGCCTAGCAGGGGAGTTAATTATTCACATGAACAAATGTGTTACAAACTTACTTCTATGGATTATCATAAACCAGAACTATTATCTACATGTATATATATTACAATCAAATATACATATAACATTTGTTTTACCTTTTAATTATCATTGTTGGTCATTTTAAAAGCAAACAATAAGTAGGGGAGAAAAAAAAGATAATTATATTCTTGCACAGTAATAAATTGTTAATTTGAAGAAAAAAAGAGATATTTATTATTGATCAACATCGCTGGGACTGCAATATTTACATTTGTGTTGCTCATGTGATATCCATTAGCACATATGGTTTTGATTACAGTTACACGAGTATAATAATTATCTTGCATCCCACAACGTTCCCGTGCTCAACTGGGAGCATGTTCATCTTACTGACAAGAGTTATTTTAGTGTGGGCTTGAAGTTCAACCCCACAAAGCGATACTTTTTTGTGTGTACCAGGGCTTTCCCCAGCCATTTAAGGCGTGGCGGTGCCGCGATGCCTTCAACTCAGAAAGTGACTTACCGCCACGCCTTAATGTAGCCGCGATGCTTTAAATTCGTTGCCGCGATCCCTTAATCCTATCAATATACAATTTTCCCTTAGGCCATATTGAACAGCTGACCGATTACTTGACTGTGTGTAAACTGCCAGAAGCTATGACGCGTGTTGATGCAGTAAAGGCGGTCACGTGGTACTCAATACACAGGGCTTGTGTTACTGTGTCTCGCAGGTTATATGCTAAGTGTTATGTAAACAACAGATGATTGGGGGAGTGAGTGCCGCTAATTAAATTTGGTTTATTGCCCAATTTGGTCATGATTAATGGTGAGCAGTATCGTTGATTGGTATTTGTAACGCATGGGGATAAATGACGGGTTTTAATGGATAATTTAATTGAACGTTTATCGTGTATTAGATGAATTTGTAAACACTAATCAACGTTTAAATCGTCAGCTTTGTCGGTAAGTATCACGAATGAGGTAGATATTTTGTAATTATTTAATAATAACTCAATCAAATAATTAAGGTAGCATATATAACTGATTTTTTATCTTGATATTACGCTAATTAATTCATATTTTCGGGAACTTTAAAGAGAAATCGTCAGTTTGCTTATTGAAGTTCAGTGAAGATTTTGTTATTATATAAATATTTCTTTATTAAATATTTAAGGTTGCCACCAATTGCATTTGATATTAGAATATTAGCCTATATAGCAAACAGCAAACAGTGTTATGTAATACAGTATAAGAAAGTGTTTCGTTGTATGTGCTATATAAGTTAAAGAAACTGTTCAGTGATTATATGTGCTATGAGATGTCTTTTATTCTGTCAGAAAGTGATTTTCTAGCATTTTTTATTAAAAGATTTTGAAATAAATATATAATAAAATATGATGTTATTTTATTATTTCATTCATTCCTTCTGATACCAGATATACGCCAAATCTCTTCTAATCAACTGGCATTTTAAAAAAAAATTGACGCGGGAAGGGGGTACCACCCCCTTTCCCGCACCCATCCCCCTTTGTACGCAAAAAATGCCACCATTCCTTAAAAAAATCCTGGGGAAAGCCCTGTACAGTACCGCTAATGAATTCCATCAAAACATTTTGTTTCTATAACAGCAGTCATCTTCTCAGCATGGACAGTCCGAACAGTTTCTTGAGTGTGGTCACAAGTCTTTAAGAGTTACAGAGTAGTCCTATATATCTCTATGTAAAACTGTCCCCTGGGGCGGGACCGAATTTGACCCCCAGTGCCTGTGTCAACATTGAACAAATTTGAAAGAGACGCATATTTAGCTAATGCTAAATGAATATATCAGCTACCGGTATGTCTTGTGATGTTTGTTCCCAAGTTTTCTATGTAAGTTTGAAATGAGTTACTTCTCATGAAATGTATAACCCTGTATACACCCTAAATTATATAGTATCAATTTGGAGTTTCTAATACTTTTCATAAAAGGACCAAAACATGTAAGTTAAAAATAAGCTCTTCCATTTAAAAGTCTATTATACCCTGTATACACCCTAAATTATATACATTGTAGCATTGGAAAGTTTCTAATACTTTTCATAAAAGGACCAAAAAATGTAAGTTAAAATAAACTTTTCCATTCAAAAGTCTATGTAAAACCTCTATATACAAACTTTAGAATCAAGGGGCGGCCTTTTTGTTAGGGGTTTAACGGTATTTTTCAGCACATTTTAGGCTAGGTATGAATGTCGATCTTAGGGGTGGAGGCAGATCCCCACTTATTCCTGGGTAGAACCAGTACCGTATACCTCCTGCATCCATAAGAATAAACACATTCTCACTTAAAGGTCTAGCTCTGAGAAGGATTCGACCCTGCAGCTGTGAGAGTTTAGGTTTCAAAGCATCTTTACCCGCTTGACCACGATGGCGCTACACAATGACAGTGTAGTATCTAGTGATCATTTCTAAAAATGAATCGTCAAAATCAAGATTTTTAAAGGTTTTGGCTATTTTTCGTAATGGTGGCCATAATGAAAGTAAAACTGAAACTATTTTTTTTTCTTCTAAAATTTTCTCAAGCAAAATTGGTCCAGCAGCTTCAGAGAAAAATGCTGCTATTGTGGACGATACCCACAGCAACATACAACGCATATTAAGCCTTGCTGGGTTTTGTCTAGTACAGCTAAAAAACGTTAAAAAGTGTTGACTGCACCGTCCAAAGAGTGATCCCTATGTTTGCCTTCCACTAAAGTGAAAAAACAAATTATACACTAGGTTAATTCACTATCAATTGATTAACAGAATATGACATCCTAATATTCTTTTAGAGGTTATAAAAACTAGAACTATCACTGAAGGTGATGAAAACCCTAGTGTTTCCCCTAAAGTGAAATGGCTGCCCGCCCTGCCCCTTTTTTGGACCTGTTGTGCTGCTCTAAAAATGAGTCGTGTGGCCGTTATAATTATATCCACCCTTTTGCCCTAAATTTGTCAAGCCTAATACGTACTGACCTCCTTTGGCAATAAATCAAGCCGGTGTTACTAAATAGTCCTAATTTCATTTTGTGAAAGCATGGATATAAATATAAGCAAACTTGTTGTCAGAGAAATTTATAGTTTTAACAGGGCTTGTCGGTACAAGTATCTTTCAAAAGACAGGCACGGAGTCGTATTCCTCAGGCCTGGGCCGTCGACAGGGTTTTCCCTAGGATTTTTCATTTGGGGGTCCAGGGACTCCTGGAAAAAATATCTAAGGGTCCCAACCCTAATGTTGGGGGTCCCACTTTTAAATAACAAATTTTGGAGTATAAATTTCATCATCATTAAAATGCAAGAGCTCTGTAGTTTCAAATAAAAAAAAATTATATTTCCCTGTTTAACATTTCAGGACATATCACTTTTCCCATTGCCACGGTAAACCCATTGAATTCCTGCTTCCAGCTCTGTTCTTTCTTGCTTACTTTTATAATAGATGCATTGGGTTCGAAGAGTATCAGCTTTGTTATTTTGGTGGCAGAGAGAAGTTTTCGAATAATTTCCACATTTTAAAAAATGCGAAAACCTGTTACACCATGTCAATTCCTCGAATACTTGACGCTCCAATATGCAGTTTTTATCAGAATAAAATTGTTGTTTATTTGTGTGTTTAAGTGTTATATTTGCAGTGAACAAACTTATATTAGAGAAGCAAAAAATTTTTTCCTCGGTAATTTATGAGTTGTACGTTTTCATTGAATGCTTGAAAAATGTATAAGCGTAGCACAATCGGAAGCTGAATGATATTGATCTAGCAGGTGCGCATCATTACAGGCGCTTTTATTTGCTATTTACTTTATTCAGAACAAGCGCCTACATAACATTGTAACTGAAGTAGCGAAACGTAGAAAAGTACCGAAATGGATATTTTATGGGAGCGTGTCCCGAGGATGCCATTGATAAAAAAATACGAGTCCTCTGGCAAAAATGTGCATCGTCAGTCTCAGCCGTGTCACCACATTTATATGCATGTAACATTAGAGATGTTCGTCCTTTTTAATGTAGATATCTTATTCTACAATGAATTCTGACACTGTTTGGGGGCAATATTATTACCAAAGTTGCGCATAATGTCACGTTATGTTTGACGCCATTGTGACGTTATATCGTGATGTCAGAGGTGTTTCCTATAACAAACTGATGTTGATGAAACTAAATCCCGTGTTTCGTGATGTTACTGTATGTGATCCAAGATGGCGGCGCCCAACAAACCCATTCATTTGGAAAAAATCGTTCATAGCTTAGAGAAAAATTGTGTTTTTTCTGTATATTTGAACATATATGTAATTATCTAAGTCGGAAAAGCTTTGTCCGTAATACTAACACCTTACCAATTAACAACAAGAAGCGTTGGATACAAACAACAAAGTAACATCAGCTCTAAGTCATTTTCCTACAAAACTTTTCTTTCGCGACAAATTATCCTGAGGAATGGGGGCTACACATGACTTGTTCCAACTTGAGGAAAAAGCCATATAAGGTCAATACACAACAGAGTGACACCTGAACAGCTGATTTGCTAATGATGTCATGCTTGGGCAAACAAAGAAACAAAGGAATTCCAACAAAATAAATGTAAAACAACGAGTTTTAATACACAAAGAGATGTTTATTGAAATAAATAGTATAAAATTTAAATACACACCTTAAAATAGCCTCCCTCATATAGAGTGCTCGGAGGTCCAAATATTGCCACTTCCCATTCGAACAAATTGTCATCATCGACCAACTTCACTTGAAAACCTTCAACGGGTTCTCCAATGATTTTCTTCAATTCTAGTTGTAGAGCCTTTACGGCGCCACTCGTAGGACTTTGTGCCATCTATCCTCTTTCGATCTTCGATCTTTTTTTGTGAGAAAAAGTGAAAAGAAATGGCGAGAAATGAACGAATTAAATTAGACAGACGACTCTGCTTTTGTTTC